>JAUPFV010000004.1:278016134-278616134 GCA_036936605.1 Limnanthes douglasii subsp. nivea
TATATATATATATATATATATATATATATATTGTGATTGTTTCCCACAGATGTAGGATTTCTTCACGATCTGAACCACATTAAATATCATGTTATATATTTCACTTATATTATGTTCTTTCTTGTTAACTTTATGCTTGCCATAAGGTAAGAGTCGAACCGCTTATTACCTTATCCATCCTCTTGGTAAGTGTTCAACAACTTTGGTCGTTTCTTCGGCTAAGTGGCTAAGCTTTGCTTGACGAGTCTTGTTACGTCTAAGTCAAATATTGTTTTAATATTTTTTATCGTTTGCGGTGATTGTGGAAATCTAAATAAAATATTCGATGTTGGTGAAGAAAATAAAGTAGAAGGAGGAAGATCGTTTCAGATCTTGAGTAAGTTGATCTTCAACAAATATGGATTCATGAAGTTTAAACTTGAGAAATTCCCAAGAGGTAATGATTTTAATCTATGAAATATTAAGATTAAAAAAATCCTTTTATAAATGTGAATATTTGTTACCATTAAAGAGAAGATTCCAAAAGATATTGCTGCCAAAGTGTTGTCGAGAGCCCATATTGTGTTGATCTTGATCATGGGGAGACATAGTGCTTTTAAAGGTATCTAGAGAGTCTTCGACCATGGGGATTCAAAATCATCTCTAAGCTATTTACAATAAGAATTCATTGGCAAACATGTTGTAACTTAAGAAGCAGCTTTATACTATGCAAGTAGATGGTATCAGGGAAATTTAGAGATATTTGGATGATTTCAATATAAATATTATTAATTTAAATGCAGTTGGTCTTGATACATCCCGGGGTAAGCTGGTGTACCACTTAAAAGAACTTCCCGTAAAATACTGGGAGAAGGATCTACACAAAAGTTTGTCATCATCATCGAAATTTATCATGAAGTTCTTGAACTGCTCCAGATGGTTTTCTGGATCCTTACTTCCATTATACTTCTCCATTTTGGAGTTGTCAAACCTTTTGGGTAGGTTTCCGAACATTATTTTGGAAGACAAAGGTGAATGTCTCCAATTCCTATTACGACTGAAGACTGCGTCTTCATTAGACGTTGTGAAAATACCTCGTTTGGTCTGAAAAGCAAAAATATCGATCAGCAATTGATCCACATGCCTGTGGCTGTGGCTGTGAGATGACTCTTTGCCTACATGACTTTTAAGCCTCCCATGCCTATCTCTCTTTCTTGAATATTTTTTAACTAGTTTATGTTTCTTTCTAGACCTCCCTTCATCACTTCTTGATGACAAATACTCCTCAAGCTCAGCCTCGTTCGAAGAGCTGCTGGAGGACTCAAAATCTGAATTTTCAACTGGCTTGAACCTTTGAGTCTTCTTAAAACTAACATGGGTATTTTTTGGAATCATATGAATTTTTACTAATGGATCATTCTCCCTAGGGTTGTCAGTATGATGAATAGCTAACGCACCTGACTTCTCCCTTATACCATTTTCTGTTTGTTTTATGGCCCTTAATGCCTCTATTTCTGATCTCTAATTGTCTCGCTCTTCGATGGTATATTCTTTGTTTCCCTAAGTACCTCCACCACAGGTGGTGGAGTTTCTTGCTTGTTCGGATCCATCCAAACTGGTATTTTCTACTAGTTTTGAATGCAAGATTCAGGCACCCTCGCACTTCCATTATGGTCGCCAAATTTGGTTTGGTTTATTTTGGGTTGGGGGTAATTTTGTAAAGTATTTTGTGAAGTCTTTTGAGTATTAAGTGTTTGGTGTATAAAGTTGTGAGATAATTGAGCAACCTGGTTGTATTAAATGTTCATTACCCTCATTAATGAGAGTGATTGGGGTATTTATACTCTTAATTAAGGACCTATGGGCTTACGGGTCAAGTTATGAGACCGGGTCAAGTTTAAGGACCCATTATTCTTTTAAGTAGAATAGGAAATAGCTTAGTCAAAAGGTGTTTTACTTTTATCATGTCCGGATTATGTAGTGACATGTCATTGTCCAAATTACCCCTATCCAGATTATACAGTAGGCTGTGTCTGAATATTCCGAACTCATCACGTCTGAAGGCAGAATATTTAATGATTAAAGGATAATCCTATTGAGCTATATGTCAGAAGTGTATTATCAATTTTTTGACACCATGATCTATGGAAAAGAGTCCATCACGATGGCCGAAGTAAAGATTATTTTTTACTCCACGGATCTTCAAAGAAGTCAGAATGAAGATTCATTCTAACGGTATCATAGCGTACCTGAAAGATCTGGATGGAGAAATTCAATCAAGAAATATATTAGTTCAATGGTGAAATTTGGTGTTACCCGAAGGTTGTCCATATAATAATTAATTTCCATAAGAGGAGGAAGGCATATAGTTATCCGAATGTAAAAGGTAAAAATGCTCGGATGGTCTCGGATGAATATGGATATGCTGATAGTTTAGTGGTTTTTTTACAAAAAATAGTATAAAATTGGTTCTCGATTCTATAACTTCATTCCAATACAAATATTTGTTTGAAAACTTGGAAGTGATTGAAGTTGATAAATTCAAGTTGGGGAATGATGTGTGATTTACTGTGAATGTAATGAGGAGTAGCAGATTCAAGTTCTTGATGAGGGAGTGTTCATCCTTAATATACTAGAATGTTCATGCCATAAAAGGTGATTTCACCAGTCTTTTGTCCATATAAGGTGATTTCCCTAACCATATTTCCAAAGATAAAGTCTGTTTTTATATATAACAATGAAGCGACGTATTAGGTTCCCCTTCATCCCAAAATTCTAGATTTGTTTTTAGAGAATATAGAATATTCTTTAACCAACTTACTCCAAACAGAAGACGGACACTTATAAGCATCATTGTTGCATCCGTATTATTAAAAAACAAAACCATTAGAGTTTTCTAACATCATGCGCGAATGTAATTTAAGAAAAGTATATAAGTATCCATTCTATAATTTTACATTCGCTAAGCACATAAGCATTCTTACATTCCAATTGTCAAATCATGCTTGAGAAGAGAATTTTTCTATGTTTACAACAATTGAGAGTCATAATCCTTTAAAAGATAATAGACATAAAAATTGTGTTTTATTTTGAATATGGTCATTAAATTCTAGTCATACAAATTTTCATATACTTCTCGTACTTTTTTATATAAACTTTTAAATGGCTAAGGCTATTTTTAAAGACTAGAAGAAGTTAAATACTTATTAAAATTATCTCAATGAATTTTCCATCACTATACAACTGTTTTAGAAAGATAAATTTCAATACATTTTCATTTGGTATAACTTATGTTACTCCCTATTTTGGCATGTAAAAGTTTATTTTTTTCTGAAGCTTATCAAATTATGGATACTAAGACAAATACTCTTGCAGTTGACAAATATTTTATCAACGAAATAATAAATATCCTTGTAGTATGAGTCTTAACATACTTAAAAAAGTGAACAAAATAACCAAAAAATAAAGAAGAAAAACAATTATAGGAAAAAAGTATCAAACCACCCACAAACTAATCTACTAAAAATTCTTGCTCTTTCATGAACCAGTCCATCCAAAAGTCTAGAAACAGATATACGTCTAGAATTTGAAGAAAGGAATTATAAGTAGATGACCTGGTACTAAAAAATGACTTGAGCATTAATAGTTATTAGACCCCTTTCGTATAACTTGAGCATTAATAGTTATTAATAGTTATTAGACCCCTTTCGTATATTCATCCATTACATCTTTTTTGTTTTCAATAACTTAAGCATTAATAGTTATTAGACCCCTTTCGTATTTCTTAGCAAGGGCTTCTTTGTCGTTTATCTCTTTTGACAAACTCTCTATATTAGATTTATCACTGGTATGCTGATCTGCCAGCTTCTGATAAATCTGGGCTAATCCCTATCGGTATTATCTTTCTCTAAACTCACACCTTCGTAGTTTTTCCTATCTCACTCTTCAGAACTATCGCTAGAGGAGTCCATGGATATCCCTAGGTGATAAGCTATGAGCATATCATTGGGTCATAATTCTTCTACAACCAACTCCGACAAACATCCAAGGTTGAGCTTGGGGAATGCCTTTTGAAAATCTAAGACAATGTCAGCCTTCACAGACGTGTCCCACTAAGATAAATATTTTAAGACCCCATCGGTATATAAATCCACTACATGTATTTTGTTTTCAATAACTTGAGCATTAATAGTGGTTAGATCCCTTTCGTATTTCTTATTAAGGGCTTTTTTGTCGTTTATCTCTTTCGACAAACTCTCTATATTAGATTTATCACTGGTTTGCTGATTTGTCAGATTCTGAATCTCCCCTAATCTAGATGACTATAACTTCTTATAAGCAACTTTTAGGTGCATAAGCTCTTTATTGACCAGTTTGGCCTCATACGTTAAACCCGTTAGAGTGGGTTTTTTTTCTTTTCTGAATGAATCTTTATGATTTTTTATTTATTCTGTAAGTAAAGCAACGGTCTATTTTATGCTTTAACCTACATCTCCAACTCAGCAATAGGTTTTACGAAGCCTAATATCGTATACGCTAGCGTATCATGTTCTTTTATCAATTCGAAAGACACATCATCATAGAGCATATCTGTGACATTATTAGTTCTTTCAGGGAAAAAAATTCTTAAAAGCTTCAAAATTTATCCTATGTATTGAAGCCAAGCATTAAGTTAAATTGGATGCTACAGGGACAATAGATGGGACCAAAACAAGGACAATCTCCGAACTAGCAACTGTTTTCTTATTTTTTTCTTAGCCTATTCTCACTGTTATGTTTGCTTTTCTTGTGCGTCATTTTCTTCTATAAGACATGAAGCTCTGTGGATGTGTCACCCTTTTCAACATTAGAAGTGAGTTTAGCTAGTAAAGACGCATTGGTTGTGGGTAGTAAAGACTCACCAGGTTGCTTAACAACTTCCACACCAACAATGTTATTCTTAGAGCCTTGCTTGGAACTCTTACGCTTTTTGGTGCGGTGGTTGAGGATAGCCATCGGCCGAGGATAAGTAGTCAATCGCTCCCATGTTAGATCCCGTTCGAAGTTGGTCATCTAAAAGTGACTTTGAACCAAGTTATTGGTGCTAAAACATTGGGGGAAGACATTGGACTATGTCTCCTCAGCCCATTGGCGTAGTTTCTTATAAGTAACCTTAACATTCTCTAGATATTATAGGTGAGATTTCAATACTATTGTAAAATAAAAATTCGATGAAAATTACGAATAATAATTAAATAAAGCAATAATATAGATTCGAATAGATACATGTGTTCTTCCAAAACCTAGCAAGCTAACTCGGGTATCCTTTTTCCGTGATCTTTATCCCACTCTCCCATCAACCAATGATGAAGAGAAACTACATTTCCACATTTTGTCAGCTTCTAACAAGTCATTTATGACATTTTTTATATTTATGTCCCATGTTAAAGAATTAGAAGAGAATCCGAGAATTTGAGATAATCCAGCAATGGCAGCAAACCGTTCAATTGGCATCCGGATTTTTTGATAACATAGATATCATGATACATTACATTAGGGTAAACCAAGTATTCAGACTACCATGGCTTGGGCATAGTCCCACCAAACCGAAATAATTGAGAATTTCTGAATCGGAGGGAAATCAGAGGCCACAGTTCAACACGTTCTGATAAACTACTGATTCAATTTGACCATAAATCAATGGGAGTTTTGTCTCATTTAGGTAACCGAACTTTTACTTCGTTCAAAAACCCCCACTTCTCTCGAATGACATTCAACTCACTCTCTTGAAAATTATTATAAGAGATTTTATCAAGAGTCGGAAGATACTTAAGGCTAACCTTTTGGAAGTTGGGCCATACACGTTTGACAAATAATGGGGGAAATGTCTCTGTCTGTTCTTTGGTGGATTTAGCCATGGCACCTTTACCATATTTAACTTTAAAGGCTTCTTCCTAACCGACTTTGAAGTCTCATTGTTCCACTCGGACTGACGAGATGTGTCCAAAGGAGATTCTTCACTTATATCTTCATCCTCATCTATAAACTCTCTCAGATTAGATCGGTCCTTTCTCAGATTAGCTGCTAAGTCGGAGAATCTAGAGATGGTTGAGTCTGTTTGGTGGTTTCCTGGTCCCAGGAGGTAGATTTGTGTTACCTTTAGCTGGTCTGATCAAACTTGGGGTGAACTCTCTTTTGTATCAGAGCTCATAACCTTTAAATATCAAAGTACGCCTATGACTAGTGCCTCCCTAGGATTATGTTGGTCTTGGTGAACGATCTTTTGAAGTAATTAAATGAGCGGTGGATTAAGGTCCCGGTAGGATGATGTGTCTGTTGTATGGATAAACACCCATGTAATTGATCATTTGAGAGATATTCACTATGCCTTTGGATGTTAGCAACCCTTTAACCAATCTAGCTCTCTTTTTATCCTTGTATTTTTTGGATAGGCGCAGCCAGTAGGTTAAAATGCTTTTATAAGTGAACATACAAATAGAAGAATATCACCACAAATTGAATTTGCGATGGTGATAGTGGTGGAAGGTACAAAATATTGGAGACGATGAACTTTGCAGTGGTAAGAAAGCTAATTTTTTTATCTCTACAAGTGAACTTTCTCTCTTTAAAAATTGCTATAGTAAGAAAATGAAGGATGAGCTTATATAATAAATTGTAGAAGACCACCATACTTGATTCTAGAGAAGTGAAAAAGGCTCAAACGACTATAATTTCTAGGGAAGTTAAGCTGTTTCCAACTATTAACATGTCCGACCTACTGTATGGCGAAATCGTAGGTCTAATGAACAGATGACACATGTGCAAAAATGCATCCGATTAACGGTAATCAAAAGAGTACCACAGATACGACCGGATGACTCCATAGTATAAGTCTAAGTTATTTCTTTAAATAGTTTGAAGCAAACTTATTAAAGCCATATCCGGAAGGATAATCAACCCGTATACCAAGGATTTGTGTGTTAGTCTTTTAAAAAATGTCTATAAAAATCTTAAAGAGCTTATTTGATAAAGACATAAATATTAGGAGAACATATTCGACAAACCCGAACATTTAATTTTTATTTATTTTTTTATAATATATAATATATAGTTAAGATTTTATCATTTTGTTTATTTATTTGTCAATGGGCTTTAGACCAAGGACTCGCTAGATAAAAATTATCACACGGTCGTTGTTCGATCTATTAAATCCATTAAAATAGAGAAAACTACCCATAAATACCTAGTCAACTATCAAATACCAAATGATACCCACTTTTAGACTAGTTCCATAAAATACCTAAAGCCATATTTTGGACAAAAATACCCTCTAGGGTATAAAAGGTGGATTTTTGGTTGAAACCCACTTTTTCAGCTTCTAATCTGACTTTTGGATTCCAATTCCCTCCAATTTCACATTTCTAAATTTGAGGAGAGAGAAACATGAAAAACGAGAGCGAACCCAAAAGACGATTTTGAACCGAAACGAAACTCTACGACTCAACCGTCTTCCATAACTGTTCCGGCAACCGTAACTGTCGACCCGATACCGAATGCTCCGGCCACCGTAACTGCATCGACAGTCCACCATCCTCAGCTCTATCATAAAATAATCGTCATCGAGATTTACCCTCACCAGCGCAATCCATCAGAATTTCTTGTTTTCTACACCGTAACTGGAAAATATCTATCCTCTTCATCGCGTAAGACCTCTACCATTTCCTTTTGCCTTTGTTTGTTTCCGGAGAAAGAGTTTTAGGCTTAGGATTATAGAAGCCGATCGGAAAAACATATTTTTTTTGCGTTATACCCTACTGTATTATTTACGATTCGTGTTTATAATTTGATAATCCAATGTCTTCAATCTTAGTTGCTAGATCTATTTTTGTGTTTTACTGATCTGATCTGATTTGATAATCCAATGTTTTACTGATTCGAGTTTACTGATTGGTGTTTTTATCTTGCATCTACATTTTTTGTCTCTTGAGATTAGATTATGCTATGTGCGCATGTTTATGTTCTCAATTTGTGTTCTATCCATCTGTTGGACCTTGGATAACCATCTAGAACGAATTTTTTGATGTGGTAGTCTTGTTGGGAGTTTAAATTATTCTAAACATAGTAGGTTTCTAGTAATCCAAATTTTAGTATAGAGTTGAGGTAGTTTTTTGTGCATATGCAGGGATGTTGTACGTATCTAGCAATGTGGAGAATATTTGTGGCCGTATCTAGGAAGGTCTGCGACTAGTGTATCGTCAGGCACTACACGCACTAGTAGATATAAAATACAGGAAGTTATAAGTAAAGGAAGTTATGGAGTTGTTAGCTCGGCTGTTGACACTCATACAAGTGAGAAAGTAGCTATAAATGAAACAAAATGGTGTTGCTCCAGATGTATATACATATACGATTTTGATAGATAGTTTTTGTAAAGCTAGTCTTCTTGAACAGGCCCGTAACTGGTTTGATGAGATGTTACTCTAGCGTAAGTAGTTAGACATGGCACGATGGCACTGGTTAGTTGTTGTTAGTGTCGATAGTGCTGTCCGACAACATCGATGGCACTGATTAGATTCTGTTTAGTCTACAATCGCAATGTCGGCTAGTGGAAGTACGAACGTCTAGCAACGTATAGAGTTGTGGTAGTTTTTTGTGCATATGCAAAGATTTGGTACTGATTTAGCAATGTGGACAATTTTTTTTTGCCATAGCTAGCAATGCCTAGCAATGTAGTAGTTGAACTTTGTAGCGTCTAACAATGTAGCATTGAAGTGAGTTTGATGTTGTTTTCGAGTTAGTTGAACTTGGTATAAAATTGAATGCTAATAATATATTGAAAGTGTTTGTGGCCATATCTAGAAATGTGTTATTAGAGTTGCTCCTAAGCTCTTCGTTCGCCCATCTAACAATGCGGCGTACTGTATCTAGCAATGACAATAGTAGTAAATAGTAATGACATAGCATCATAAATCGCAATCTAACGATGAATTACTTGATTTTGCAGTTGGCATATTGCATGAAGAAAAAATAAATCTGTCATGTAAAAGGTGGATACAAAATAAAGACAATGAGAAATATCCCACAACAAGAGGCGTAAATCTCAATATCATAGCCCCCAAGGGGGTAGCCGAGTTGTTTGAGTATGGCATTCTTATGACCAAAAGGTCATGAGTTCGAGTCCCTCTACATACGCTTTCTCGACTGAGCCTATCACCTTGTGTGGTTTACCTTCTGGCGTTGGTTTGCAGGCTATCGCGTCAGACTGAGGGTTTACCCTGTGCACACTCATTTCACTCTGAGTAGCGGCTGCGGGTTCCCTCCGAAAAAAAAATTAAAAATCGCAATATCATATTAATGATGAAGCAACTATAAAGCGTGAGAGGGTTGGTGTATTTGGAAGATGTAATGCATTGACTGATGTTCTATTAATGTTATGGTTTTATTAGTATTTGTGTTGTCTATCTTAAAATTTTTGGTTAAGATTTGAATGCTACACGTAAACATTGATAGTAAGAAGTTAAGTGGAGCAGTTGTAATGGCAGTTAGGATTCACAATCGCAATTTAAAGATAATTAATCTATCAAAACAAAGTGAACCTTAACGACTGAAATAAATCAACCGCAATCGCAACCACACAACCACATATCTAGCAATGTATATCTGTCATATCTATCAGACTTGTACTCAATTATCTAGCCATGCCTATATTTCGTATCTATGAGACTATTAATCACATTCTAGCAATGTCCATATGTTGTATCTATCAGACTTATACTCACGTATCTAGCAATGTCTATATGTCGTATCTATCAGACTTATACTCACGTATCTAGCAATGTCTATATGTTGTATCTAGCAAATATATAGTGCTGCATCTAGCAATGTCTATATTTCATATCTATCAGACTTATAGTCTAGTATCTATCAATGTCCATATGTCGTATCTAGCAACTATAAAGTGTTGCATCTATCAATGTCTATATTAAGTATCTAGCAATGTCTATGTGTCATATCTATGAGACTTATACTCAAGTATCTAGTCATGCCTATATTTTGTATATATCAGACTATTAATCACGTATCTACCAATGTCTATATGTCGTATCTATCAGACTTATACTCACGTATCTAGCAATGTTTATATGTAGTATCTAGCAAATATATAGTGTTGCATCTAGAAATGTCTATATTTCATATCTATCAGACTTATAGTCAAGTATCTATCAATGTCCATATGTCGTATCTAGCAACTAAAACATGATGCATCTAACAATGTCTATATTTCATATCTATCCGACTTATAGTCAAGTATCTATCAATGACCATATGTCGTATCTAGCAACTAAAAAGTGTTGTATCTAGCAATGTCTATATTTCATATATATCAGACATATACTCAAGTATCTATCAATGTCCATATGTCGAATCTAGCAATGTGGAATCAGAAACTTAAATCTAATACAACTACAAATGATGCTGCATCTAACAAAGTCGTTGTACTGTATCTAGCAATGTTCAGATGTTGTATCTAGCAATATCGTTATAAGGTATCTAGCAATGATATGCAGCTGTATCTATCAATATCAGCAAACCAATGAAGCAAGATGTCTTAGCTAGCAATATATACAATCAAAAATCGCAATGACATTCAACAAATTAGTAGAGTATCTATCAATGTCTATAGTTTAGCAAAATCACAATGTATATCTCCAATTCAGAAAACGCATCTTGTCCAATTAAACTCGCATCCTGCTACTGCATCGATACCCAAGCTACCGAAAATCGTACAAAAACATGTGTATACAATAAATACATCTGTAGACACGCTTAAACCAAATTTGAACTTATAAATCAACTTAAATACAAGAATTTGAGAAATGTTATACAACATTTAAAAATATGGTCGATACAATACAAAGAAGAAACCAATAGCAATATTGACAGTGGCAAAGTTTTTGGCAAAGTTACTGTCAAGGTAGGATGAAACGGCAGAGAACTCTATTATTGTTAGAGTGCAAAATGACACAAAATAGATTGGAAGCAGAGAACTCCATGTGGCAACCTTCAATGCCGTCCGAATAGAGAAATTTCAACTGAGATTGACACTGGATACAAAGAGAATGAGATCAAACAATATCTAAAAATTTTGTCGGATAATAACTGAGAAAGATTCCATGGCTCCACCGAGGAAGGCACATCACTAACTAATATAAAACTTGAACAAACCTGATTATACTCAGGCAAATCACCAACTTCCAAAGCCAATCGAGCATGGGTTTCATAAACCTAAAAAATAAACGTAGGTCAATGAATCAGAGTAGAGACCTCATACTGACAGTAACCAATAAGGGTTACTATACACCCTAAACCACTTTTGTAGACTAGAAAAAAAATGAATCTAAGTCTTCATGATTTGTTAGATGGAAAATACAAAATGGCCAAAAAATGTTAAGCAAAATGTTAACAAATTCCATTGTTTTGTCCTTGTTTATCTCTTTCTTCATTTTCCCCAGCATCATTTTTTACTTAAATTTCCGAGATCCAGATTCTAGGCATAACCCTACATTTCTGAAGGAACAGCTTGTAATAAACTTGATCATGCTAAATAAATATACCTTAACAGTCAACTGATTTCTTATCCATTGCACAGTTAGATCTTGACGAACACGACAACATATCCAGAACCCACATTCCGAATGTGAGTGCCGGCATAGTTGGATTGTCTATTTTCGGCACCGTCAAATCCACCACCTCGATCACACATTTTTCATCCTCCTTGTACTGTTCTTCAATCTCTATCGTCATGGCGACTTGTTCTTCCTACTCGAGTTCCACCGCCGCCGTGAATACCCGGCCGACCAGCAAAAACAAGACGACTGGTCGGCACTCGATACCACTAAGACTCATTGTGTTCTACAAAGACTACAATGGTTTTGTTATTGCTGTTGAGCAACCTCATCCTCGGTGGTTTTAGTGGGTTCGAAGGTGGAGAGAGAAGAAGAGGAGAAAGAAAAAAGTAAAAGAAGACAAATTGATAGTGGAGCTGTTTCGAAATTGAAAATTGAAAATTCGAAATTGATAATTGGGTGAAAATACCCATTAATTCTCAAAATAAGGCTTATATACTAGGTTAAAGTTAGTTATGATATTAGAAAAAATTAGATCTTAAAAAGGAATTATTTTATTAAGATAGATATTAAGTGAGCATTAACCCATTTCTGGGTACTAAATACTAATATGTTTGGCCAATAGATACTTAGGGTTTAGGGTGACATTTCCCCCATTAAAATAAGCCTATAAAAAACGGTTGAAAACATTAATGAGAGGATACTTCCAAATTAGACGATGGATTAATATTAACTTAAAATCCTTTATTTACCTCTATGCTCACCATCCAAATATGAACTCTTTTTCATCGCATTACCAAATAACATTTGACATATTCGGATCGAGAGGAGGGGTGCCCGGGTTTAAACGGAATTCGATCGGACCGCTAATCTTATCGGTTCAGATCGAATCAGACAGTTAAGCTTTTGGTTTTATAAGTTAAAATCGGACCAGATTATTAAATTTTTGGTTTGGTTCGTTTTAATCCGGTTTCTGGTTCCGGTTCGGTCTTGGTTCGGTTTGATCTTAGTCCGGTCTGATCTTGTTTTAGTATTCGGTCCGGTTTTGATTAGGTCTGTTATCGGTCTGATTTCGATCAGATTTTGTCCGTTAAAATAAATAAATAAATAAAAATTATAAGTTAATTTTCAATTTTTTAAAATAAATAAATAACATAAAAATTAAAGAGAAAAGTACCGGAAAATACCCACTTAACTATCTTATTACCCGGTAGTACCCAAATTTTGGATAGTGTTACTTAATACCTCGACTAAAAAATTAGAAAAAAATAGCACTCGATTATATATACCCATTTTTCACTTCAAACCCACTATTTCCACATTCCCATCACCCTAAAATACCAAAAAGACATCTAATTTTAGTTACTCACCAGAAACCGTTCGACTTCGTGATACTCTCTCTCTCTCAAACCCAGTACTCTTACAGCTTCTGAAAGTTCGAAATCAGTCGACCTTCGCACCTTCAACGGAATCGAACAGGTCACCGCCTTTTACTCAGTCCAACGAGTAACCACCTTCTGTTCGAGGAAGTTGTTGTCAAGTCTTCTCCGACTGGTCAATACGACAGCGTTTAGAAGTAAACAGGTATGCATTATCGTGGAAAGTGTACTTGTTTTTCGTTTTTCATGAATTCGAATCACTATTTTCAGTTATTTCACGGTCGTCGTTGCTTTTTATACCGGACCGAAGTATTTAGTGACGATAGTTGGTCAGTTTCTAGGTTTGTCGTCGAACGCAAGGTAGAAGTTTAGTTGCATGTAATGTGAATACTTTCCTGAGAACGATGATGTATGTTAGATGTGCATTAGGTGGTTGATTGTTGATTTTGGTGTTGTTTGGATATTTCCCAGATCCCTGCAACGTGCATGTAAAAAATAGAACAGTTCGCAGCCTGTACGTGTGGGCTGTAGTATAGTTCGCATCTTTATCACCCGTTATGCAAGCAATTCGCAGCTCGATTCAATTTTTATGTCACGCATTTCGCAACTTGTGTTTACAAACGATTCGCATGCCATCATGCGAATTGCTTGTAAAAACTATACTGATGTATAGATAATTCGCAACTTGTGATGCGAATCATTTGACATTTTACGTGATAAGACATGAAGTTCGCAGCTTGTGATGCGACGTTTGTGACACTCCAACTGATTTGTGTTTGTGCAGGAAGTATAACAACAAAACCTAGCTACTACAGATCAGGGTTGGTGAGCCTTCTAAAGCTACTAAAGAGATCGGTATTACCCGTGCCCACATTGAAGCTGCAAGAAACACACCCTTCTACACGCTTTTGAAAACGACTTTCGAAATCCGTAATGAGGCAGAGCTGTCAAAGAAGAAATTCTACTCGATCATTCAGTATCTCGTTGAGAGGTTCTCTGTCGATCGAGATGCCTTCTGTATTGGCTCAAAATTTGTAAAGCTAACTCAAGACGATGTGAAGTTCATATTCGGGATGAAGCATGGCACGGAGAAAATGAGGTTAACAAAAACTGGAGCATTTCACAACAAATACGCGCCCGGGGAGGAGGATGAATCGAGGATGATGAAAAAATACTTCATGGGTAAAACTGGCTGGAAAGTAGCAGCGAGTAATACTAAAACAATAACGAATTCTATTATAAAGGTACGTGTAAAATCGACTTCATCTTATAAAGTAGGATGCTATAGTTTTCTAACATAGCCTGTTGTCGTTGGTTTGACAATAAGGTATACAAAAAGCCATAAGCGACGGGGGGAGCATGAGTTGGAAGATGTTGCGAGGCTGCTAATACTGTTTTTGTGCTCCACCCTATTCTACTCTGTATCTGGAGATATCCTGGGTTGGAGCACGCTTTATTATGTTGAAGACCTGATCAAAATAAACAATTACGACTGGTCTGGATCAATACTGTGCAAGCTCCGACAGTCTATTAGGAGTTGCTTATCAATTGAAAAACCCGATCGAGTCGTCGGCTGTGTCGCCCTTCTAGTTGTAAGATTGATCTATTAACTATAAAAATTAGTTATGTACAGAGCATCTTGATGATAAAACTTACCCCCATGCAGCCCTTCATCATGGAGCACACAACAATCGGCCTCGAGGTAGCGAAGCCAACCTTGATACCAAGGTTTTTCAAATGGTTAGGATTAAAGTGTCAAGCAGCAACCGTGACGCTGCTTATTAAAATACCCGACCTCAAAAATGATCACGTATGAGCTTTTATATAGCTATTGAATTGGGGTTGCAGACAGTTCGCAGCATATCATGCATTTTGATTGGTGTTATATTAGCAAATTTATCAATCATTTCGCAGCCTCACATGAATACTTAGTTCGCAGCATATTGTTTCCGCACAATTCGCAGCATATTATTTACACACAATTCGCAGCTCAGCATGCGAATGGTTGCAACTCTAACATGGATATATAGTTTCAAACATTTTGGAGTATATCATGCCTTTTAATTAGTGTTATATTAGAACAATGCATCAATCATTTCGCAACCTGACATGAATACTTAGTTCGCAGCATATTGTTTACACACAGTTCGCAGCATATTGTTTACACACAATTCGCAGCTCAGCATCCGAATTGTTGCAACTCTAACATGGATATAGTTTCACACATTTTGCAGCATATAATGCGAACTGTTTGTAAAAAACAATTTGTTTGTCCACACCCTCATAGTTCCAAAACAAGCCTCTTACATGTGCCTCCGTTGGTAGATTTTGGAAGGTCCACTACTTCTTACCAATGCTGAAACCGAAGCTTTCGGATAATGACCAGATAGTGGAGATGCAGATGAGGAACGTATTTCACCAGAAGAAAGATCAAGGAAGAGGACGAAAAGCACAACATCAAAACCAAGACAAAGGAGACGAGCATCACAGAAAGAAACGAATAAGATAATATCTCCCAGACCCGAACAACCAACACTCGCCGAGCCAACGATTCCACCACCAAGACTCCCCAAGAAAATGATTCCACCACCGCCGAAAGGAAAATCCAGGAAGGAGGCCGACGACGATGCCACAACCAGTATGAGTGAAACAATCAGTGATTATTTATTCAAACGCAGAGAACCTAATCCCGAGATTTCTGAAATTGTTGCTGAATCAAAGCGTTTGAAGACATATGCCGACAAGAACAAGTACGAGAGGAAGATAGAAAAACAGGCCAGAGAAGTAAGTATCAATTTCCCCTTAAATAATCAGCACTTCATATGTTTATAAAACGTCTCCTATCATTTTTTCAGCTGAAAGAATTGAAACGGAAGATAGCCGATCTTAAAGCACAACAACTCCACGCTGCTATCTCTCAGCCAATTTGCCAGATTGAAAGCCCAATAGTTGAGCAGGTACCAGCATTTCCAGATAGAGCAGCATCCACTGTATTGCAAGCATCCATGTCTGATGCTGATGTAGTACTGCCAGAAGAGAGGGATGATGATGCCAACCATTCACCCATATCGGTACAATCTGCAAGGATACACAAAGAGTTGTCGGTGCCCACAGAGATGAACACCACGGAGGCCCAGGCAGAGAAAGAAAGACACGAGTCTCCTCCGAATGACCCAAAGGAGATAGAAGTGGCAAAACGAGGCAGCCTAGAAGATGTAAGTGGATCAAAAGTTCAATAAGATTCAAATATCTTATTTATTTGTTGTGATGAAATTTATTGAAATAATATTTACTGTTGTATAAATATTCAAACAAACTCGGTGTATCTATTTAAAACAGTCATCACAGTCCAAACAATGCCATCACATGATATAATGATATCAAACAAATATCATGACTATTGTGTAGTCCTGTCCAAACAATTCGCATCATATGTTGCGAATTGTGTATTCAACTAGTAGATTGGTTATTTTACAATTCGCATGCTGAGCTGCGATTTGTATGAAGTGGACAAAACAAATATCAGGTTAGCATGCGAATCGTTCGCAACAAATATCAGTATACTTAACCCTTCCACCTTTTTTATTTGAATTTTTATGAAACAGGAGACCGAAAGACAACAACAATAACAGCAACAACACCAGCAGCACCAAGTTCAACACCAGCAACAACAACACCACCAACAGCAGCAACAACAAGTCCAAGACGAACAACATCAACACGAACAACAACAACAACACCACCAGCAACACGAACAACAACAACAACACCACCAACAACACCAACAGCAACAAGTTCAACACCAGCAACAACAACAACAAGTTCAACAACAACAACAACAACAGCAACACCAACAACAACAACAGCACCAGAAACAACTTCAACAACAACAGCAAGAAGAACAATAAAGACAACAAGAACAACAACAACAGCAACAGATAGCGCTGGCAAAGAGAGAAAGGTTAACGCAAGAGATAGCACCGCATGAGTCAGAACATGTCCATCCCTGTGAGAAGACGGAACTAATCAGCTAGGAAGGACCATCTTTAGAAGACAACACCACATATGCAGATGCACATCAAAGACCAACGATGCTGTGCGCAAAGTCAGAACTGCTAAGCCAACGTGTAACTGTAGCACCGGTAACAAATCAACTGCAAGCTCTAGAGTCCAACGATAACACAGTAGGTTTACCCGATGCTTTTGTTGATGGTATTTACACTCAAGTTTCACAGACATTTTAAAATGAAATTGATAATGTATATTACAATTCTATAATACAACGGTCTTTGGAGAACATGTCGGAGGATGACTTTAATGATCTCTGCCGACACGATCCAGATCTTATGCCGAACAAGTCAACGGCATTGGTTGTCGTATGACCGTGCGGTAAGGGCTACTTATAATGATTTCGCATCATAACATGAGAATTGTGTGGATCTATTTTCAATGTTACAAACGAATATCAGGGTATCATGCGAACTGTTCAGTGGAACCTCGATTAGTTCGCATGCTCTCCTGATAGATACTCTAAAGTGTGTTCAACTAGAACCAACAGTTCGCATGTTAGCATGCGAACTGTTTAGGGTCGTTAACATTACAATGACTGACACCCTTCTACTTTTGATTTTTGTTATTTCCTAAGGTTGAGCCAAGTAAAGAGACAGATGAACCTACTTTTAATCTACCGACACCAACACAGCCTCCAGTGGCAGAGGAAGAGGAAGAGGAAGAGATATTTATAACAGTACGTTAACCGCGAAAAGTAGACTACAACGAATGGCCAAAGAAAACAAAAGTAACTGACCGTATCGATGTGGCAGAATACCACAAAATACAGTTAGTTAAAGCCTACGAGACCGACACCCCTGATCCAGTGGTATGAAAGTTACCAGAGTCCAAATTTACATACGGAATAAGAGTGCAAGCGAGTGATGCGATGGCACTAACTTTAGAACTGGAGCTGGACGTAAAGGTATCCAATTGTCAACCAATTCGCTTTTTTGATGTTTTAAATATGTCTTGTATATTTAACATAAATAAACAACTCATTTCTTAGGTTATCAACGCTTGGATTCGAAAGATGCTTGAAGATGCATAGTTCAAAGTTCCATGCACTAAAGCTAAAAGAGAGCAACATGACACCGTACTGATTTCGGGCATGACTACGGTAAGTTTAGCTAAGGTAAATTTCAAAGTTTCAGAAAATATTCCCATTGTAATATAATCTCGCTTGGATGCAACATCAATTGAAAGATGGCTGGGAAGTAACAAATTTCATGGACACAGCTTTTAGAAATGCGCCCAAAAACCCTAACATCATCATGATCCCAATATGCACCGAGACAAAGGACCAGATAAACCACTGGACGTTGCTCGTCATTGACGTCGATAACATGTCAATAACAAACTACAATCCACTTATTCCTAAACAGAAAGCCATAGACTACACCACAAGGACACCTACACAACTGGTAAATATTCCAAACTATAAACTTACGTTTAAACACATTTTTAAGTATGCATGATCAACGCATGCTGCGAACTGTGATCGAGATATGCTGCGAAATGTGAGTTAATCAGTTGCATTTCGCAGCCTATCCATAACACATTTTGCAGCATATGATGCGAATCGTTTTGAACGATGCATTTCAATAAAAACAGGCTGCGAAATGCTTGCAGACAAAATGGATTGGATATCAAACAATTCACACCATATGCTGCGAATTGCTTGACAAGTTCATGTTGGATTGTTTGTCACACAATTCGCAGCCTAAGGTGCAAATTGTATGGCACCAAATGTTGTTGTTTTTGTGCTGGTTCCTAACACTAATTATTATAAACAGATTAAATATTTATTGGAGAGAGGGTTTCTACCTAAATCAAGGACATGGTGGAAGGTGAAAGCTGAAAGAAAAATCCCACAACAAAAACCAGGCACCCTGGACTGTGGTATTTTTGTCTGCAAATACGCCAGAGATATTATCCGGTATGGATTTGTGCAGACAGAATACGATAAAGATATGGTCACTGCCTTCAGAGCAGAAATGTTTGATTACTTTTTAAATAACAAAGACACCGTGACATATGGGTGATTCAATTTAAAACACTCTGCTTTTTTCTTGTCAATACATCAATTGTAATTTTTAGTTTGTTGTGCATACATTAACAAATTACATTTTCAGACATATGCATATTACTTGCCAAATAGTTCGCATCATAACCTGATATATAAGCGTTGGTTAATATTCGAATAATTCCATCAAACAATTCGCATCCTAACGTGATAGATGCTTACTTATCACTACCAAACAGTTCGCAGAAAACCCTGGTATACCACATTAAACACAGTTTGCAGCCTGGTACAAAATAAAAAATTCAAAATATAAAGTTCAAGAATACGAACACGCTATGGCTTATGCCTTGGTAAACGTTTTCTCCATTGACCATACAAAAAACAATTTAATCACGTACATAACCCATTAATTGCTGATTGGATATGGAGGCTATGTAATGATTACCTCCTTTCCCTATAAATAACACTAGTAACCAGAGGCTAATTTTACAACAAACTATATATTTTTTTAAAAACACCTCTTGTTCTCTTCAAATTCAAACACTCATGTCTTTTTCCACCACCACAACCAGCACCTCATACTCAAACTATGGTTCACTTGGTTCTCTGGGTGACTCCTGGTCATCCTTAACCGTTAACTGGAGCGATGAGTTGATCATGCCAGCAGCACCACCAAACAGCCCAGTATCTGTCTTTGATTTAGATATATATGATGACTACTACTCTGCTGACTCTCAACCAGTGGAAGCTGTTGCAATGGTTGCTGTTGAACCTCTGCCAGAAGAGGTTCTAATGGTTGCTGCTGCACCTCAGACGGCAGAGGTTCCAAAAAACAAAAAGAAAAGGGAAGACGAAGCAGGTCCATCAAGGACAAAATTTTTATGCATGACGTACGTAGATAATGAAAAGGAAGAAGAAGAGGAAGAGGAAGAGCAAAAAGTTGATGATCAGCACACAGAGGAGAAAGATGGTGAAGAATCATCTACTGATGACTCATAGAGTTGGCTCTTGTTTTTTGTTTTTTTGGAATGCAACTAACTAACATCAATAGCTTGTAGTGATCTGTGTAAACATTTGTTAGTGCATGAAGATTTTAATCCTCTTTTTTGTAAACATCTGTGTAAACTTTCAATCATATGAACAATTCGCATCCAGTTACAATTTACAAAAGATTCCCAGCTTAACCTGATATATTACTTGTTTCAATGTTACTAATTTTCATGCAATTCGCAGCTTAATATGCAATTGTAATCCACTGAATGTCCTGGTATTTTTATCAAAGCACGCTTCGCAGCTTAGCATGTAAACAATTATCAGGACTTCTGGTTGTTCTCTATTTACATCATATCTCTTTACACAAGCAACCAGGAATCCTGATATATGTTATGGTCATAATTCGCATCAGATCGTGTGCGTCTTATGTGAATAATTGTTGTTATATGTTCTGGTCATAATTCGCAGCCAGGAGTCCTGATATTTATTTGAAAAGGCATTACGTTATAGCTCAACACAATTCGCAGCATAAAAAATGCTGAGAAATGTTTTATATGATTTTTACTAATGATTCGCATCCTGGTGAAATTTCATACAAATCGCATGGAAACCTGATAGATGTTTACAACAAGATTTCAACATATTGTACACAACTCGCAATACCGGATGCGAAATGCTTGCAACTCAAATCACTTAACATTTCTTCACTCTAATAAAAGCATTACAAACACAGAAATGTAAAAATGTTTAGTTTGTTGTACAGAACAATAACAGTACTACAAATAAATGTGGCCAACCAGAATTGTCCACAACATGGATTATCCTTAAACTGGAACATCACAAGTCCGCCTGTTATGGCTTGATTTCGAACAACGGCCACACCTCAACTGATTGGTTGAGATTTTTCCTCTAGAAGGGATTCACTTTTTATTAGGCCTTCCGGAACGTCTCTTAACGTTCGGAGGCAGAACTTCAACAAACGAAGGATCGTTAGCGCTGGACCCTTCCCCGAAATCCGTTATAGCTTATATGATGAAATAGTAATTTTCCATGTAATTCATAACCATAAAGAAGGGCTCTATTACGGTCAATGGATCTTGGTTAGTATATTGTATTGCCGCTAAAGCGTGAGGACATGGAAAACACTCTTGTTGCCATGATCCGTAAGAACATTTGAAATCCAACAGATTAACAACATCCACAGGATTCGAAAAGACTTCAAACATGGCGGTAGACGACTTACGTACTACCCAAGTTCGGCACATGTCAACATTCTGCTTTAGCTTCTTCTCGTACCCGGGGACCAAATTTGTACTCCAGCTGAGACCCTCTTCGTATCTTCATGAAACTTGAGTCATAAGCAAGACTCTAATCCAGTCAATAAACTCAACAATTGGTAGGCCACAATATTTTTTGATGTGATTGTTAAATGATTCAGTTGCAGTAGAAGCCATAGAGTCGTATCGCTTCCCTTTTATGTAAGCATGTGCATACTTTTCAGGGGGTAAATTTGCAAGAAAATCACTCATTCTGTCACTAGGCAAGAGAGAAAAACTGTTAGTATATCTTTAAAAAGCTCTCGACTGGGAGTATAAGCAAGACGATGGAAGAAACTCAACATCCTTTTTTTATAGTCTCTGTTAGTATGTTCCAGTTTGGCTTTCAAATTCTGCATGAGATGGAAATAACAGTACACATAATAGCAGTTTGGATACAAGAAAGAAACAACATTAACGATACCAGAATGACGGTCTGAAATAAATGTGATCTGGTGATCCAACAAAAGTGGTTTCAAACACCCCAAAAACCACATCCAATTTTCACAATCTTCAATGCTAACTATACAAACAGCAATAGGGAATAATCTTGGAAAAAGGCAAATCAAAATGAACACTACAACAGTACTCTAACGTTTAAAAATAGTACACATTTCTCATGTTGTCCTGGTAGTTGCACTTAAAATATTTGTTGCGAACTGTGTACAAGCATAAGCGGCGATGTAAGCATAGTCTCAAATACTACCTAATTCGCAGCCTCAAATACAAAATGTCAAGATTACAACAACAAATGGTGTGCATATATAGGATGCGAACTGTCATCGCATAATTCGCATCCTCAGATGCGAAATGTAAAGATTCCAACACTACTTAATTCGCAGCTTTGGATGCGAATCGTTGCACAACAATTTCACACAAAAACATCATAACACATTCAGATTAACTAGTTAAATGTAACTAATCGTTGTTGTCGTCCTTTGCTACGGCAATAAGCAAGGTACCCTTATACTTGCCATATAATTGGGTTCCATCGACAAAAAACAATGGATGGCATGAATGAAAACCCTGAAAGGACGAACCAAATGCTACAAAACAGCGCTTGAATCGGTTTCCAGCTGATAACTCCAACTGGTAGTCTGAAGTAATATCCCGACTCTTCAAGCGTTTGAAGTATCCGCTTAGTAAACTAAAAGAACTTGAACTATATTCGAAAACTCCCCTCCTAGCCTTCTCTAAAGCATTCCATGACAAACGGTAAGAGATGTCAAGACCGTAATCTTGTTTGACAGTCGATTGTATTATTTTGGCTGTCAACGAATGGCAGGTCCGTAGAGAATCCTGAATTTCCTCTGCAATTAAATCTGATATCAAATGCATGTGCCGCTTATGCTTATGCTTCCGAGAGAAAACAAGACTGCAAGTATGGTGCGGAACATACTTCTTGATCGTCATCAAGCCGGTGCTTTAATCAATAGATGCATAAAGCCTCCATTTGCACCCGCTTGTGAACTTATTTTCACAATAAGCAGTGATCTTGGTTGCTGTGTTGTGCAGGTATTTGAAAGAAAAACCATGCTCTAACGCAAACTTGCACAAAAATAACCTCAGACCGGCAGCACCTTCTTCAAAAGCTTGACCCACTCCTGTAATAGCATCAGCCCAACGAGCAGTAGCAAGTTGTTTTTTTCTCTGATCAGAATTAACTAAACCGTTACTACTCTCCCTGCTAACTAGTTGATTGGGAGATGGTTCTCCCAAACTCAAGCTACGCTCTTTACGTTTTACACCACAATCCTTACAACTAGAGCTCTTATCAACATAAATTTTTTCACCAGAACCCTTATCGAAGACGTGTTGTTCTATGAGAAAACTAACCCGTTTTAAACGCTCCAAATCAAGATATAACACCAACCCAACAAAATCATTCTGGTTGTTAAATAAACAATTATTGTGATCCCCGCAGGAGTAGGTAATTAGGTAGTCACCTGTGGGAAGCTCCTCCCATGCGTTCTCCACATAAGCTTGGATACTTTGAAAGCTTTGAAACTCCGTGAAAGGCACAATTGCGGTTTGGTGACCATATTTAAAAATACAAACTCGTTATTTGGACATCTCTTACCCTGGATAGAATAAGTTATTAGTCACAAAAACTATGTGCAAATTGTTTATTACTGCATCAAACAATTCGCATCCTATCTTGCAATTTTTGTATACCTACATCAAACAATTCACATCCTATCCTGATAGTTGTTTGTAAAAAAAGTCCTGATATTTGTTTCGAAATACAATACTCTAAAAATTTCTAGATAGTTCGCATCCTAGCATGCAAAACATAAAAGCAACTAAAAAAGTACTGATATTTGTCTGAAAATGCAATACTTTAGAGTTCTACACAGTTCGCATCATAACATGCGAAAATGTAGAAAATTAACTAAAAAGTCCTGGTATTTGTTTGAACATACAATACTCTAGATTTTCACATAGTTCACATCATAACATACGAAACGTATGTACTTCACACAACTCGCAGCATATTTCTAAGCAAATTTTGAAATTCTTTCATGTGATTCGCATGTCACCATACGAATTGATTATACAATTAACATCTTTCTCATCGAATACATCAAACAATTCGCATCTTGCATGGAAGGCATGGATAACTAAAACTCGTAATCTACACATGTTTAACATCCGAAATAAAAATCTAAAGCACTACAAAATTAGTATATAACATCAGAAAACAAGGATATGAGTATATAACGAACAATATTAACAAAACAATATCAGATCACTGTAACAAAAAAAACAGAGAAAAGCTCGAAATCAGGCTATGGCGTCTAAAACTGTAAAATATAACCTATTCCAATTGATAAAACCAACAAAATAACTTTGAAATCAGTAGGTAATTACGATTACCTGGGACCAGAAACACGATTACTTACAAAACAACAGATTCTTGTACGTGGAAACACGATCAGTTCCTGTACGTAGAAGACAGTGGTTAGATACGTTTTACACCACCAAACTAAAGAAATAAACAGACCTTAAACACTCCGATCACCGAAAAATGTGATTTCAACCGGTCTTCGTGGTGGTTTCTAGGGTTAGGTGGTTAGAGCGGCTAACAAATTCAAATCTTCAAAAAGCTAGAAAAAATAGAAAGAAAACAGAAAATTATTTTTATATAGTGGGTTAAGGGTAGTTAGGATATTAAAATAATATTAGGGTGTAAGTGACAATAAGGTAGTTGAGTTGGGTATTAAGTAACAATTGATCAAACCTTGGGTGGTAATTACAATTGAATAGTTAGTTGAGTGGGTAGTTTAAGTGCAATTTTCCAAAATTAAATTTTTATATTAAAAATTGATAATTGACTATTAATTTTGATAATATAATATATAAAAGTAAAAAATAATGATTATAAACTAATTGGTTTAAACTGTTTTATTGGTTTGATTCTTTATCGGTTCTACCGGTTTATGGATTTTATCGGTCCGATTCTTTATCGATTCTATCTCTTTATCGATTTTATCGATTTATCGGTTCAGTTTAAGACCAATTTTTTATTTTGATTGCTTATTAATTTCGGTTTTGAACCGCGAGGTTTGGTCCATAGTACAATATAATTTTTCCTAGACCGTTGACAGCCCTACTCAAATGGGATGTTGTACAATATGTTTCCTAGAATTTCTCCACTAGTACATATAATTTTTATCATTAATTTTGTACAAATTATCAGTTGTAATGATAGTATATGTAACAACACTATAAATAAGGCAAATAATAATATGGGATGCGTTTTAGATTAATAATATGGGATGTGTTTTAGATTTTAAGTTTATTTGGGCTTATGTATAGAATGTTTGGACCATTCTTTAATCAGTTTCCAACACTTAAGTCATGTTGGACTTAGTAACCGAGTTGTGTATTCGGATCAAATCGAAGACCCGAGATATAAGAGAGTTAGAATACTAACTCACTTATCTCTTTAGATTTCACTAAAAAGCCTTAACCACCAGTAGACTTGGTCACCTGAATAACCCTTAATGTCGACCTGATTGTTTAATAACCGGTCTGACTAAGTTATGTTTTCAAATCGATTTCTCCCTTGTTGCATAAAATATTAATATAAATTTGGAATGTTAATAACAGACTAATAAACAAAATTAAATTTGAAATAAAGTTAAAAATTATATGATAAATTATGTTTTTAAAATTTTTAAAAAACTTTTCACGGAGAAAAATAACCAACCCCTATAAAAATAATAGTTTTGTCTATAAACAGAAGAAGAACATGAAGGATGCGCTTTCCCTTATAGGAAATGTAATATATTAAAATGCATTTATTTGTCTATTTTAATCATGCATGAACAAGTTTTTCAGTCCGTATAGTAACCCGACCAGTAGAATATGGCTATACGAAGGGTCCTTTTCATCTTTGGTGGAGTAGTATTTAAAGTTGATATTATCTGATTAAAATCAGAAGTCAATATGTCGAGGAGGAGACGAGTGGTTAGATTTATGCCTAGTCCCGAAAGGGATAGCGGAATTGGTAGTGGAGTAGATGAACTCTCTGACCAAAAAATAATGGCTTCTTCCTCGCTCTGTAAAGGTTTTATTGGTTTGAGACCATGAATGATCGAATCAGTAAGTTAAGTTTCAAGAATATAGAGAGAGAGTGTTAGGATTTGTATTTTTCTTATTGAATCAAGAATACTGAATTACACTTTATAGTAGAGTCACTAACAATAAGCTGTTAGTTAGTTAGTAGTGTAATTCAGTTATACACAATTTGTTACATTTGTTAAATCTTGTTACACTTAATAAATGTTGTCACACTTAGACCAATAGACTTCTTTCGTGTGATAAACTTTGGACCAGCAACAAACCCAAAGAGCCTCACTAAACCTTATGTTGGGCTTCAACCCATTCTGTTGGGCTTCAGCACAAGATCCGGCCCAACACTACTTGACCCGGATCGACTTAGGATTCAGACATGAATCCCTAAGCCCTTTCTTCTTTCTCTTCTCTTCCTTCTCCAGCCTCTCTTCTCTTCTTCTTGTCTTCTTTCTCCACAACCAGAGAGTCCATCGACACAGCCCTTGAAGCTTCACCATGTCCAAGCTTCAAGGGCTTGTTATCTTTCACATCCCCCCTCAAACGAAGGGGTGATAGCATCATTCCGAGTTTGTCTCTCAGAAACTGGAATCGATGATGTGTGAGAGGCTTTGTGAGGCAGTCAGCTAATTGGTCATGAGACGGCACGAATCTGACTTGAAGAAGCCCTTTCATCACCTGATCCCGAACAAAGTGTACATCAATCTCTATGTGCTTTGTTCGGGCATGGAAAACTGGGTTGGATGCAAGGGAGCTCGCTCCCAAGTTATCACACCAGATAACAGAGGGAGTTTCGATTGGAAATCGAATTTCGGTCAGCAGAGATCGCAACCACATCAGCTCTGCTAACAGATTTGCTAAAGCTCGATACTCGGACTCAGTGGAGGATCGAGCAACCACATTCTGTTTCTTTGAAGACCAGGAGATGAGGGAGTCTCCAAAGTACACACAGTAGGCGCCAACACTCTTTCGATCATCAGAAGACGAGGCCCAGTCAGCATCTGTGAATCCCTGAAGCTGAAAATTGAAGGATGGCTTCAGATGTAACCCTATCCAGCACGACCCAGCTAAGTATCTTAATATTCTTTTTAGATTTTGCCAATGTATTGTTGTTGGGGCTTGCTGATATTGGCTGAGCTTGTTAATAGCAAAGGCAATATCAGGCCTCGTATGTATTAGATACTGTAATGCACCTAATAAGCTGCGATATTGTGTAGGATCAACAAGTGGAGTACCAGTATCACGAGAGATGTGAAGGCCAGCAGCCATTGGAGTAGGACACGGCTTGGCTAGTGAGAGGCCCTGCGAACTGAGTAAGTTTTTAATATATTGTTGCTGTGTTAAGTAGAACCCAGTAGGATCCCGATGAACTTTTATTCCCAGGAATAGATGGAGTGGTCCTATATCATTTAGAGAGAAAACTGTGTTGAGTTTTTGAATAAACTCCTTCAAACATTCTGTTTGATTCCCTGTGACAATAATGTCGTCAACATAAACCAAAATGAGTAAGATAGTAGTGTTAGAAACCAGATAGAACAAGGAGCAGTCTCACTTAGAATTGACAAAACCCCAGTGAATAAGAGTGTCTTTCAGCCTAGAGTACCAGGCCCTTGGGGCTTGTTTAAGACCATACAAGGCCTTATGAAGCTTACAAACATGTGTAGGCTTCTGAGGATCTTGAAACCCTTGTGGTTGAACCATGTAGACATCTTCAGTCAAATAACCATTTAGGAAGGCATTGTTGATGTCTAATTGCCTCACTTCCCAGTCTTTAGACACTGCTAGAGTTAGAACCAATCTGACTGTAGAAGGCTTTACCACAGGACTAAATGTTTCAGAGTAGTCAATGCCAGGGGTTTGATGAAACCCCTTGGCTACAAGTCTTGCCTTGTATCGTTGAACTGACCCATCTCTGTTATACTTCACCTTGTAAACCCATTTACAGCCCACAACACTTAGTTTAGGATTCCAAGGGACTAAGGACCAAGTCTTGTTGACCATTAGAGCTTTATACTCTGTGTCCATAGTAGTTACCCAATGAGAACCCTTCACAGCCTTAGAATAGGTGCTAGGTTCAATAGTATCCAAGTAAGTTTTGATCACATAGCCAATATAAGGATGTTTAGGTATCCTAGTTCCATCTTGATTTCTGGTTACCATATTGTAAGAGGTAGGTTTAGAAGGTAAAGCAATTGAATTATCAGTAGAGTCAAGAGGCAGACAGATAGAAAGATTAGGATGTAATTGATTCAGATGACTTGGATGTGTATTAGTGGCTTGATTTAGAGAATGGTTAGGAGTTTGAGTGTGTCTAGGACTAGGATTAGGTGATTCAGAATGTGTTTGATAAGAAGTAGAAATGTTAGGGATAATATGATCAGAATTAGCAAGGAAGTTGTGAGATTTACCTTGTGGAGACATAGTTTACAAGGTAGTGTCCTCTTGAGAGACCCTGAGAGTTGTAGCAGGTGACAAGGAGTGTTCATAGTTCACAAGGGACTGAGGTAAATTAGGTAGCCAAGACTCTAGAACCACTTTAGTAGAGGGCTCAGGAACTGAAGTGTGAAGAAACTAATGTTTAAAAGGAAAATCAGTTTCATTAAAGATGACATTTTTAGATATATATATACCCTGCCTTTAGGACTGAGACACACATACCCCTTTTGGAACTGACTTACCCCCAAGAAAACACACTTAATTGTATGAAATTGAAACTTATGTGATTGATAAGACCTGAGGCATGGAAAGCAGGCACACCCAAATGTTTTTAGAGATAGATAGTTAGGTTTCTTGTGAAACAAGACTTCAAAAGGTGAACTGTTTGATAGAATAGGTGTAGGTAGCCTATTGATAAGATAGACAGACGTTTGAAAAGCTTGAACCCAGAATCTGTAGGGTAAATTAGCTTGAGACAAAAGAGTTAAACCAGTCTCAACTATGTGCCTGTGTTTACGTTCAGCTCTACCATTTTGAGTTGAAGTGTGAGGACATGATTTCCTCACAATAAACCCTTGTTCCTTAGCCATAGTGGATATAGGCAGAAACTCTCCTCCACCATCACACTGAATAGCTTTAATGTTTCTTTCAAACTGTTTTTCCACAAGACATTTGAATTGTTTAAACATACTGATAACTTCACTTTTCTGTTTGACAGGATATAGCCAGGTATACCTGGTGTGGTCATCCACAAAGATAATATAATATTTGTGACCTTGAGTGGAAGCCACAGGAGAGGGACCCCATACATCTGTATGTATGAGGTCCAAGACACTGCTGGCATGAGACTGAGACAAAGAGGATGGTAATGCATGGGACTTCCCAAACTGACAAGCTTCACAAAAGGTAACTCTTTCTTTCATAACAGAAGTAAGATTACACTGTTTTAGAACTGAATTAAGAACATGTAGGGATGGATGGCCAAGCTTCCTATGCCATCCATCTTTTAGGGAATTAGACAAATAAACAGACATGACTCTAGGTAGTAAAGTACTAGAAGTAAGAGGATTGTGTTTGACACTAGTAGACAGACCCCCAATAGCTTGTGACTTAGAAACATCCTTCAACCTGTATAGTCCTCCCTCAGTAGTCCCTTTGAGAAGCACTGTCCCTGTTAATTTGTCCTTCACAAGACAAAAATCATGATGAAACTCAATAAAAACATTGTTATGACTTGTAAGTTGGGAAACAGATAGTAGGTTCTTATTAATCTGAGGTACATGTAGAATATTTTTGAGAGAAATAGAAGTGTGATTGAGAGATTGTAAACTAGAATCCCCTATATTATGTATAGGCAGTCTGTGACCATTCCCAACAAGAACACTTTTGTTACCTGTGTACTCTCCCTTCTGAGCAAGCATGTTAGGATTGCCTGTGACATGGTGACTAGCACCACTGTCAGCATACCAAGCAGAATCACCTGTAGACTCCTGAGTAGTTACATAGGCAGCATGATCACTGTCTCCATTAGGTTGTTCAGTAGAAGATGATCCCATAACAGATGGATCATCCCTGTAGTAGCACACTGGTGCAGCATGTCCATATCTATTACAGATCTGACATGTAGGTTTGTTTTGAGAGAAGCGTCCCCCTCTCCCTCTATAATAGTTGTTTCTTCCTCTTGAATAGTTAGATGAGTTGTTTCTTCCTCTGTTGTTTTTGTACGAGCTTTTATACTGACCAGAGTAGCTATTCTGATTCCCATTGTTACTCTGTGTTTTGTAATCTGTTTTCTGAGTGAGATTGGTTGTAGCTAGACTTAGGTTTGCTATGTTGTTTTGAATACTTACCAGCTGATCTAGTCTACTCTCAAAGGTGAGTAGACTAGTTTGAAGGTCTAGCCATCCCATAGAGTCCTTGTCAGTTAGACTGACCACAATAGGAGTATATTCAGAATTCAAACCAGCAAGAACCTGAGTGATTAGGTCATCTATTGAAACTCCACAGCCAGATAACACTAGATTGTCAGCAATGTTCTTCATTTTGCTTAGGTATTCAGTCATAGTTAGATTACCTTTTCTTGTTCTTTGGAATTCTGACTTGTAGTATGTTATCCTGGCCCTTGTGTGTGAGCCAGAGAGTTTACTAGCTGCATCCCACAGCTCTCTTGAGGTTCTCTCTTCCATTAACTGAGCAGCAACCCCTGTACTCATGGTAGAGTACAACCAGCCAAGGAGAAGTTGATCCTTGGCAGTCCAATCCTCATAATCTGGATTGTCGACAGTATTACCATCAGAATCATTGATTAGCTTAGGAGGACAGGGCTTATCCCCTGTAACAAAGCCTCCAAGCTTGTTGCCTTTGATGATAGGCAGCACCATAGTTTTCCACAGCAAGTAGTTGCTTCTATCAAGCCTTATCTGACTGCTATTGTTCATTTTTTGCAGGTGTACACTCTTGGTAGCACCATAGAGATTGCTGGGAAACACAGAGCCAAGAGACTCATTGCTATGGGTAGGGGAATCAGAGTTCGCCATTGAAGGCTTGCAAGGTGCTCTGATACCAAGTTAAGTTTCAAGAATATAGAGAGAGAGTTTTAGGATTTGTATTTTTCTTATTGAATCAAGAATACTGAATTACACTTTATAGTAAAGTCACTAACAATAAGCTGTTAGTTAGTTAGTAGTGTAATTCAGTTATACACAATTTGTTACATTTGTTAAATCTTGTTACACTTAATAAATGTTGTCACACTTAGACCAATAGACTTCTTTCGTGTGATAAACTTTGGACCAGCAACAAACCCAAAGAGCCTCACTAAACCTTCTTTTGGGCTTCAACCCATTCTGTTGGGCTTCAGCACAAGATCCGGCCCAACACTACTTGACCCGGATCGACTTAGGATTCAGACATGAATCCCTAAGCCCTTTCTTCTTTCTCTTCTCTTCCTTCTCCAGCCTCTCTCCTCTTCTTCTTGTCTTCTTTCTCCACAACCAGAGAGTCATCGACACAGCCCTTGAAGCTTCACCATGTCCAAGCTTTAAGGGCTTGTTATCTTTCACACAGTTATCGATTAAATGCATTTTGTGGTGGTTGGACCTTTATTGAACTATTTGCGATGGCTTTTCTCCTCTAGTGTGCCATATTTTGTTCGTTGTTCTCCGTTGTGTTGATTGTTGTCACTTGTCAACATGGATTAAGCTGTTCACGATATGACAATGAAATTAAAATAGATAAAGAGTATCAAATATATTAAGATTATAAGAAAATGTTAAATGTATTTTAAGTTTATATTTTGAAAATATTTCTAACGAGGCAATTGATTGATTTCACTTCTGGCAAAGAGTTTCAGTCATTTATGAATGCATATTACGGATATAACCAGATACCTATGAACCCCGCGGAAGAGGAGCATACAACATCCCAAACGGAGCGAGCCCTTTACTATGATAAGGTAATGTTGTTTGATTTAAGAATACGGATTTGACATATCAAACGTTAGTCAATAAGATATTCGAAGGACAACAAAGACAGCATATGGAAGCTTAAATCGAAGATATAATTGTGAAAAACGATTATAGGGAGCAACAACTTGAATACTCGAGGACAACCTTCAAAACACTAAATCGGTGAGTAAGAACGGGATAAAAGTTGACTCTTCCAAACTCAAAGCAATATTGACAATGGAGCCTCCAACACACATAAAGAAAGTATAGTGCCTAACGGGACTCCTAGCTGTCCTTTCTCGATTCACCTCTAGAATATCAGATAAAATCCATTCATTCTTCAAAGTAATAAAAACACCTAAAAATGTAGCGTGATATTCCAAAAATTAAAAGCATATTTGATATCGACAATGGTATTAATGACACTCGAACTAGAAGAACTTCTTTATATGTACCTGTCACTGTGGACCTATGAAGTAAGTGGGGTTACTCTTACGCGAATCGATGAGTATACAACGAAAAGTGGACTACTTCAGAAATAGGTTGCTGGATCATGAAAACAAGTAAATAAATTTAGAAAAAATAGCACTCCGCCTAGTAGTTGCAGCCAGAAAAATGCGCCCGAATTTTCAAAGTCACACTATTATCCTGCTTATTTCATTATAGTCATGTCATATACTTCAAAAACCAGATATATAATGAAGGTTGAGAAGATGGTAAATTGAACTAAGGGTTTACGACATAAGCTACAAACCAAGAAAGACGATAAAAGGCCAAACATTAGTTTTATTCATCAATGAGATTCTAGGATGTGGGGCTCTGGCGAAGGAATAACTGAAGAAAAATAAGACATCCTCCGGTGGTCAGTTGAAGCAGATGGCGAGTCCAATGAAACTGGGGGGGTGCAAGAGTCGTGCTGAGGACACGTTTTGCGGAAGAAATTTGGTACACAATAAAATTTTCTTTAAAGCTGATGAGTCCAAATTCTGTACTCTCCCCGGACATGGACAGGTCAATCCAAGGCCTCCGGACCGAACAGATCACATGGACCATACAGATCACTTTGAACACTATGACCATAGAACTGTTCGAACTATGACAAAAGTACTAAAAAACCTAAACACTTCTTGACTAAGCTACTTGCTCTCCTACTTAGAGCTCATGGGTCTTTGAACACGACCCGGGTCCATTAAACATGACCCGAAAGCCCATAAGGGCCCAAACATCAAGGTATAAATACCCAACCACCTGCATTAAGTGTGAACAATGAGAATTAACTGCTACCAAGCTGCTTAATTATCTCTCTACTCTCTACTCTAAACACTTAAACACCCACACACCACCATAAAACACCAACTGAAATTACCAGCCTACCCTCGTGCAATTATTATCCACACCAAATTGGCGACCACAGTGGGAGACGAAGGTGCCTGAATCAAGCATTCAAAACCAGCTAAGAAAATCTGTCCGAATGAATCCGGACAATCCAGAACTACCACCGGCTTTGCTCGAAGTGGTGGAAGAGAACGATGAATACACTGTCGAAGAGTGTGATAGGATAAAGTGTGAAATAGAAGCTCTGAGGGCAGAAAAGGCCAAGATGGGCGTGAAAGAGAAATCCAAAGCATCGGTTGCTCATCACACCGATAACCCCAGAGAGCATGAGTCTTCAAAAACTCATGTGAGCACAAAAAAGACTCATGCCAGTTCTAAAAAGTCTCACCGGTCCAAGCCTGTGGAGAGTTTTGACTCAAGCTCAGAATCTTTTAATAGCTCTTCGGACAGTGAGGGAGTTGAAAAATCCTTGTCCTCTAGCAGCGATGAGGGTCGAACCAGAAAGAAGCAAAAGCAGATTAAAAAATATTCAAGAAAAAGGGATAGACAAGGAAAGATGAAGAGGCATATTGGTAAGGGGTCATCTCATAACCGGAGGCATGCGGACAAGATGCTGATGGATCCCTTTGCTTTCCACGATGAACCAGGTATCTTTGCAACTCCCAATGAGGATACTGTGTTCAGTCGTGGAAGGAATTGGAGGCAATCTCCATTGTCTTCTAAAATTCTGTCCGGAAACCTCCCCAAGAGGTTTGACAACACCAAAATAGAGAAGTACGATGGCAGTACTGATCCGGAAAACCATCTGGAGCAATTTAAAAACTTCATGATGAACTTTGACGACGACGATAAACTACTTTGTAGGGAATTCTCCCAATCATTCACGGGGAGTGCTCTGAAATGGTACAACAGCCTGCCTCAGGGTTGTATTAAAGATTTCGATACTTTTTTGGTATCCTTTCGAAGGCAGTTCGTAGGGAGTAAAGAGCTAAAGGGAAATGGAGACACAATAATTCATTGTGCCCATGAACCAAATGAGTCCTTGAAAGAATATATATATAAGTCGTTTTGTGAATACCAAGAATGGGTTGGCTGATTGCTTCGAACAAGTGACAATAGCATCCCTAAGGCAAGGTTTGAACCCAGGCAATCTAGCTGATTCAGTGACCAGAAAGAAGGCCATGACCTGGGGAGGGTTGTTGAATCAGGTTGGCAAACAGATAAATGTTGATGAAACAAAGAAAACCAGGGTGCACAGGCAGGTGAGGTCCACCCCAGTGGCACCAAATCCCAATCAAAATCAGTCCGGGAACAAAGCAAGAGAGACCGGACAGGGGCATGGTAGGGCAAAAGCTCAGTCTCAGCCAGCTGCTCCTGCTCAGAGTCAGCAATCCAGAAACAAAAGAGGGCCATGGGTCAAACCGGAGTGGTTCGCAGAGTTAAAAGAAAGTGTGGCCACTATCTTTGATAAAACAAAGGATGAGGTGCATTACCGGAGACTGGCAACACTGCAGTCTCCCAGAGAGCATCGCAATAACTTTTTTTGTCAATATCACAATGATATTGGTCATACCACTAATGACTGCATAATATTGAAACAAGAAGTACAAAACTTGATTGAAAGGGGAAAGCTGGGGGCCTACGTGAAAAGAAGAGGGGGTAACAGGCCTGATAACACTCACCGGTTTGGTCCAAGTAATGCTGCTCCAGAGGGAGCCATGGTAATAGTTGAAAGGTTTGACATAGAATCTGAGTACTTGGATCCTGATCCAACTCGAAACAGAGTGGGTAAAATTGAAGAATGTTCTAGGTCGGTCTCCGGGCTCATTAAATTTTTCGAGTCACTTACAATTTTCGGAGGAGACACTATGACAACTCCTACTGCTTCTTCGAGGAAGAGGCATGCTCATACTTTAGCCTCCCAGCTAGAAGGAGGGATGACTTCTTATCAGTCACAAAACTCGTTCCCCTTCATTGTTTTTTATGAAGATGATTTAAGAAACATTGTTGGCCCTCATGAGGATGCTGTTGTCATATGAGCATCTATAGGGGGAAATGACATAAGACGGATCCTGGTGGATACTGGAAGCTCAGCCAATATCCTTTTCCTAACCACTTACAAGAAAATGAAAAATCCAGCTGTAATTCAGAATTCGGACATGTTAATCGTGGGCTTCACAGGTAGCTCAGCAGATGTGATCGGAGAGTTCGAAGAAGAGGTGTTATTGGGCAAGGGCCCTTTCAAGAAAATGGTCAGAATACTCTTTATTGTGGTGGATTGTCCCACTTGCTATAATGCTATTCTAGGGAGGTCTTGGCTCTCTAGGATGCATGCAGTGGCTTCAACAGTCCATCAGTGCTTGAAGTATGCTGTTCAGGGACAGGTTAGAGTCGTCCGGAGCAGCCAAAAGATTGCAAGAGAATGTTATGCCACTGCCCTGGCTCCTCGAACGCTGGGAGCAGTCCGTATTAGTGAACAATAGCAGTTTGAGGGCCTTTCTGGGGGTGAGGGTGAAATTGATGACCCCAGAGAGACCCCCGGAGTGTTGATACCAGTTGAAGAGGTGGAAACACACTGTTTGAAAGATAGGAAAAGTGTCAAGATAGGGTCTAAAATGCCACCTGTTTTGAAAGATCAAATGTTAAAGTTTTTAAAGAACCATCAGCACGTTTTTTCTTGGTCCAATGCTGATGTTACTGGGGTCCCATCAGAAGTGATTTCACATCACATATCCGTCCGGAGTGACGTAGCTCCAGTGGTTCAAAAGAGAAGAGCTTTTTCCAAAAAAAAGGCTGATGTCATTGTACAAGAGGTTGACAAGCTCACAAAGATGGTGCACATCAAGGAGTCTCAATACCCTTTGTGGACTGCCAATCCTGTCTTGGTGAAAAAGAAGAATGGCAAATGGCGCATGTGCATTGACTTCAGAGATCCCAATAGAGCTTGCCTAAAAGATTTTTTATCCAGTTCCCCGGATTGATCAGTTAGTAGACTCTACCTCTGGGAACAAGCTGCTTTCCTTTATGGATGCTTTCTCCGGATATAATCAGATTCAAGTAGATCCAAAGGATCAAGAGCATACCACATTTATCACTGACAGAGGGCTTCATTGCTACAGGGTAATGCCATTTGGTTTGAAAAATGCTGGGGCTACTTATCAGAGGTTAGTCAACAAGGCATTTGCTGATCAAATTGGAAGAAATATGGAAGTATACATTGACGATATGATGGTGAAGAGTATGGATGAGCAGTTGCACTTGTCCGATCTCCAAGAAACTTTTGCCAACTTGGTGAAAGTGAATTTGAAGTTAAACCCAGAAAAATGTGTGTTCGGAGTGCAGTCCGGGAAGTTTCTAGGCTATATCATAAGTGAGCATGGAATACAGCCCGATCCGGACCAGCTAAATGCTCTTTTCCAAATGGAGCATCCTCAAAACATTAAAGAAGTACAGCGGTTAACGGGGAGATTAGCTGCCTTAAACAGATTTATCTCAAGGTCTTCGGACATGTGTGCACCTTTCTTTCAAACTTTGAAGGGTGCAAAAGGATTCGATTGGACCCCACAGTGTGATGAAGCTTTCAATGAGATCAAGAAGCACCTGTCCTCTCCCAATACTTTGTTTAAACTAGTTGATGGGGAGACCCTCTTCGTATATTTGGCAGTTTCAAGTTGTGCTATGAGTGCTGTGTTACTAAGAGAAGTAGATAATTACCCCCATCCAGTGTACTACATCAGTAAAAGCTTGATAGATGCAGAAAGGCGTTACTTGAAACTCGAAAAATTAGCATTGGCCTTGGTGATAGCAGCCAGGAAGATGAGGCCTTATTTCCAAGCTCATCCCATCATCGTCCGGACTTCTTTTCCCCTGAAGAATGTTCTCCAAAAAGCAGACATTTCAAGAAGGATGACTAAGTGGTCAGTAGAGTTGGGGGACTTCGACATAGACTTTGCTCCCCGAACGGCAGTCAAGGCCCAAGCTGTGGCTGATTTTCTGGTTGAATTCCACTCCGATAGGGATTCAGAGCAAACTACTGATATAAAAGATAAAAAGGTATGGGTCGTCCGAACTGATGGTGGATCTAGCACTATGGGATGTGGTGCAGGAGTATGTTTAACTTCCCCATATGGAGACAAAATGTACCAGGCTATTTGTTTTGCTTTCAGGACATCCAATAATGAGTCCGAATACGAAGCAGCTATAGCTGGTTTAAAGTTAGCCTACATTTGTGGGGCTAAGAGGGTCAAGCTGCTAAGCGACTCCTAACTACTTATCCACCATGCCCAAGGCCAATCTGAGGCTAAGAAGGAGCAGCTTGTGAAATATTTACTCCTCCTCAAAAATGAAGCACTTAAGTTTAAAAGTGTTGTCTATGAACATATTCCCCGAGCAGAAAATGAGCTAGTAGACTCACTGGCAACCATAGCATATACGGAGTCATATCCATGGATCCATGTGCTTGAAAGCCCCTCCATTCAACTTTGTAAAGGTAAAGAAGAGGAGATTTTTGAAATACAAGCGAAACAACCTCAAGACTGGAGATTTCCTCTCATGCAGTATCTCTCCGATGGTGTTGTGCCTCCGGATAAGTCACAAGCCAGAACATTGAAACACAAGGCTCGTGGTTTCATCATATTGAGATAAGTGTTATACAATAAGTCTTACAGTAAACCTCTCCTGCGCTGTTTGGGGGATGAAGAATCACAAATGGTCGTCTCTGAATTGCACGATGGTGAGGGGTCAGTCCATTGTGGTTTTAGAGCTTTGACAAGAAGAGTTTTACTCTTCGGTTATTATTGGCCATCAATCATGAAATATGCTAAGGAATTGGCAAGAAGGTGTGACCTATGTCAGAGGTACATCAATGAAATTCATGTACTAGCCATTCCTTTAGAATCAATTTCTGAGCATATTCCTTTTGCTCGATGGGGATTGGATTTAGTAGGGCCTCTCCCTGTGGCGTCTGGAGGGCGCAAAACTATAATTGTGGCCATAGACTACTTCTCGAAGTGGATAGAAGTAGCCCCTCTAGCAGGGACAACATCAAAAGCTGTTATAAAATTCATTTTATCCAACATCTGTTGCAGATTTGGTGTCCCACAAAAGATCACAACAGACAATGGGCCACAGTTCGACAATAGAGAAATGGAGAGCTTATGTGCCTCAAGGGGTATACAGAATTGTTTTTCTTCACATTTCCACCCACAAGAAAATGGGCAAGTTGAAGTGGCTAATAGAACTATACTGTCCGGTTTAAAGAAGAATTCGGAAGGGTTTGCTGGAAAGTGGCCTAGTTATTTACAAGAGGTCTTGTGGGCCTACCGGATAACACCTGGGGCTGCAACACAAGAATCACCCTTTGCCTTGGTCTATGGGATGGATGCAGTAGCTCCCATAGAAGCAACTCTCCCCTCTTTTCGTGTTCACAACTTCTCCGAACATGCTAATGAGGTGGCAATCAGAGGTCAACTTGATCTGATAGAAGAAAGACGAGTCAAAGCTCACCTTCGAGTTGCACACTATCAAGGCTTGATGAGGAGCAGGTTTGCTTCCAAAGTTAAAAGGAGAGACTTCCAGCCAGGAGACAAGGTATTGAGGAAGGTCTTCTTGCACACTAAAGAAAAGCTGTTCGGAAAGCTGGCCCCAACTTGGGAGGGTCCGTATATGGTTGTTGAAAGAATTAAGCCTGAAACTTATTGGTTGGAAGACAAAGATGCCAGAGTTCTAACACATCCTTGGAATATCGAGCATCTCCGGATGTACTTGGAATAGAACTTGTGTAAATATTTACTTGTTTGAAAATCCATGTAAATATTTGGGAGCATACTCTTTCCTCCCCGGTGGCACGGAGAGGTTTTAATGACGTGTCCGGGCTGTTGAATAAAATTTGATGCCTTCTTAAAAATTTCTAAGTGTTTTTAAAGTTTTGTCCCTTGTCATACTACCCGGATTGAAATAACTAAGGGCTATTTAAACTCTAGCCGGAGAACTTAAACACTCTCACAATGCAACGACTAAAGGCTACTTAAACTTTGGCTATCAAAATTAAAACGAACAATGAAAGAAGATGATGGTTGTACAGAACAGAGATATTCATTGAAATAAATAACTTAAAATTGCCTTGGCCTTCCAAGGACTTTTAAATAGTCAAAATACAACACAAAAAACCTGTCCGGTCGAACGCCGGACACCATTACAAAAGAGTGCTTTGGCCCTGCAAGGACTTTAGTCTGGATTAAAAATAAACTAAGTGGATCATAAGTTAAGGTTGAGCCTTTGAGGATGGCTCACCTTCGTCTCCTTTCTTACCCTTAGGGTCATCTTTCCCTTCATCTACCTTCTTGCCTTTAGGATCGTCTTTCTCGTCATCTGGCTCTCCCCAGTATGTTCTTCATCATCCGAAGAGCCACTAGAGTTGCCATACCTGTCACCTTCGGCCATCATGTGGTATGGGAGGTCTTCAGGCTCAACATAAAGCCATAAGTCCCCTAGGTTCCTCTGCGGAAATTTTTCATGAAAGAGTAGAACCATGTCAGACCTCACCTTCTCAAGCAATAGCTCTTCGCTTTTAATCATCTGGTTGGCATAGGCATTGATCTTGGCTTGGATCGTAGCCTATTGATCCCTTAACAAAGTGGTTTTCTCCTCGGCAGCCTTGGATGCTGCATTCTCAAGAGCAATCTTGTCAGTAGTTAGGTTGGTGATAATCTTGTCATTTGCCTTGGTCTCTTCTTTTGAGGCAGTAAGGTCTTTCTCCACACCGGACAGCTTCTCCCAGAGGTCTCTAATGGTTTCCTCTAGACTGGCAACTTTTGTGATGCTCTCCTCCTGATTCATCTTTAACTCCTCGTTTGCTTCATTTAGCATGTCAGCATTGGAAGTAGCAGTGCGAAGGTCTTCGGACAACTTTTCCTTCTCAGACTTAAGGTCTTTGATAATGTCTGCTTGACCCCGAACTTGTCTCTCCAACGTAAGTACCAGCTGCACATTGCTTAGCAAGGAGTGGGCTATGGTATCCTTTTCACTAGAAACAATAAAAGTCTTACCATTGAAGTTGACCGTGTTGGAGCTGCTCGGAGGAATGTAAGGCCCTGTGAAGTCGTCTCTTGGTAGGTTGAGGAAGTATTCACCAAGCTCACCAAGACCGGTGATGTCGACTCCATCGATGTTGAGATCTCCTCCTTCAACCTCATCGGTATGAAAGTCCCTTGGGATCTCTTCATCATGCGTTGGGTCAGAAGGGTCAGCCTGGAAAGAAGGCTCCGGATCCCGGAGAGCAAGCTTATCTCCCTTAGCAGTCTTTTTCTTTTTGGCTACCCGGTCTGCGCCTTCACTCCCCTGTTTGCGATTCCTCTTGGAAGCCCTTGGAGGTTTTGGGAGGTCTGCTTCCTGCCTTTCAGTCTCTTGCTCCACCACTTGCAAGAGAGCAGCATCGATTTGGCTCTGGGCCGGCCCCTCCGGGTCCGTTGGAGCATCCTTCTCAGCATCAGCAGGATTAGCATCGCTCGCCACCTTCTTTCCTTTCTTCTCGCCCTTCATTTTGCTTGGGGCTTTGGCCCGGCCTGGAAGGAAGAGTGTCCCATCTGGTTCATGGGTCCTCTTAAGCACAGTGTCCGGAGAAGGCTGGGTGGTCAGCTCCTCCCAAGTCAAGTCTCTCCGACCTGTGGTGTTCCACAGGTGAGACCTTTCCAAGTTTCCACTGGTGAAAGCAGCGTGGAATCGGTTCCCTCATTCCTCAGCAGCCCAGGCATTAATCCTGCCACAAGTAACCTGCTTGGCCTTCAAGTAATCATCGAACTCCTTAGGCAGTTCTGTTAAGACAAAAGAAAGACCAATTAATTTAAACCAACTTTAAGGAGGAAGAAGTAGACAAAGATTTAAAGTGGGAGACTTACGGTCACTCCTCCACCTGCTTCTGAGGAGGCTTGGGTTCACTCCGGACTTGATCTTCTTTCCGTTTTCCCAAGCGCCACTGACGAACAAAAACTTGCTCCTCCATTTACTCTCAGACTCCAACAGATCATCAACAGCTTTGAAACTGTCCCCCATATTGAAGTGGTAGAAGGGGAATTGGTGATGTTTGCAAAGATTGGCCACTGCAGCAAACTCTTCCATAGGAAGAGGGATCCCGGACAGCCTTGATGCCATGATGCATGACATAAGGGTATACCAAGCGTTGGGGCTCAGCTGGCTCGGACAGAGTTTGATCAGATGAAAATATCTGACAATCTCTGGGTCCAATGGGAATCTAAGTCCCCAATTAAATAGCTCCGTGAAGATGACTATTTCATTCAGCTTGCAATCCATAGGAGTTTCAGGATCTATGGGAATCCTTATCTTCACATTTTCTGGGATCCCCCATTTCGTGCGCATTCGACCCAGTTCAGCCGTATGGATGAATGCATACTTGGTCTTCTGTAAGGCCAAGAGGTATTTAAGTTCGACCTTGTGAAAACAAGGCCCCACCTTCCCTTCAAGACACTCCGGCAGCCCTGGATGCCTCAAGCACAGTTTTTTTTTGCCTTTATCTTTTTTGGCTGCAGCAGTATTACTAGTCTGAACGGAGGGCTCAGACTCGAAAGGGACTTCTTCAAAAGAGTCCTCCATTTTTTGCTCCATGATCGTTGAAGGAATATCAGTGGCACTGGCCCGGGGAGAATTCAAACTTGGCTCAGCCTGGCTTCCGGACTGCTGGTCATCAGTGTTTCCTTGACTTCTAGTCTCAGGCTGGGGCTCTGAGGCAGAGGTCTCTCTTCGAAGTGCTGGGCTGCTAGCCTCCGGACCAGGTAGTCTTTCCCGGGGAGCTCTGATAGGCACTCCAGACCCAGAGCTGCTATTTTTTGCCCCCGACTTTGAGGGAGTGTTCTTAGAGGCTTGCCCCTTAACCAGCCGACTCTTTCTTCGATCGACTAACTTCTCCGGAGAGTGCTCCATATCTGATCCCATCGCTATGAAGGGTGAGGGTTTTTTGAAGCTAGTGGCAGTTACTCTTGGTTCGGCGATGGATTCTGATTCCTGAACCGAGGAACCAGAAATGATGGGGGAAAGGCTAGGTTGGAATAACTTTCTAGGCTTAGTGCCTTTGGAGGAAGAAGATCCTCGATCTGACTCTGTAGCAGAGGTGATTGGTCTGTCAACAGACGAGGTAGGTAACCCTGCTGCGATTCGTCTTTCCTTCTCGACTTTTTGTGCCTTCTCCAACTCAGAAAGGTTGAGCCACCCGCCTTTGATCAAAGCAGTCCTTGCTGTAAACATAAACTATCAAGTAAATCTTTGCTTTAGAGAGAGAAAGCTCTAAGAAAATATGCAGAGTAAATATGAAAGAGATAGTAAAACAGTAGAAATTGAGTTTGAATTTATAGTAAATCTGAAAAAGCAGTTGATTCCTAGGAGAATTCGAAAAGTTTGGCAATGATTAAAAGACGACGCTGATGTCACCATTTATAATTAAAGAGGTTGCTTTTCGAAGAAGGTGGGTTCGAAATTCAAGGTGAAAAACCGGCTGAAGCAACCCATCAGAGAGTGACACGTGTCCCACGAACTCTGGCAAAAACCGTTTTGAATTCATGAAGCTTTATCTGTCCGGATAAATCCTTAGACCTGTCCGGATTAGGACTACCCCTGGCGTCGGACTGTTTTTCAGGTCTTTGGCAAAAATATTTGCACAAACACCTAAAAAAGGGGCTCCTGATGAGTCCGAATTCTGTACTCTCCCCGGACACGGACAGATCACTCCAAGGCCTCCGGACCGGACAGAACACATGGACCGGACAGATCACTTTGAACACTATGACCATAGGACTGTTCGAACTATGACAAAAGTACTAAAAAACCTAAACACTTCTTGACTAAGCTACTTGCTCTCCTACTTAGAGCTCATGGGTCTTTGAACACGACCCGGGTCCATTAAACATGACCCGAAAGCCCATAAGGGTCCAAACATCAAGGTATAAATACCCAACCACCTGCATTAAGTGTGAACAATGAGAATTAACTGCTACCAAGCTGCTTAATTATCTCTCTACTCTCTACTCTAAACACTTAAACACCCACACACCACCATAAAACACCAACTGAAATTACCAGCCTACCCTCATGCAATTATTATCCACACCCAAAGCAACCAATAATATAACAAAGTACGAAACAGTGCTAACATACATGAAATTGGCCCACATATACGGAGCCAAGTGACTAATAGTTCGTTATGATTCACAACTAGTGATTGGTCAAGCTACATGACGACATACCTTAATCCTAATAAAATCAAATCATTTCTAGATTTATAATACCAAGAATCTTTATAACCGACATCCTGCCAAATGTGTGGGATTAACTAGCATTTTTCTACACCATACTACCTCCATGATAATGGGCAGGTCAAGCTCACAAATAGAATCATCCTTTAGGGGACAAAGAAAAAATCTGTAGGGGCTTAAAGAGAAAATGGTGGGACAAATTAACTAAGGTATTATGGGCATATCAAACTACACCTCGATCAACAACCGGGGATAATCCTTTCTTGTTAGTATATAGAATGGAAGCAGTGGTACCACCTAGGATAATCATATTAAGCCATCGGGTAGCCAACTATTCATAGGTGGTAAATGACCTAGAAGCTTCAAAGTAAGTGACTTAGTATTAAAAAAAGATCTTCAAAAGATCTTAAGCTAAGAATATAGGGAAACTAGCCCAGATTGAGATGGTCCATCTTGAGCAATTTCTAAAGGTCATTATGAGAATTCATTCGAACATCCATAGAATGTAAATCGTTTGAAAATGTATCATTATGCTGCTTTACAGCGTTTGTGGAGTATTTTCTCTTTCAGTGGCGCTTACGGGTTTTTAGTGAGACACATTGTAGGCCAAAATTATTAACGAAGTCAACATTTATTCCAAATTATTATTATAATTCAATAAAGTAATAAACAAAAATAATTATAATTAATACCCTCGTCAATTAATCTGATGGATGATCCCAAGGAAGGTGCACAACACACTGAAGTTCACAAGGATACTTCAGATGAATGGGTAGCAGAAGGGCACACACTACGAATGATGCTTGAAATCGAGGGCATTTGATAAGAGTCACTGTTTTTTTTAACTTCTTAGGGGAGCAAAGACGTGTAACTGGAATGCAAACCGTGGCGCTATGTTTATAGCATTAAAAACCTACCTCACATCGGCCAAAATTCTCTATGCACTGATGATAAGTGAGTTCTTATACCTCTATTTCTCTGCATCTCTTTTTGCAACTAGTGCCATTCATATAAAAAAAAACCCGAAGGCATACAAATCCCAGTCTATTATATCAACAAGGCTTTGGTAGATGTTGAGACTTGTTACCTCAACTTCAAAAAGTTAGCGTTGAGACTCGTGGTTGACGCTTGAAAGATATGCCCTTATATTCATTACCATACATTTACAGTTCAAACATTTTTCCCTGTGCATAACGTATAGGAATACGATATTAAGTTTGCACCACATACATCAATTAAGGGTCAAGCCATCGCCGATTTCCTCACGGCGTTCTCCACGCCTTGCCCCGAAAAGGAAGAAACCAACCCTTCACCAAGTACATATGAATGGAATGGCTATTGGAAGCTGACGAGGCCTCAAGTATATCCGGTCGAGGAGCTGGCTTTGTCATAAAATTCAATGAATTATTTTTTATGGTCTTGCATGATTGATTATATGTTGTCTCGCAAGTTTTTTATGCATGATCCCAAATATTTTTTATGCTTGATCTCGCATGTTTATTTATGTGTGTCTCACATATTTTTTATACTTAATGTTGCATGTTTGGTTGTGTTTGATCTTGCATGTTATTAGCGAAAAAATAGTTCAAAAAAATATTGTCAATAGATCTAAGTTTTGTTCGTTTAAAAAAATAAAATGATGATATTTTAGTGTTTTTTTCGAATAAAAATAGAAACTTAAAAAAAATTAGTTAAGAAAATGATTAATTTCATTAAAAAAATTATTTAAAAAATTAAATATTAGATTGAAGTTAATTAAAAAAATAGATATTAACGGAACAATAATAAAATTTAAAGTAGTAAAAAGCAATAAAATTTGGTTCCGGATCCTATAACTATATCTTTTAGTGGCATTACCCTTTTATTCAGGCATATACGCCTTCCTAAGATATGCTCGTTAGGCGGCATTTTGTTTTTCTATTTCTATTCGACTTTTGTTTTTAGCTTCGAAGGAATTTCTTTTTCAATTTCTTATAGTTATTTGAGTTTCATGTAAATTTATATAATAATTCTACATACTCAATATTTAAAAAATGTTAAATAAATTATTCTATACGTAGTTTATTTGGTTTTAAAAATCCTTTGACTCCAACAGTGTTTCACTATGTGAGTCAATGAGTTGTGTCTGGTCCAGATAATCTTCTACTCTCACGAATCCCCAGACAGGTTTCATAGAAAAGTTACCGAGTAACTTTTTCTTTTACCATTCCGACCGACATTACTAATTTGGTAACCACTAGTTATAAATAATGGTATGAATAATTGCTTACATTTTTTCCACAAATATTATAACCAGTTTTATAAATAAAATAGCTTTTAAAATTTAAATAGTTGTTTAGATTTCTTTCACAAATATTATTACCAGTTTTATAAATAAAATAGCTTTTCAAATTTTAATTTTTTTTATTATTTTATCCTTTTTTACTAAATAGATTAATTTTTTGTTGGAATGAATTTTAGGTACATTTATCCTTAAAATAAAAGACACAATTTTTTTCCAGCTTTCTATTTATACGCAAAATTAAACAAAATTTTCAAAAAAAATCAGAACCTTAAAATCGTTAAAAAACTTACAACAACACCTAAAGCTTCATAAACCTCCAAAAAAACCGACAAACCGTAGAAAACGATTTCCAGATGAAAAACAAGAAAAAAACATTAATGACCAATTTGTTATAAAGTTTATTTATCGTAGTTCTTCCTGATGTGTTCGAACTGAATCTAGTCAGTCCTGCCGGATGAAAATTCTACAACTAGTGGGTTCTCTCGCTGGGAGCGTATTCTGCTCCACTAGGAAACAACCAATACTTTATCATAGTTGTTGTTTCAATATTGTCTAAAATCCCGTCGTGTTGGTAAATTTCAACATGCGGGTATGAATCTAACCGGGGGTTATAATTTTTCACCCGCTGATAGTGGGTCTAAGATTTTAACTATAAATCTAAGTTAGCATTTTTTTAGGTCCCCGCCGGATGGATAATTGTCAACCGCCAGGGAGAAACCACCTTGGCGGTTGATAATGTTTCAATAGTCATATCGCGTGTTTGACTCCGACGAGGATATACATTAATTCAATCATAAACAATGCATTAAACTAACTTGAACCCTCAATATTATGTTCAGTACAAGCAAAACAATACGAAACTATACAACTTCACAAGTAAACATACTTCAAGTGATAAAACTAATACAACATACAAACCTTACAAACCTTGAATGTTATGTTGTAAAACATAAAAAACCACACAAATTCATAAGTAAAACATACTTCAACCAATAAAACTAAATTTCAGTACAACATACATACCTTCAATGTTATGTTGTAAAACACACAAAATTCCTAATAAGCTGTTCGAGATAACAAACCTAGTGTGATAAGGAGTCACAGACTTGTGATTTGAAAGTCAAGGTTTCTTCCAGACTATCGTCGAGATGTCGAATATGATTGATCACATTAATCATATTCACAGTAGAATGTTGGTCGAAAATATTGGAAGTTTGTGGAGCCTCTTCCTATTCACTTCGTCCTTTTTGATTTTTCTCCTTGGCCGACGTGGATACATGTTTCCTGTGAGAACAACAACTTCTATGTTCAAAAAAAACATTAAGTAGCAGTACAAGTGTAAATTGAAGCCAAGATCCAGCTATTGGACACCAAATTCTTCAGTTTTTTGCGTTTTCCAACAGTTACTCATGGCGTATAAGTCAGACTATTATCAATCATTCTGTCCCATATACAGATGAGTGGTTAAATACTTAGAGCAGAGCAATGAGTTAAACTTTATAAGCAAAGTGAACAACTGCATAGCTATAACATTTGCAAGATACAGTTTTACAATCTTGATTGGAGCATTCATGCTTGCGTACACTTATTCTTTCGCAGATAGAAACGCAAGAAACCGCAACTATAAGAAAATGGATTGATAATGAAATATTATATAATTAAAAATAGTAGACAACCGAAGGACTTTTGATTTAAAGTTGCAGCTATCATACTCTACTTCATATCCATGATCTCTTTGCAACTTTGACATGGAAACCATGCTGCATGCGGAGGATTATAGAGAGATTTACTGAAACATGAGGGTCTTTCATAACTTCGAGATCATAGTTATGAATCATAGTAGTAGCCACAAGCTTCAATTGAGTGAAAGCAATATTCTTTCCCAAACAAGTTCTTGGCCCGGCATTGAAAGCCAAGAATTTGTAAGAAGGTTGGTATTTCAATCTTCCTTGCTCGTTGATCCATCTTTCAGGCTTGAATTCCATACAATCATCTCCCCAGATTGCTCGCATTCTCCCCATCGCGTAGAGTGATAGCCCAATCTTAGTATTTTCATCCACATGGTGTCCGCTTGGAAGAACATCTGGTCTTAGGACAGACTTGTGCTCAAAAGGAACAGGAGGATAAAGCCTTAATGTCTCACACAGCGCGCCATGTAAATAAACCAAATTTGTTACCTCTTCTAGTTCAAATACTCTCCATCCTTGGGCGTTTGAGACTTCTGATTGTATTTCGTCTCTAATGGATTTGAAAGCTTTTGGGTTTGTGCAAACAAGCCAAAAGAACCACGAGAGAGCTGAACTAGTAGTGTCTCTCCCCGCCAACATAACATTCATTATAGTGTCTTTCAAGAACTTATCGTCAACTTTGTCATCTTTAAGCTTCATGTAATATGTTAATAAATCTCCATCTTCATCTTCGGCATTAGGAATTATATTTGATTTTTTCATGGATACATAATTGGCTACCACACGGTCAAGAACTTCACGTGCTTTCTTCATTTTCTTCTCTTCTCCAATACCAATCCATCTTTGGAGTTTCCAAACAGTCATCGGCTTGACATGTCGATACATAATCCCTTCTTCTACGATATCTATTGCCTCGGCAAATTCATTTTCGGGGAATTCGGTGGTGAGGAAAAGAGGGTCGTAACTCATGCTTAAGATGCAAGTTAAATCAAATGTGAATCTTCCAAACAAATCTTGTAGATCAATTACTAACCTTTCTTTACATAAATGATCAAGGACAGGAACCAGACCTTTCACCACCTTTGTTTTGGTTTTCTCTATCATGGTTTTATTGAATGCATGTTGGCTCATAATGGCGTGGAGAGATTTCCTTTGGGTTTTCCATAGTTCGAAATCTGAGTTGAAAATCCCATCTCCCAAAAAGTCGAACATTTCCTTGAAATCGGGTCCTTTTGGAAAATTTGAAAAGTTTGAGACCGTAATGTAACGTATGTTGGCTGGATCCACCGTGCCCATGTAGTTTATGTTTGAAAGCCAGGGCCCCTTTAGTGGAAGTGTCATGTTGGCTGCTTCAACAACTTCACTGAGGTAGTCGTGAGCACGATGGAAATTGAGGAGCAATGCGGGCACCATTCCCACAATAGGCCAAATTATGGGCAATGATCTATTGTTGAGATTGTTGTTTCGTATGAGAGCAAATGCAAAAAATGAAATGATTGCAAGAAAGATTTCATAAAAACCTATAAGAGCCATAGTTCTCGGTTGTGTATACTACTTTGGTTTGAGAAGGTTATTTCCTAACGTCCCCTTTTTATGCCAAAAGAAAATACTGCAATAATTGTCGCGGACCCAAACAGCGGAGTTAGATGCCAAATATAAATGAAAAACTGATTCATTCTAAAGTTTTTGACTGAACGAATTGTTTTATTATCCTCATATACTGGATGCAGAGCTGCAGTCTTCCTAAAACTATAATCTCAAGAATTGAAAGGCTTTTTAATAAGTTTTTGTGAGACTCTAAGAGTGTCTCTAATAAAATACATTGGTCTAAGTCGTCTACTAATTGTAAAACTTTCAGGGAATGAGGTCTTAACTCACGCAACCTCCATAACATTCAAGCACCCTATTCTTACAAGCTTTGGATCCACTTCAGAGATAACAATTCTCTTTGCACGAAGTTAATTCACAGCATATATTGTAAATCAAAGCATCATCTCCAACTGAAGTTCTCCAAGCCTGGCTCACAAACTTGGAAAAGGCTTTCAAAAATAAAAACACTTAGATAAAAATCATATTAGCTTGAATCTTGGCAATGACAAGGTGGATTTTTGGATTGATAATTAGATGGGAAATCCCATTCTTATCAAGCGAAGACTCTGGTAATAACTGATTTACTTGTTCCAATGTCAATTCATTATGGCATAACAATACTTGGGACTGGAACAGAATTAGCCCTATATTCAACTCCTCTAATATTAACTTAATATCTAAGATTTTCATTAATCACCAAGTAGAAGACTCTATCAATTGAAAGATCTCCAAAGATGAAACAATTAACATCAATGAAACCATTCAACACATTATAGTTAATCGTAGCACTTCATCTGTATATGAAAGGATTTGGAACCACATTACACCGATGAAGTTTTCTTTTTATATTATTGAGACTTTTTCTTAATATGATTCCAAGTGTCACTATAATGCAATCTAGACATATTAACATTTCTTCTAAGTGTCAGTTCTGTAAAAACATTGAAAGCAGGCTAAAAAGCACTCTTAGTCCCCCCACGTTTACCACTTGTATCAACATAGTCCCCTTTGTTCACTTTTGTCTTCCATTCATCCCCTTCTTTTTAAAAATTTTCAAATTTAATCCCCCCGCACATGTGAAGCCTGAGAAATTGACACGTGTCCTCTAAGTTTGTTGCAAGATTGGTCCCCCATTATTTTTACCAAAAATACCCCTGTACATGCCAAGTAAGCTGCCTAGTCAGATTATATATATATATATATATATATATATATATATTATTGCCTTTTGTTGAATTATATTAAAACTCTGTAGGATTAGGATTTTTAACTCTAAGCGCTCTTATCACGATTTTATATACAAATTTTCTTTATGTATACATCATTGTAATCTCAGTATCCCACTTATCTTTTGGGTATACAAATATAAAAAACTTGGATATGAGCTGTGTGCTCTTTTTATGTCTTTTTTTATAAAACTTATGCCGTTCTTCTATTTATTGTTTAGAAATTTTAGAAGAACAGTCGTGAGAGCACAAGAGTTGGATGAGCAACACCTATCAATCCTGTTGAGAACATATTAGATGAAGACGCTATTTTTTCAGATCATATTGAAGCCCAAATGCAGTGTCTCCACCATCAACAGATAAAGAAGTCTTCTGGGATTAATTTATTTTGTATGTAATTACTTCTGATAGGTTGTACATAGTAAAGCCATTTGAAATTGAGGATGCGAATTGTTTTACCATTATTCATCTAGAAAATCATCTTCTTGCTCTAGTAATATTTCAAGTAAGGTTATGGATCGCTATATTAAGAGAGATGAGAAATTAGAAGAAGAACGCAAAATAAAAATTCTTCCCACAAACATGCTTCGGAGATGGGAAATGGTAAAGGGAAGCTTCCTACACGAGTTCATTACACAGATTCCACATCACCCTTAGATATCAAAAATAGATATAAATCTCAGTATTTTAGAGAAGCTAAAGTATCTAGCAACAGGTTGGGAACGAATCTCCTTAGAGATATGCAATAATGGTGCTTGAGAGATTATCTGAGACTCGTGAAATTAGGGTTTTGTGTCAAATTGATTTAATTAGTGGTTTGGGTTAGAGTAGATTGAGTTTCCGGGTTGGGTTATATTGTATTGGGTTTTGGGTTGGGTTAGTTTTAATTGGGTTCAACGTGGTCCAATTAAAATAATTATGGGTAAATGGTAATTTTTAATTTAAAATGGTAACTTTTTATGGTAACTCGAAAATTTCACTAGGCAACTTACTTGGCATGGCATGGGCATTTTTGGCCAAACTTTTGAGGGACCAATCTTGCAACAAAACTAGAGGACATGTGTCAATTTCTCAGGCTTCACATGTGCGGGAGGACTAAATTTGAAAATTTGTAACACAAAAGGGATGAGTGGAAGACAAAAGTGAACGAAGTGGACTATGTTGATACAAGTGGTAAACATGGGGGACTAACAGTGCTTTTTACCCTTGAAAAAACTAACCATTTATTTGTTTCTTGTAAAATTTTGCGGTCCAGATGGTTCTACTTTGCAGGTGCGTTTAAGATCAACATCAGAAGCTTCATGTCTATAACTCATTTTATATGTTGTTGGTTTTGGTCATCCCCAACCAAAGTCCACATCAAATTTATTATCCCTGCAATAATCTCCTAGGTTATTTGGAAAACAATAAACTAAATCAAATTTAAAGTAAAATCCTCTTTTCAGCAGAGTCTTCCATCAAGTATATAAAATTTATCGTCTCTACATTGGATCACTCAAATCTTCTTAAACAAAAGCATTGGAAGGACTTGGAAAAGACTGCATAAACCATGGGTTGCTCCAATCACATAAAGAATAAAAAGAAGATATCTTATGTATCATGGACTCTTCATCATCTTGGAATATATAAACTCAGTACAGACCATTGTAGCCTTGTTACAGGTGAATTTAGTGGCGCAATCCTTATTCGTGACAACAATGAGAGCATTCTTCACAGTTTTGGCAACTTATATGGCAAGCTATCCCATGTCAAAACCAAATTCATATCTCTTCAAGATGGCCTTCAAATCTACAAAATAAAAGGTTTAAGTAAAGTAGATATCAAAACGGATTTAGAGATATTAGTCTCTCTCGTTTCCTGTGCCCAAACTTTTTCTTCATTAGCATATATTCTAACTAGTATAAGGGCTTTAATTTCCTCAAATATGTTCATTCATCGCATCTTCAGACAATATGACCAAACAGCTGACTGGCTTGCTAGGTGGACTCCAAATTGTAAGATGAAATTAGACTACATAAATTTTCAGGCCCTTCATTAGTTAGAATCTATTGCATTCTTGAATAGCCTTGGCCTGGGAAACATTCTTGTTGATTAATGCTATGTTTTGTCTTTCACTAACCTATTTCCTCAGCTGTTGTTCTACGCTTTAACAGAGTTCTGACAAGCAAGTGTAGAACTTTCAGTTTTCCTCTAACTGATTTGCATCTATTTTACCATCAAGCTTCATCTTTTCTCAAAATCCATAGAAATTGCTCCATTTCTGCTTGTAGCGCATGTATTTTGCTTGCTCTTGAGACTTCAATCTTCCATGTAAACTTTGTTTCATCTTCAATTTCTCTTGACTCTGTGGAAATTAGGTTAAGATTGAAGCTGAATCTCATAGCTTGGATGAAAATTGAATCCTTTGGCGCTGTTTTTCAGATGTAAATTTACTGAAATTTAATTTCCTCGCTCTTCTTCATTGTGTTGAATTTAAATAAGACCTTATTAGGTCCAAATTATGGCCTAATTTGTACTCTTTTTTTTGTTAAATAACAGTTTAGGTTAGCTTAAAAAAATATCCAATTCAAATAAAATATGTTAGTTAAAGAAATTATCAATTAAGATATTTATGTTATATTTATGAGATATTATATTTTTATATAGATGCGATTGTAAATTCTATAAACAAAGATAAAAAATAATCGATAAATTCACTACTCAGTACTATAACTTATTATTCTTGTTATTCATATATTTCTTCCTAATCTCTTATTAAAATCTCATATATATTTTTATTTACTAAGATTTTGTCCAATCAATTGGTGTCTTTTCTGGAAATTGTTTTTTTTCAATGAATCTAAGAAAAAAAACTTGAAACCAACTGATGTCGAATTCTAAAAAATGATCCTACTCGTCCATAGATGAAGAGTTTGAAACAGAACTTCCGAAAAATAACCTCTTGTTTCGAAAACTCAGGAAATCGTGATCACTGACTTCAAGCGATTGACTCAATTTCTAAGGAAATAACAAACTAACAATTTTAGAATGCTACAAGAATAGTTGATCGCCCAAGCTTTTAGTATCAAATATATTGTCTAGTGGTTGAAGGAAATGATGCAACAAGCTCCATGTTGATGGCTTGCTTAAAAAAAACCCCTTATAGGAAAAAATCCCTTTTACAACAAACAATAAAAGTATATAAAATTCAGACCATGATTATCTAGACAAAACATGAAACAATGACATTATCACAGGAGTAAAAAAGGAATTCAAGCACCAACATAAAATTATATCATGAGAGATATAATCATATTCGGGATCCTAATTCTTTATACAATATGGAAAAAGAAGGCCAAACTATTTCTCCAACCTTACCAAATGAGGTACCAATTTTCGAGTACAATATGACCCTCGACCAGCTTGTAGCAAACTCTTACGTATATCGAAACACAACAACTCTTCCAAATAGGGCACCGAGGTATATTCATCTCGAATTTCAAGAACGGGGTAGCATCAAATACTTGCACAATAAAAAAATTCAACATGCTCATATGACCCAACTAGGGATCCCACCTAACCAATAACAGGTTCAGACGTCTCAACCGTAGATCCTGGAATACAACATAGAGTGATAGTGGGATTTTAAGGATGTTTTGCCCAAGGACCAACAATGTCGTATAATTATGTACATATATTTCCAAATTTCAACCATGACTATATGTAGGCCTGACGCATGAGAAAATACAAACCACCCAAACTTCCATAGGCAATACCAAACACATCATAATCTATATTTTCAAGGTTTTCAAACTACTATACTAACAAGAATATCATAAACCCATCAACGAAAAAGTAGCAAATAAATATGTATCAAGAGCGATACCACTTCATGCATAATATAAATAACTTTATGGATGGTGATGATCTGTTAGATGAAGAATCTCCGCTAGCCTCATAATTATTATATGGTATTATGCCTTCTAACTTCAGCAACGATAAAATATATAAGTACTAAGACAAAAGAGATCTCGAGCATCACATTTAAAAATTTAACAACAACATGTTGCAGTATGCAGTTTTTGATAAAATGATGTGTAGATCGTTCTCCATGAAGTTGTGAGAAAGCGCCATGAAGTGGTTTAATAGTCTCCTAACAAGATATATTAAAAGATACAAGATGTATCACATAATATTTATGAACAATTTCCATAAGGTCTAAAGTGAAAAAATTACAATAAGAACATAATTTATTGCAAACAAAACCTTACTAAAGTTCTAAAGGAATACACACAGAGACTCGTGAATACCAACAATAAATTACATGATTACCATGACTTAATAACACTAGCTACATACAAGTAAGGATTCTTACATGGGGAACTCTCAAATTATCTAATGAATAAAAATGCTCTAAAACTTGGTAACTTATTGGCACAAGTAGAAAACTTCGTTAAATTAAACAAGGTTGCTAGAGCTAAAATAGATTGAGAACTTATAATTTTAGTGTTCTATCGAGTGAAATATCTTATGGTCATAGAAAATGAAACACTGGCTCAAGTTAACAAGAAAAACATCGAGGAATAATAATACAATAAATTCGGTTAGGAAAAAACAATCAAAGATAAGTTTAAAAAGAAAAATCCAGAAATGGTTAGGGAAAACAGTAACAGAAGACCCGATCATCCACCAAGAGAGCTGGCCAATAATTTCATATCAATCTATGATAAGACTAATGATGTTCTCAATATCGATAGACGAGGAAAATGCATGGTAACCAAGATCGTATAGATAAGAACAAGCGTTGTAAGTTCCATAATAGCATCAAACACCTTAGTATAGACTGTTGAATTTTGTAAGATAGTCCAAAGTCTAGAGGATGAAGAAAAACTCATAGAGTTCGTTTGAGAAAAAGAAATGAATGGACTAAGACAAGGTTCAGATAAAGCATCATCCATACAAATCTCGTCACAAATCGAAAAACATAAAGGGTTGGTTAGACAACAACACCACTATAATTGTCTAGAAAAATAATATCTAGATACAAAACCCAACAAGGAAACAATATGAGTAATCAGAGGAAGAGACCTATATTTAAGAATATAAAAAAATTAAAAAAATAATATATAGCGATGAATTAGATGTACAATATCAAGGACAAATGTCTTCACATTCTATGACGAATCAATGATCCTAAAGAAGCCTCGCGCTTAGCATAACCGGGAGAAGATGTAGACAATGTACAGATGGAAGAATGAAATAAGTTAAAGATCAACTTATATATTTTAAGGGATCTTATGTACAAACTATTTATTTTCTATAAAATAATTTTAATATGTTTGCATGGAGCATACAAGATGTAATATAAATCCAAGAAGAAGTAATTTACCACCAATAACGAATAAATAAATATTTTTCCCTATTATATAAAAGATGAGATCATATTACCAATAAAAACAGAGTCAATAGCTGAAGAATTATATATATTAAATGTTGTGAGACACATCGAGAGTCACATTATCCTTTGTGGACAATAAATCTGGTTGTTCGAATGACATTTTTCCCTTCCGAATGACTGACCATTTTTTAGATGCAACATCCGAGAATAAAATGTTATCCTTCATAGAGTGCATTATGTGGTTATAATCAAATAAAATTGCAAGAAGTATATAAAAAACATTAACAAATGTGAGAAAAAAGGGCTACAATATTACAAAGTAATGTCGTTCAGATTGAAAAATATTGGTGCAAAATGTCAACAACAGTTAGCAAACTATTCGCTATCACATGGGTTAAAAATTACAATCCTATATTGATGACATCATGCTTACCAATATTTGTGAGGAGAATCATCAGTAGATTTAACCAATACTTTTTAAAAATCTTAAAAGAGTTAATCTAAAAAAGTATACATTTGACATGAGGTTAGATAAATTCTATCATCAAAGCAGATCCACACATTTCACCAAGTGCGCAAAAATGGATTGACCAAAACATTCATCGAGGTGCAAATTTTGACTAGAAGGATTAGCAACATTAAACAAATTATTGCCAAAATATTCATATTAGTACATCTATTCTTCCAAAAATTGAGAGAAGCTTGGAACTTGAAATGTACTCTAACATGCGATGAAGCTTATAAAAACATAAAGAATTGATACTTTAAGAGTATTTTCTTTCTTCACCACAACTTTCTTGGTCTTTCAAGTCCAGGAAATTAAGAAAATGATATAAGAAGTTTCTTATTCAAAATGACTATGAAATGTACTCCCAAAAGAAGCATTGTAACTTTTGTTTTGACTATCTATGTAATCACTAGGTTGATTCTTTATACATATTTAAATAAAAGGGAAATGCTAACCGGTGCCCTCGGACACTGGCTAAGGAATGCTTTAATTGCTTCTTTCAGAATGTTTTTATATTAAATAAAATAAAATAAATTAAATCTGCACATTGAACGAGAGAATCTTTCCAAAAGAAGTAATTAATTTCTTCATTAACCGGTGCCCAAGGACACCGGTTAGCCAAACCCTAAATAAAATAACAAAGACATGGTAAATTTTGATTGTGAAATTTTTTTAAAAAATAAATCAAATTTATAAAAACATAAATTATATATGTCAATGCTACAATGGAGAAAAAGGGAAAATGGAATTGAAAGAAAGAAAATGGTATTCATACCTAAAGGTAAAAACATCTCAGCTTTCGCTTCCACTTCATTAAAAAAATTATAACTTGGATTAGGCATGCTTGGAAGGTCATAATGACAAATATTTTCCAACTGAAAACTAGATTTTCAAACCTCATTATAAACCCGTTCAAAAACAAAAAAGAGAGAAACCAACAAGGATGGTTTGGAATTATCAATATATTATATAAGATAATTCATTTTATCGGTCATTCTTTTATTTTTTACCAATAAAAGATTCGGTATATTTTACTAATACCTTCTTCATTTTTCAATAAGAACTAAGCGAGAATCCTCAACCATCTCCGGTAATGGACCAGATCATTCCAAACCCAAAAAATGCTCTGACAAAAAATGACCAGTCGCAATCAATTGTGATCCTAATGTTCAAGCTACTGTCGCACGGCCTGGGTTAGTTCGTCGTTCTATAAAGGCTCTGACAAAAGTCACTTCCGATTAGGTTAGAATTAAATGAAATAGTACTATTATCATTATGGTATACCTGCTAAAAGCTCTAATCCAATTCACCAATCAATTCGAGGTGTTTTGTGTAGACAAGATAGCATTAGTTACACCTGATCCAATTTACCATGTCTTTGTTATATTTTATTTAAATGGAAATCACCAACGACTTCACATTTTATTGTTGTGCGCGACTCGTAAATAAATTTGTATTTTTCCAGCTCGACAGAGCACAGCATAAACCTTCAAGATAAGTCTGATTTTACAAGACATTCTTGAGTAAAAAGGACGTGCACAGGATAATAGCATGTTAGTGGAAGTACGGTCACATCTTTGTCGCAGCCAATACCAATCTTGTGAGATTAAGTATCATGTTTTGGTATAAGCAGATTTTTGCTTAAGGAATAAATCAAATTATGTGTCATGTGGGCTTCGCTTAACAAGACTTCATTCACTTCATAATTTAAAACCGATAAAAAAAGATAAAGCGGTTCATCGGGTAGTGCTGTTGAGAGTATTTTGAGGGAGGATGCATGAAGTACTTGAAATGATTCATTACATTTGTCGGTCTAGTTGAACTTCTTAGCTCCTATGAGTATTACAAAGAACAGATGTTTTTTATCCGTGCCCTCAAAATGAAGCGTGATGGAGTGGCGAGCTGATAAGTTAATCATTGCACTTTGATAAAAATAAAGATGTGTATTTTATGTAAGAAAATAAATGAAAAGAGACTTAATAAAATTTCAAATTATTCTTTTATTTGAATGATTCACAAAGTGATTCGGTAAGAAGCTATATATACATGGACTACATTTATAACTAATTATGACTAATTATGACCATAATCAATACAGTCAGACCATTGTCTTAATGGACCACAATTAATACAGTCAGACCACTAACGCCTAAATATATGATTATAACTAGTGTAACAATCAATCTATCTTAATGTCTACAATTACTTTATAATAAATACAAATCTAATTTAATACCCCCTCAAGTTGGAGAGTGTAAATCAAGGATTCCGAGCTTGCTACACAAAAAAAAATTGATATTTCTCGAGTGCTTTTGTAAATATGTCTGCCAATTGCATCTTTGTAGAGATATAGTATGGCTGAATTATCTTAGCCTGAATTTTTTCTCAAATGATATGGCAATCAATCTCAATATGCTTAGTACGCTCATGAAAAACTGGATTAGCAGCAATATGTAAAGCTGCTTGATTATCACAAAACAATGATGCTGGTTTATCCAAGTCGAACTTCAAATTTGTAAGTATGTATTTCAACTAGGTTAATTCCAAACAAGTATTTTCCATTGCTCTATACTCTGCTTCTGCAGATGATCGTGAAACATTAGTTTGTTTATTTGATTTCCATGATATGAGTGACGATCCAAGAAAAATATAGTATCCAGAAATGGAACGTCTTGACATACGACATCCACCCCAATCTGAATCACAAAAGCCCGTGAGTGTAAGATTGTTTTCTGATGGAAATAAAAGACCCTGACCCGGTGATTTTTTGATGTAACGGAGGACTCTTAACGCTGCTTCCCAGTGTGGCTTCCTAGGTGCTCCCATAATTTGGCTAAATGTACGCACATAATACACAATATCAGGCATGGTTACTGTCATATATATTAACCTGCCAACTAGTCTGCGATATCTAGTCGAATCATGAAGTAGCTCACCGTCTTCATCGGTTAATTTTAAGTTCTGCTCCATTAGAAATTTTTCGGGTTTTACTCCTGATAATCCCGTGTCTTGTAAAATATCTAATGCATATTTTCTTTGAGACATAAAGATTCCTTTTTTAGATCGAGAAAATTCAATACCTAGAAAATATTTTAAATCGTCAAGATCTTTAATGTGAAAATGTTGGAGTAGATGATTCTTCAATAATTTGATTTCACGTAAATCATTCCCAGTCAATAGGATATCATCAACATAGATGAGAATAGTAGTGAACTTGTTACCTTGAGATTTAGTAAAAAGTGAGTAATCTGCTTTTGATTGTATGTAACGTGTCGTTTTGACAGTAGCTGAGAAAGTGGAGAACCAATTTCGAGATGCTTGTTTTAAACCGTAAATAGACTTTCGAAGCCGACATACCAAATTCCCCCCTGTCGCGGAGACAAGGAGGTGGAGACATATATACCTCTTCATCTAGATTTCCATGAAGAAAGGCATTGTGAACATCAAGTTGACGAGTATACCAATTTTTGGAGGCTGCAATAGTCAACAAACATCGAAGGGTCGTAAGTTTAGCAGTTGGAGAAAAAGTCTCTTGATAGTCAATACCTTCAACTTGGGTGTAACCTTTAGCCACCAAATGGGCTTTATATCGCTCAATAGTTCCATCAGAGTTGTATTTGATCTTATAAACCCAACGGCATCTGATAGGTTTGTGCCCTGGAGGAATAGGAACCATCTTCCAAGTGTTGTTATGCTCTAGAGCCTGAAGTTCAGGACATGGCTTGGCACCAGAGTGGATCACAATTAGCATGTTCAAAAGATGAAAGATCTTTTTGTGATGTTAACAAAGCTAGGAAAGCACGATGGTTAGGGGAAAATCGTAAATTTGAAATGTGAGAGGAGAGAGGATACCTTGTAGATTGATGAGAACCCGATTGCGTTGAAGATTAATTAATCTCGGTAGACATGCCGTAGTCTTGGTGCCATGTAGGAGGTTGAATATGGCGGGTGGAACGACGAACCGAGATATCATTAGGAACGGTAGTAGAAGGAGGTATGGTTGAGGGAGGTTCGGTAGTTGAAGATGTTGGTGGAGTAGAAGGTGTTTGTGGAGCGGAAGGTCATGACGGAGTGACGAGTCAGGGTGCTGAATTCATAGCTGATTCTGTAGATGTAGGAGATTTAGAGGTTAAAGGTGTGAGGTTTTTTGGATTGGATGGAGATGAAAGATATAATGGCTGAGGCTCTGAGTCATAAGATGTAGGATTGGGAACTGTAACTGATGAGTTAGGTGTTTGATTGAAAGATGGCGATGATGATTGGTTTGGAAAAGGAAAGTTGGAAGCGGGATGGAAGGGAAATATATTTTCTTCAAAGTGGACATCACGACTTATGGAAACTTTATAAGTATTTAAATCAAGAACTTTGTAGCCTTTTTTCCATGAGAATATCCCAAAAAAACATAAATGGATGCACGAGAGTCAAATTTATGTTTGGGATGAATATTAGTTACATAACATGCAAAACCAAAAACGCGTAAGTGCGTGAGTGAGGGAGACCGATTATATAAGACCTCGAATGGGGACTTATTTGATAGTAAAGGAGTAGGAATGCGATTGATTAAATAAACAGCTGTTAAAATACAATCCCTCCAAAATTTAAGTGGTACATTTGATTGAAACATGAGAGAACGAGCAACATTTAAAATATTTCTATGTTTTCGTTCGATAACTCCGTTTTGTTATGGGGTGTAAACACAAGAATTTTGAAGTTCAATGCCTTTGTTTTGAAAAATATACGAAGAGGAAGAAATGCAGTACCATTATCCACTCGTATTGTTTGAACATCTCTTTGAAATTGGGTTTTGACGAATTGCACAAAATAAGTTAATAAAGATTGTGTTTCTGATTTATGGTGCATAAGAAATGTCCATGTGCATCGAGTAAAATCGTCAAAAATTATAAGAAAATAACGTGAACCTTTATATGAAGGAACTTTGTGAGGACCCCAGACGTCACAATGTAATAAAGAGAAAGGAAATTTTGTATTTATTGAGATTTTTGGAAAAGGTAAGCGTGTTTGTTTTGCTTGTGGGCAAATTGTGTAATTATTTCCTAACTCCTTGTGAATAACTGGAATTATATGTGAAAGTAACTTAAAATGAGACAAAGATGGATGGTCTAGGCGTAAGTGCCATAGGTCAGATGACTGAGAAACCGTACATATAGTCGATTTATTTGTTGATGGATGCATATAGTATAGACCACCACGTTGTCTACCTGAGCCAATCATCTTCCCCGAAACCAAGTCCTGCAATATACATTAGTCACGAAATAAAATGATGCAACAATTATGTTCTTTGGTCAGTTTGCTAGCTAAAATTATATTTAAATTAAAGGAGGGTACACACAAGACATTTGTAAGGGTTAATTTCGAATTAAAATTAATTGTGCCAATGTGAGTGATTTGCGGTGCTACACCATTTGGTAAATTAACATTAGTAATAGTGGAAGGCTTAGGATCGATTAAGAGTGATATATGAGAGACAATATGATCTGTGGTGCCAGAATCCAAAATCCAAGGACTTGTACTACTTGAATTAACAGACACAATAGTAGATGAAATCAAACCTGTTGCAGACGCATATGCATCAACATTACCAGAATTATTGTGATCCAGTGTTCTGATTGCTTGTGCTAATTGTTGTATTTGTTTGGCAGTAAACCCTTGAACGATACTATTAGTGTTGAAACTCTTTGAGGTATTGGTATGGATTTCCGATGGGAAAGTGTAAGAATAGTCAGCCATGGTGATAAAAAATACGTTTTTTTTTGTAATTTTTTTTTATAAGAATGATAAAATAAAGACAATTAGGAATTTTTCTCTGATACCATGATAAAAATAAAGATGTGTATTTTATGTAAGAAAATAAATGAAAAGAGACTTAATACAATTTAATATTATTCTCTTATTTGAATGATTCACAAAGTGCTACGGTAAGAAGCTATATATACAAGGACTACATCTATAACTAATTATGACTAATTATGACCATAATCAATACAGTCAGACCATTATCTTAATGGACCATAATTAATACAGTCAGACCAGTAACGCCTAAATATATGATTGTAACTAGTGTAACAATCAATCTATCTTAATGTCTACAGTTACTTTATAATAAATACAAATCTAATTTAATACACTTGCTGCATGTTATGGTGGCTCCATAGTTAGAAATATTTTTAAATGGTCTGGATCGGCCTAAATGTCACTTTTGCTGATAATGTAACCTAAGAAATTTCTGATGCAGACATCAAATACGCATTTCAGAAGGTTCAACTTGAGGTTGTACATGCGTATGGTTTCAAATATTATGGCTAAGAGTTTGAGTTGGCGATTCACGATGTTACTTTTGATGACCATATTGTTGATACATGCGTTCACGTTCTTTCACAGTTGAGCCTCAAATATCTGATTTACGATTCGTTGGAAGGTCGATCCTGTATTTATCAAATCGAAAGGCATAAATTTGTATCAATACAAACCTGGCTCCTTCTGAAAGGTATCGTGCTCTTTATCATGCACATGCATGTGAATATGATTATACCCTGAGTAGACGTCCATGAATGAGAGGAATTTGTGCTCAAGGCTTCACCTACCAACTAATCAATACGAGGCATGGAAAAGGCATCATTCGGGCATGCTCGATTCAGATCGGTAAATTATATACACATTTTCCACTGCCCGTTCTTTTTCTTAACTAGCATGGGGTTGGCTATCCAAGTCAGATATTTTCCTTTTTGGATGTGTCCAGGTTGAAGAATCTTGTCCACTTCATTGCTGATGGTGTCTGCTTTATCAGAAGAAAAAGTTTACCATTTTTGACGAACCGCCCACACTACTTTATCGATGAAGAGCTCAAGGAAAATGATCTTTGAACTAAACCCAAAGACATTTTTAGCTCTCTAAAAAAAAGTATGAGATGTAGTAGGGTCACTAAACTGCGTTTGAAGCTGGGGTCAAGCTGGTTCTCGAGGCGGAAAGAATGCCCCCTCTGCTAAGTTTACCTCAATTGTTTCGCCCGAGGGTTCCTCACACTGGTTGTCTTCTCCTGAGTCGTCTACCTCAATGCATGCGACTCAGTTTCGTGCTGCTACCCTACACCATTGGGTTAGTTAATATATACTGGGCCAATTTTATTGGATCGATACATATCACACAGGAATTCCTAGCGAATCTCTTGCTACTTCATACGATCCCAACTAAACTACCACCCCGAGTATTTCAAATATTATTAAAACGAATAGGATATTACCTCAAGCCTATACAACTAAGGCCACCCAACGATTGTGTGATATGACCTAGGGTCGTCGGCTATCACGAAAATGGTTCACACCACTTTATTAGTACTTCCTAGACCCATATTCATCGAAAGTTAAATCTCCCCGATACAATGAAATGATTTTTCTTCATAGTTAACCAATTGCATGTCAATCGACTTGTATGTCGGTATTTCCATTACCTTATCATAATTGGTTTTTTGATAAAATTAGTTGAGTTACCATTTTTTACCAAGAAGCGCATAACCACAAGCCTGATGATATCTAAGTTGATTACTAAGGTGTCCTTGTGAGGGGTGACTATGCCCCTCTAGTCGTCGTTAATGAATGTTAGGTCAGGAAAAACAATAAGCTCCTCACACGTTGTTGAACCATCTATTAAAAGCAGCGAGAACAACAAGATCCTCACACGTCGATAACGCATTTGTCTCACGGACGAACCTCTGGGCATAAATTTTGAACGACTCATTCCTCCTCTGTTACATGTTTATAATAAGTTTTCCTTCCATCGTAGGCTCATTGTTGCCAACTAACAAGTTTCTAAAAGTGACCTAAAGGTCATCAAAATCTTGAAACATTCCATATTGGCAAGTTTTTGAACCAATTGACCATATTTCATTTGAATATGATATAGAAGGCTCTACACAGTAGGAGGGGTTGAACGCGATTATCATATTTTTGAACTGATCCAAGTGGTGTTTTGGGTCCTCCAAACCATCCTAAGTGTCCATCCGATAAGGGCCGAATTTACGGAGAAGTTTACTCTCCAATATTTTCTTAAAAAATGAAGTATTTTGAAGCACGTACGCTACTATTGGTGGACTTATCTGGTTATATTCCAATACCATGTACTCTTTTATTTTATTTGAAACCTCGTAGCTCGTCTGGTCCTCATGCTCGGCATCTTTCAGTTTTATGTTTCTCTATTTTTTTCTACCACTCTCGTATACGCGTTAGAAATCCTCCACAAGATCTTTTGCCTTATCGGCATGGCTCACCTTACTAGCCTCTTGGTTTGGACCCTAATTTCCCTTGTTCACAGATAAACCTTCTTAGTTAACAAATACAATGCTTTAACTATCTTTAACATCCTCATCATGGCTTCTCGGTCTCTCTCAAGATGCAACTAATTCACTTTGAATTTCCCTCCCTTCAGTGTTTCGATCTGCATTTCTAAAAGTTGGACGTTAGATGGTGTGGTCGACATATCTCGATTAAAATGATTTTCGCACTAAACCGGCACGGTAGTAGAATTTACGCAGGAGGTTGCCTTGGCCATGTCACCTTGAGATTGATCGTCTCCAGGATCCTTAACAGGTGCATTTTCATCAACCCAACCATCATTCAATGTGATGACCACCTGATTCACCTGACCCAAAATTAGGTTGTGGCTTGAGTTGTGTTCGTCAGTCGGTGAATTCTTTACGTCTCCCAGAGCATTGACTTGGTAACCTTAACTAGGGTCCAATCCTAGAACTTTCATTTTAACTCATGACTTTCTTGCCATCATTGGTATGTTTAAAACACATTTTCTTAATGAGAAAATAAATTTAGTTCTCACAGATGATGCCGAATTTGATACGAGATTCTCTTTTCAAATACGATGCCAATATGACAAGAAAGAAAAATAGATATATCGATAATAATCTTTTATATTTCCAAAAGTTCTATGATTATATTTAGGTTTCTCACTTTTATTTATATCTAGAGTTAAAGTTAGAGCTATGAAGGAAGAAGAAGGAAAGAGCACAAATAATGTAACAACTTTTTTATTTTTGTTATTCTGATTCCTTGATTGTACCTTCACAGCACTACCTTATTTATAGGTAGTTGGTACAGGCTGTGAGGGAATCTTGTTTGTTACAATGGCACATATGTAAATAAGAGACTAATATCGATTGGTTACATTTTGTACAATGTTGTCACACAAGACCAGCTGACTATAATAACGTGTGATATTTTAGGGAGATCCATAAGCAATGGGTCTTGGACCCTTGTCCATCAGATAGCCCGATGGGCCTTCGAAACCGGTCTAACAGACCACTCCTCATGAGAAGAGAAGTCAGTTCACTTAGGAGTGAACCCTAGCTGACTTCTCTTCTCCTTCTTCTTTCTACCTCTTATGAAACTCTCTCACTGTCTTCATCAGCCAGAGTGGCTGTTCTTCGAATGCCGGCAGCAGCACCTCCAATCGACCATTGAGGAGGTGTATGCTTAACATCCCCCCGCAAACGAAGGGGCGAGTCTGAGAGGCCGAGTTTGTCTCTCAGGAAGAGAAATCTGGCGTGAGTGAGTGGCTTGGTCAGGAGATCGGCAAGCTGGTCGTGAGAGGGAACGTGTTTGACCTGAAGGTGACCCTGGAGGACTTGGTCACGAACGAAGTGCACATCTAGTTCTATGTGCTTCGTTCGTGCATGAAAGACCGGATTGGAGGCGAGTGAACTAGCCCCGAGGTTATCGCACCATAGAATCGAAGGTGGAGATGGTGGAAGCCGAATTTCAGAAAGAACTGATCTCAACCACATCAGTTCAGCAGATAAGTTCACAAGAGCCATGTATTCCGACTCTGTAGAAGATCGAGCAACTACATTTGGTTTCTTCGAGGACCAAGAAACCAAAGATCACCGAGATAAACGCAGTAAGCACTAACACTGCGTCTGTCATCGAGAGAGAAAGCCCAGTCGGCGTCAGAAAACCCATGGAGTTGGAGATGGCTACAAGTTTGAATGTGAAGACCAAGCCATCTGGAACCAGATAAGTATCTCAACACTCTCTTTAATGATTGCCAGTGAGTCGTATGTGGAGATTGTTGAAATTGGCTTAATTTATTCACTGCAAAGGCAATGTCAGGCCTTGTGTGAGTAAGATATTGAAGCGCTCCTAACAAGCTTCTGTATTTTGTAGGATCAGGAAGAGGAGTGCAGAGGAGCTACACAGAGAGACACCAGCAGTCAATTTATATCTCACCTTACTCCAATCGACCATTGAGGAGGTGTATGCTTAACATCTAGGTTTCTCACCTTTATTTATATCTCTTAGAAGAGGTTTTTCTCTCTCTCTCTCTCTCTCTCTCTCTCTCTCTCTCTCTCTCTCTCTCCCTCACTCTCCCTCTCTCTCCCTCTCCCTCTCTCTCTCTCCCTCTCTCTCTACATTTATTCTACATCACTTACTATTTCTAATGTGTTTTTAGGAGTGTGTAATAAGAGGACGTGTGTCCTTCTTTATTAACTACTTTACCGTCAATTTTATAGGCACCTAACAACTTAGTGTCAATGTCTTGTATCACTTGTCGATCCCATATTGTTACTCATCCCTTCTTGTTATGGGCTTGCCTTGTCACTTGGTCATCTAGTTGTCTCGTCATTGGTTCACCTCGTGTTTGTCTTTAAGCACATTTGGCTTATTTATCCCGAGTTAACCTGCTCTACCTTAACACCTTAGTTTAGTCTAAACTCGGATCATCTATTTTTATCTCACTTTACCCAAATCTTACCCTTCTACCTACATTATCAGTATAAAGAGTATACCCTATCCAAGAGGTATGCCCTTATAGATATGTTATAAAGATGGCAATAATAGAGACAATAAAGAAGAGTAGTGAGTCTGTTGTCTAGAGAGATAAATCTTGAAGCTTTGATTATAGTTGAGTTAGGGGATAAACACTTGATATATATTTTGAGATTCATGGTTTCTTTGTAAGCCCATAAAAGAGCTTTGTAACAGATTTGAGTGATTGAGGGTTTAATGTTTGAGAGTATTCTAGTAACCTTATATATATATTTATTTTGATTGTTTCCCAGAGATATAGGATTTCTTCACGATCTGAACCACATTAAATATCATGTTATCTAGTTCACTTATATTATGTTCTTTCTTGTTAACTTTGTGCTTGAAATAAGGTAAGAGCCGAACCTCTTATTACCTTATCCATCCTCTTGGTAAGTATTCAAAAACTTTGGTCGTTTCTCCAGCTAAGTGGCTAAAATTTGCTTGACAAGTCTTGTTAGGTCTGAGTCATATATTGTTTTAATATTTTTGATAACTTGCGGTGATTGTGGAAATCTAAAAAAGATATTCGTATTTGGTGAAGAAAACAAAATAGAAAGAGGAAGATCGTTTCAGATCTTGAGTAAGTTGATCTTCAACAAATATGGATTCGTGAAGTTTAAACTTGAGAAATTCCCAAGAGGTAACGATTTTAATCTATGAAATATTAAGATTAAAAAAATCCTTGTATAAATGTGAATATTTGTTACCATTAAAGAGAAGAGTCCAAAAGAGATTTGTGCCAAAATGTTATCTAAGGCCCATATCGTGTTGATCTTGATCATGGGGAGACATGGTGCTTTTAAAGGTATCTAAAGATTCTTCAGACATGGGGATTCAAAATAATCTCTAAGCTATTTACAACAAGAATTCATTGGCAAACATGCTGTAACTTAAGAAGCAGCTTTATACTATGCAAGTAGATGGTATCAAGGATATTTACAGATATTTGGATGAATTCAATAGAATCATTATTAATTTAAATGCAGTTGGTCTGAAGGAAAAATATTTGATGATAAAAGGATAATCCTATTGAGCTATATGTCGGAAGTGTATTAGCCATATGTTGACACCATGATCTATGGAAAATAGTCCATCACGATGGCTGAAGTAAAGAGTATTTTGTACTCGACGGATCTTCAAATAAGTCAGAATGAAGATTCATTCTGACGGTATCGTAGTGAGACTGAAAGATCTAGATGAAGAAATTCCATCAAGAAAGATGTTGGTTCTATGGTTAAATATTGGTGCTACCAGAATGTTGGCCATATAATTATAAATTACCCTAAGAGGAGGAAAGGAAATAGTTATCCGAATGTAAAAGCTAAAGATGCTCGGATGGTCTCGGATAACTATGGATATGCTGATAGTTTAGTGGTTTTTTTTACAGAAATAGTATAAAATGGGTTCTCGATTCTATAACTTCATCCCAATACAAATATTTGTTTGAAAACCTGGAAGTGATTGACGTTGATAAATTCAAGTTGGGGAATGATGTGTGTTTTACTGTGAATGTAATGAGGAGTAATAGGTTCAAGTTTTTGATGAAGGAGTGTTCCTCCTTAAGATATTACCAAAGAGATAAGAATAAAAATAATCAAGAGTAATACTATTAATCAACTCATTTTACAATAATTGGGATACCAATCTAGAAATACTTTATTCCTAAATTATAAGGATACATAATACATATATCTTAATAACACATGCCGACCATTTATTACAAAAGATATAAAAGATTCATATTTTAGCCCTTATATGGCATGAACATTCTAGTAATATATTACGTATTCCTTAAATATTTTAATATCTAAATTATTTATGTATTTGGTTGAATATCATTTGGCGCTGGTCATCCATTAATATATAATTTGTCGATGTTCATCTTGTTACATTGATTTTTCCTTTTATCGATGTTTTTAACTATGTCTTTCACCAATGTTTTTCCCATATAAGGTGATTTCCCTAATCATATTTCCAAAGATGAAGCCTGTTTTTATATATAGCAATGAAGCGACGTATTAGGTTCCCCCTTCATCCCAATATTCTAGATTTTGTTCAGAGAATATATAATATTCTTTAACCAACTTACTCCAAACAGAAGACAGACATTTATAAGCATCATTGTTGCATCTGTATTATTAAAAAACAAAAACATTAGAGTTTTCTAACATCATGCACGAATGTACTTTAAGAAAAGTCTCTAAATATCTATTCTATTATTTTACATTCGCTAAGCACATAACCATTGTTGCATTCCAATGGCCAAATCATGGTTGATAAGAGAATTTTTTCTATGTTTACAACAATTGAGAGTCATAATCTTTAAACATTATTTGTGGCTTTGAAAGATAATAGACATAAAAATTGGGTTTTATTTTGAATATGGTCATTAAATTCTAGTCTTGCAATTTTGCATATACTTATTGTACTTTCTTATTTAAAATTTTTAATGACTAAGGCTATTTCCAAAGACTAGAAGAAGTTAAATACTCATTACATGAATTTTCCATCGCTACAGAACACTTTTGGAAAGATAAATTTCAATACCTTTTCATTCGGTATAACTTATGTTACTCCCTATTTTGGCATGTAAAAGTTTATTTTCTTTCTCACGCTTATCAAATTATGGATACTAATACTAATACTAATACTCTTGCGGATGACAACAATTTTATCAACGACATAATAAATATCCTTGTAGTATGAATCTTAACATACTTAAGAAAAAAAGAACAAAGTAACCAAAAAATGAAGAAGAAGAAAAAAAATATACGAAAAAAGTATCAAACCACCTACAAACTAATCTACTAAAAATTATTGCTCTTTCATGAACCAGTCCATCTAAAAACCGCAAGGATAAAAAGTAAAAGAAAGTTACTAAATACTCTACTCTTAACAAGACTCCAATTTCAAATCAACTTGCTACTTTATCAACACAAGAATACATGCTTATTGGTTCAATCAATCCATCGATTCTTACCGAGCCTCGTAATTTTTTTAAAAAAAACACTTCTCTATTACAATTGATAATGTTATTATTAAACATTATTATGTTAGGTGATTCATCATTGATAGATCATCTATAATCCATTCATTATTTTGTATCCCAATATCCCATCAACTATTCATCATACCTTTCAAATATTGATCTTCTGCGTCGGCAAGTGAAACTTTATATACAAGTAAAATGAAACAACGTGATTTTATCTCCTTTCAAAAAATTAACTTATGTTTATTAAAACATATTATGTATAGTTATTTCAACTCCATATTTATTTTTTACAAACAATTTACCCCTGAAAAAATGAAGTTCTTAAATCATATCTATTAAATTCAATTTTCGATGGGTAAATAGAATTATAAAAGAAAATATCATTGAAAAATAACATCATTAACAAAATGAAACACCTTAAAAATTGAATGGTCAGAAAAACGGTTATAATTTGAAAATGATTTGCATTCAAAATAGACAACAAAGGTTTACAAATTCATAACAATTATTATAAAAAAATCCAGATTCGTCCCAACACCCTCACTAACCTCGTCAAATCATGCAACACGCAACAGAGACTTCTGCGCGGCACTCCCACCACTGTCCCCAACACGAAGAGGAATTGACTTATCACCCAAGATCACATCTTCACCAACCTAAGATATGTTCGTCTAGTTTTCACTAGACCGTTCACTTTGACTAGAGATGCCCTCATTCTCACTTTGTGCCTCCTCACTAGACTCTTCTTCATATTCATCACTTAATGAGTCAGGCCACTCGTACTCTGATATTAGGTTTTTTAACTCTCCAAAGATCATATCATTATTCCTTCATCATAAATGAAGGATCGTGTCTTTGCGAACCGTCATAAACAAACATTGGTATCTTCTATAACTTATTTTTCTTTTCATTAATAGTCTTTCGCATATTCCTCGCGTAACTCCATATTTGTATCTTCTATTTTCACTATTTGTTTCTGCAACTTAACCTTTAGGGAAGAATTTTTAGATACCAGGTTGCAATTCTTAGTAATTCGCATTAGCTTATTAGATAAAGCATCGAGCTGATCATATAATTTGATATTTTGGCCTACAGATTGAATATTTTGGTAGATGAGCTTGTTATTATGAGCTAACAACTTCCAATTTTGAGAAAGTTGATCCGCACTCTACTCCACCACTATACTTATTTGCTCAAGAAATTCTGTATTTTGAGCACTAAAGGCATCCTGCTCACTACCAATTTTCAGAAAAACATTATCAACCTCAAATTCGTCTTTCACCAATTTGTAGATTGTTTTCTTCAATGTGGAATACCCTCGTTTATACTTGTTTAATTCCTTGCTCATCTATGCCACCGACCCAAACACGAATGGCTCAAGCATGAAGTTATCAATTTTTTTAATATTTTTCCCAAGCGCCATATGCTAATACGCCAATATCTACGAGTTATGGTGAATATAGAGAAGAGCAAAGACAAACAAATATGTCAAGATGTTAATACCTAGATCTAATTCACACATGGTTAGTCAAGTACATACCACTAAATGCAGCTTGATCAATCTCTACAGGATATGTACCATGGTAACAGAGTCATAGTATGCCATGTGAGGGAAATTCTTAAGTTGGCGATATAAGAGCAGCCACAGGACAACAAAGTCCACAAGTGTTTCATCCTTGATCGAAGTACTTAGTGGTCGACTACTCCAAGTAACACGATATACCATTTTTTCTCGGTGCACGCTTAGTTATGATGAACTAAGCGAGCTATCTATAGAGCTTTGACAAGATCATACCGATTAGGTACAACAACATTCAACTCACCTAATCATCGCCTGATTGATTGTTGTTAAACCGAGTGGAAAGTTAACTCTTTGTTTCCGACCCCGACCCTATCATCAACAACCACACATTTTCCCCTAACTTTCAAAGTCGTTTTGGCGATAATACTATTTTTTCACCCAGAATTACGAATTTTCTCTGTATGATGCCAAGATCTTAAGTAGGAACATGGATAATACTAGACTCTTTTGCCTCATACCTAAGTCACGGCATCATCCCTATCAAATAAAAAACTCTCATTTCTTGCCACTCTGGTCCACCCTTAGCAGAAACATTCAACATCGTCTTAGGTACCATATCGATTTTCACCTCATCATCTTTTGAAGGCGGCTCCTCATAACGAACTCCTAGATTTCCAGTGCCATGATTACCTTGTTCTTTGAAACATGGATCATATCATATTTTACCAATTAATCATTATGAGAGGGGACGTCGTCATCCACTAGCAGATGTTTCCTTTTGATACCCTGACTCCCCTCATTTTCAACACGCGCACTTTTATATTTAGAGGTATTTCTCTTAGTCCCGCCTATTTTTGAGACGTGCCCATCTCCTTTGCAACTTATTTTTTTACCCCACTTTCTTACTCGGGATTCCTCTCACCTTGTTTGAGAGTGCTTTTCTTATAGACTTTGAACTCGATCCGAGCAAGATCGTTGTCGTTGAACTGCTGTCATAATAAGCTTTGCAAATTATCTAAGTTCAATGTCTCTCCAGTGGAAGCTATGTGTTTCTCTTCTATGACGAGCTTAGAAATAGGCCACAAACCAGGCTAACAAATTGTTAATCTTGGTAAACAATAAATAAAATTCCAAAAACCACACTTAGCATGACAAAACGGATAACATCGTCACCAGATTTATCAAGTCATGCTCGTACATCTTCCTAAACATAAATTGATACTTCCCTATATCTGCAAAATACAGGAAAACATAAAGAGATCATCCACCATATCAAATTTATGAAAATAAGTAACCTAAACCCTATCTTACGTAAATTCATCCATCTCACCTCAACTTGGCCAATATTCGATACACTCGGATACTCCAATTTCCTAGACAACAATATGTAGTTTTTCCAGTAATGATCCAAAGTGGGGAGGTTGAAAATATGATTACTACCTCATAATTAAAACATAATAAAAAAGAAGAGTTGGAAAATTTGTTTACATCTACATTTTGCAGCAAGTATGTTAAGGCCATTGGATTTCTAAGAGATGCAAGTTGAGCATTCTACTAAGTATCTTACCCCACCCATTAGTAGGAAGATGGGTAGGGAAAATACATAAATAAACACAGACCTAAAGTGGAACACACTGATGAAGAAACAAGTCTCATCCCTTCTAGTTCGGTGGGGAATTTCGCCTAGCTCAAGAACCAGAGTCAACACGTCCTCAAGAATCCTATAGTCAATCCTAAACTAATGATGTTATTCTCCAGCCATCTCGTCATGTGAACCAAGTCGTGGTAACAATCGCTAGGTAAACTTTAAAAAACCATATCAATGCAAAATTCGCTACTGGCTTGTGATATCTTGTTTCAAACCTAAACAAGTATTCAGGCAAGCCTCTTTCATTTTGATTAACGTATCCCTACACTATAATAAAAAAGTATGATGTGCAAATTTGTAACGCCCCATATAAGTTATCAGGTCTTAACCGTAACAATTCTAGCTACTTATTGTACTATCACCCTAAAAAATCTATATACACTTAGAAGGAAGATTGGTGAATTACTCACCTAACAAATCAATTGCCAATAAAAACAACATGGGTGTACTTGAATGCTCATAAATGTAAAAATAGTTTGAAATCTAAAACAAGCAAGGGTACAAGTAAGAAATGGAAAACATGAATCGATAATAAAGCTAGTTTATATAAGGGACACATTGATTTCAATCTGAACTGCCAAATTATTTGTCAATGAATGGCTCCAATTATTTCTTTTTAAATTAGATTATATACTTTTATAAGAATAAAAATAAATAAATTAGTATCTAAACTCTTTCTATTGAAGTTGTGCACATGCTCCACGACAAAGTCAACATCAACATGTGGGTAGCAATGACATTACTGACATGTGTTAGACCTCTTCTGCGATCACACGAGTCTGCCATATGCAGATATTATCCAACAACTTAATCATTCAGTCGTACGCTTAACGTCATAAGATTATGTTTTTTATAGTTACAGTTCTTCAAGCAATTTCTCTTCACCAGTTACTTCAAGGACTAGGGAGAGTCATAATAAGGATGTATCCTACATGAAGTATTTATTCCTTATGCAGACAATGTACGTTCATACAAAGGACTATAAAAAGGGTAAGTGACGCATAAAAAATCACACAAATACGAGGAAAGTTAATAAGACGAGGGGAAATAATTACCACTTAGGAATTACCATTAATGAGACGAGGGTTACGATCAACACGAACCGAGGCCAATAAATTGTGACATAACGAGAATTGAGACGGACCCACGAGGTAATGCTAAACAAGGACCATGAACAAGAAAAAGGTAACGATAAATATGAGCCGAGGGAAATGTACCAAAGCAGATGAGGACTTACATAAGAACACGAAACAAACAAGAGAACCCGTACAACTTCCGTGAAATAATACTTGTTAAAATAACAAAGAGTCATGCATTTGGAACACCCACTATGCATCGTGACCAATATATAAATTAGTATTACACAATTCAAATATGTATTAAACCAATATTCAATACGGAGACACAAAGAACCTTGTAAAGATTATAAAAGAAAAAAAAAACCTAACTAAGGAGTTAGAGATAAAATCACATATATAAAATATATGTCATTATTCCAAAACTTTATTTCTTTCTTGAGTTTATGTTTAGTATCTTGGCATTGTGTTTAATAAGGAAATATCATAACATTACATAGTTGATGTGATTGTAAAAATCAATAACGAGGATTATCAAAATTGATTTTTTATCTTAATTATTTGAGATCCTAAGAAAGTTTAACCTCAAATTAAATCATTTAAAGTGTTAATTGAGAGTCACAAATTGAAATTTTTCGAGGTACATCGTTAATAAAAATAGAATTTAAGCAGATTTAGAGAAGCTTAAAGCATTGTCAACTATAGAGCCACCAAGAAACATTAAAAAAGTTCAAAGGTTAATGGGTCATCAAGATGCATTTATGAGGTTTATTTTCGAACCTTCTAATAAAAGTTACCCTATCTTTAAATTTCTTCAAAGGGAAAAAAGTTCAATTGGAACGCAGAATGTAACGATGCTTTTCACTTTTTAAAATAATATTTAACCTCAAGAGAGATCAGTTTAGTTACAATCCAAGGTGAACTACTTTATTTATATTTATTTGTCTCCAATCACGTTTTGAGTGTCGTATTGGTTAGAGAGGACGTATGGCATAAATTCTTATATATTATGTGATTAAAAGTTTGATAATGCTAAAAAATTATTCGAATCTAGAAACATTAGCATTTGGGTTAGTGGTAGCCACAAGAAAAATGAGACCGTACATTACCGATGGTTTCCTCAATGTCTTGAATCATAAGTTTTTTTGACATTACAAGATTGATAATTCTACCTTTATCTACTTTTAATAAGAGCATATTATGCTCTACCAGCATATTACCTATTAGACGGAGATTCAAGTCTTAATGTAGGAGGAGCTGGGATCATTTAGAAAGCACCATTGGGGATTCACTTGTATGCTCTAGTTCATCACATTTATTTATATTTAAAGTCATTCAACCAAATTCTCTTTAGTATTTAATTTAAGAAATATGGGTACTCCTCATAAGGATATATCCTACACATAGTATATATTCCTTATATTGACAAGGTACACTCATGATAAGGACTAGTAAAATGATAAGTGATGGTTACCGCACAAGGATAGTTTTCCAAGGATAAGGATAATGCATAAGATGAGGGTAAATAATTACCAGTAGGTAAGAACCATGAACGCTACAAGGTTAATGATCAATACAAACTAAGAGAAACAAAACGAGGCAAAACGAGAACTGAGACGAACCCATGAAGTAATGTTAGATGAGGGCTATGAACACGAAGAGGGTAACAAGAAATAAGAACCAAGAGCAATGTACCAATCCAGAAGATGACCTAGATAAGCACACGAAGTAAACAAATAAGAGAACCCAAGCGACTGTCATGAAGTAATACATGTTGACATGATAAAAAGTAATTTATTTAAACACTTATTATGAGTCGTGATCGACATTTAAAGAAGTTTGACATAATTAAAATATGTATTAAACAGATATTCAATACAGAGAGAGAAAATATATTGTAAAGGTTATTCAGAGAAAAACCCTAACTATATATAAACAATATATCTCCTTATTCAAAAATCTCTATTTCTTTTTTGAATATAAATTTGTTATCTTTGTATCGCATTTGAGAAAGAAATCTCTTATAATCAAATATACGATATGATTGTGAAAAGAAACAAGAAGGATCGTTAGATTGATTTTTTTATCTTAATTATTTGAGAATAAAAGAAAGTTTAACCTCAAATTAAAGCCTGTAAAGTGTAGATATGGAGGTCAAAGTGGAACTAATAAAGGGGTTCAATACTTTCTGATCTAACTCAATTGTGCTCTGACTTTCTCTCTCTACAAACTCTCTCTCTCTAAAACTTGTGTATTACTTTTTCCTAAGACAACTTTATTGATAATTGAACTCAACAATGTCTAGTCTTAGTTTTTAAATATCCTTTCTGTTTCTATTATTTTAATTCCTAAAGATCATATAAACCAAATCTCATCTTGAAATTACATAAAGTAGTTGTCTCTTTGGATATGGATCTAAAACTCTTGTTTTATCAACGACTGCCACATCTTGTCTTTTCTATCTTGCTAGATGATCAGTTGTAGCATATCTCGGCTTTCTTGTAAAAAAACTCTAAAATTTTATCCTCATCAATCATATTTTGAATTTAATCATTTAAAGCTCAACAATCTATTGTGTAATACCCATTATCATTACAAAATTTAATTTGATTGGATTTAATCATATGTTCCTTTGTAGAGATTTTCTTCTCTGATCACTGGTATTTGACCGAATATTTAGTTTTCTCATAAATCATTCCCAAGTTCTCTGTTAACTCTATGTAGATACCTTTATTAGCATTCTATATATTTCGCATTGTATAGTTATTTACTCTCCACTTCCCTATTGAATTTAGAGCATAATATTTCTATCAAGTCGATGCTTCATTGTTATTATGCTTGGAGGTCGAAATTTTATTATTAGATTTAGAATTAACTTTTACAACTGATAAGTCCGGAAATTTTCACCACTCATTATAGAAACCGGACAGGGGTAATTCGGACAAAAACCACCCACTGAACCATCCGAACTGGACAAAAGTATTAAAAGCTAATCACTTTTTGACTAAGCTAATTGCTAATCTACTTAATAAACTAATGGGTTTTTGAACTCGACCCGGTTTCATAAGTATGACCCAAAAGCCTATGTGGCCCATAATTAAGGGTATAAATACCCAACCACTTTCATTAATGATGGTAATGAACATTTAATACAACCAGGTAACTCTAATCTCTCACTAATAAACACCCAAACATGAAATTCCTTTGAATCACCTTAAAACACTTGACAAAATTACCCTTAGTCAAAAATAATCCACACCAAATTGGCGACCATAGTGGGAGAAGAAGGTGACTGAATTTAGCATTTGAAACCATCAAGAAAGGTCAGTTCGGATGAATCCGGACGAGCAGGCAGTGCCACCAACTTTGGCAGAAGTGGTGGGAGAAAACGATGAATGCACGATTGAAGAGCGGGATAGATTGAAAGCTAAAATAGAAGCCTTGAGGGCTGCTAAAAGGGTGGAGATGGGCTTAAAAGAAAATTCAGAAGTGTCAACCGTTCACCACACTGACAGTCCTAGAGAGCATGACCCATCAGCAAAAACCCTTGTAAGTAATAAAAAGACTCATGCTAGCTCAAAAAAGTCTCACCGGTCCAAACCGGTAGAGAGCTCAAGTTAAGATTTAGAATGTTCTAGTAGTTTCTCGAACGAAGATGGATTGGTGGAGTCCCTGTCATCCAGCAGCGATGAAGGCCGTTCTAAAAAGAAGCAGAAGTTGGTTACAAAATATTCAAGAAAGAATGACAGACATGGAAGGTTGAAAAGGCATCTAGGAAAAGGGTCATCTCATGGTCACATCCATAGCCGGAGACATGTAGACCGATTATTGATGGATCCTTTTGCCTTTCATGATGAACCAGGTATATTTGCAACTCTCAATGAAGATACTATGTTTAGTCGTGGCCGAAATTGGAGACAATCTCCATTGTCTTCCAAGATACTGTCCGGAAACCTTCCTAAGAGGTTTGACAACACAAAGATGGAAAAATACGATGGGAGTAAGGATCCAAATAACCATCTGGAGCAATTCAAAAACTTTATGATGAATTTTGATGATGATGATGATAAGTTACTTTGTCGGTCATTCTCCCAGTCTTTTACGGGGAGTGCTCTGAAGTGGTACAATAGTCTACCACAGGGTTGCATCAGAAATTTTGATACTTTTTGGGTGGCCTTCCGGAGGCAGTTCGTTGGAAGTAAGGAAGTGATGATCAATGGAGACACTATTATCCATTGTTTCCAAGAGCCAAACGAATCCTTGAAATAATATATAAGTCTCTTTGTGAACACCAAGAATGAATTAGCTGATTGCTTTGAACAAGTAGCAATAGATTTTCTAAGGCAGAGTTTGAACCCTGGCAATTTAGCTGATTCGGTAACCAGAAAGAAGGCCATGACGTGGGGCGGTTTACTGAATCAGGTTGGGAAATAAATCAATATAGATAAAACAAAGAAGACTAGGGTGCATAGGTAGGTAAGATCGCCCCCAGCTGCACCAAACCAAAACCAGAATCAGTCCGGGTATAAGGCTAAAGAAGCCGGACAAGGTCCCAACAGGGCCAACGCTCAATCCCACCCAGCACCAGCTCAGAGTCAACAATCCAGAAATAAGCGAGGGCCATGGGTTCAACCGGAGTGGTTTGTCGAGTTAAAAGAGAATGTGGCAACCATCTATGACAAAACAAAAGACGAAGTACATTTCAGGAAGGCAGTTATGCTTCAATCTCCCAGGGAAAGTCGTAATAATTGTTTCTGCCAATATCATAAAGATATTGGTCATAGCACAGAAGATTGCATCGCTATGAAGCAATAGGTGCAAAATTTGATCGAAAGAGGAAATTTGGGGGCTTATGTTAAAAGAAGTAGTGGAAATAGGCCTGATAATGCTCATCGGACTGGCCCAAACAATGCAGGGACATCGGCTCTTGATGGGGCTATGGTGATAATTGTAAGGTTTGATGTGGAGTCAGAATATTGGGATCCTGATCCAATCCGAAATAAGGTGGGTGTTATCACAGAACACATCAAGACGGTGTTCGGACTCATTAGCTTTTTTGAGTCACTTACAATATTTGGGGGAGACACCATGACTGCACCAACTGCTTCTTCGAGAAAGAGGCACGTTCATACTCTAGCTACTCAACTGGAAGGAGGCATGACCACCTATAAGTCGCAAATTCCTTTCCCTTTCATTGTTTTCGATGAGGATGATTTGAGGGACATAGCTGGTCCCCATGAAGATGCCATACGAGATGCTGTTGTGATAGGAGCATCCATTAGGGTGGATTGTCCCACATGTTACAATGCCATTTTGGGGAGATCTTGGCTCTCCAGAATGCATGTTGTGGCTTCAATAGTCCACCAATGTTTAAAATACGCTGTGCAAGGACAAGTGGGAGTTGTCCGAAGTAGTCAAAAGGTAGCAAGGGAGTGTTATACAACAACACTGGCCCCTCAAACTTTGGGGGCAGTTCGGATCAGTGAGGATTAGAAATTTGAGGGGGCCTCTGAGGAGAGGGTGAAATTGATGACCCTAGAGAGACCCCTGGTGTTTCAATACCAATTGAAGAAGTTGAAGCTCACTCTCTGGATGAAAGAAGAAATGTCAAGATCGGGTCTAAGATGACATCGAAATTAAAGAGTAAAGTGTTAGCTTTTTTGAAAGACCATCAGCATGTTTTTGCTTGGTGCAATGCTGATGTAACCGGAGTACCAGCAGATATTGTATCACACCAACTATCCATCCGGAAGGATATAGCACTTGTTGTACAAAAGAAGAGACCTTTTTCTAAGGAGAAAGATGATGTCATAGTTCAAGAGGTTGACCGGCTTACTAAGATGGGGCACATAAAGGAATCCCAATACCCTTTATGGACAGCCAATCCGGTGTTAGTAAAAAATAAAAATGGGAAGTGGCGAATGTGCATTGACTCTACAGACCTTAATAGGGCTTGCCCAAAAGACTTGTATCCGGTTCTTCGGATTGATCAGCTGGTAGAATTTACATCTGGGAACAAGTTGTTGTCCTTTATGGATGTCTTCTCTAGCTATAATCTGATTCAAGTGCATCCAAAGGATCAAGAACACAATACTTTTGTTACTGATAGGGGCCTTCATTGTTATAAGGTGATGCCTTTTGGGTTAAAAAATGTTGGGGCTACTTATCAGAGGTTTGTGAACAAAGCCTTCGCTAATCAGATTGGAAGAAACATGGAAGTCTACATTAATGATATGATGGTGAAAAGTGTGGAAAAAGAGCTACACTTGGCAGATTTGCAAGAGACTTTTTCCAACTTGGTGAAAGTAAATTTAAAGTTGAATCCAGAAAAGTTTGTTTTCGGAGTGCAGTCCGGGAAATTCTTGGGGTATGTAATAAGTGAGAAAGGGATACAGCCTGATCCAGACCAGCTTAGTGATTTATTGCAGATGGAGCCTCCTCAATATATTAAAGAAGTACAAAAGATTCAAGGTCTTCGGATAGGTGTGCCCCGTTTTTTCAAACTTTAAAAGGTGCAAAAGAATTTAACTAGTCTCCACTATGGGATCAGGCTTTTGATGATATTAAAAAACACTTATCCTCCCCTAAAACTTTGTTTAAACCTGTTGATGGAGAGACACTGTACCTATATTTAGTAGTCTCTGATTGTGCCATAAGTACAGTGCTAGTTAGAGAAGTGAACAATTACCCTCGTCCGGTGTACTACATCAGCAAAAGCTTGATGGATGCTGAAAAGAGATATTTAAAGCTTGAAAAGTTAGCACTGACATTATTAATAGCCGCTAGAAAGATGAGGCCTTACTTTCAGTCTCATTGTATTATTGTCCGGACGTTTTTTCCCTTGAAAAATGTTCTTCAAAAGGGGGACATATCAAGCAGAATGACCAAATGGTCAGTGGAGTTGGGAGATTGTGATATTGATTTTTCCTCTCAAACCGCAATCAAAGCTCAGTCTGTTGCTGACTTCCTAGTTGAATTTCATTCGAACATAGATACCAAGCAAGCATCAGGTGAAAAGACTAAGAAATTATGGGTTGTGGTCCTGGGATATGTTTAACCTCTCCGTATGGCGACAAAATGTACCAGGCTATATGTTTTTCTTTCAGGGCTTCCAATAATGAGTCTGAATATGAAGATGCCATTGTCGGTTTAAAGTTAGCCTTAATTCGTGGAGCCAAAAGATTCAGGTTAATGAGCGAATTTCAGCTTCTTATCCATCATGCACAAGGTCAATCCGAGGCCAAGAAAGAGTAGCTGATTAAATATTTGTTCGTTCTTAAAGAAGTGGCACTTAACTTCAAAGATATTACCTATGAGCACATACCCCAAACATAAAATACTCTAGCAGATTCCTTGGAAACAATAGCATACTCTGAGTCCTACCCATGGATTCATGTGCAGGAATGCCCATCCATCCACCTCAATCAGAGCAAGGAAGGGGAGGAAAGTTTAAACATACAAGTAACTCATTCTCAAGATTGCAGGTGTCCTCTTTTTCAATATATCTCAGATGGTGTCTTGCCTCCGGAGAAAGCAGTGGCAAGGAAATTAAAGTATAAGGCTCGTGGATTTTTCATCCTAAGAGACGTTCTTTACAAGAAGTCTTTTAGCAAACCTCTATTACGATGTTTGGGGATTGAAGAGTCCCAAGTGGTGATGTCCGAACTACATGATGGTGAAGGATCAGCACACTGTGGCTATAGAGCTTTAACCAGAAGAGTCTTGTTGGTCGGATACTACTGTCCCTCTATAATGGAAGATGCCAAGGAATTGGTAAAAAAGTGTGATCCATGCCAAAGATACAGTAATGAAATTCATATCCCAGATGTCCCTTTAAAGTCAATTTCTGAGCCAATACCTTTTGCTCGTTGGGGGCTGGATCTAGTGGGACCTCTACCTATGGAGTCCGGGGGATGGAGAACTATCATAGTTGCCATCGATTATTTCTCAAAGTGGATAGAAGCAGCCCCATTGGCAGGAACTACTTCAAAAGCTGTCATTAAATTTATCTTATATAATATTTGCTGCAGGTTTGGGGTTCCACAAAAGATAACCACAGACAATGGGCCACAATTCGATAATAAGGATATGGAGAGTTTATGTGCCTCTAGAGGCATTCAACATTGCTTTTCTTCTCTTTTCCACCCACAGGATAATGGTCAGGTTGAAGTGGCAAACAGAACCATCCTATCCGGTCTTAAAAAGAATTTAGAAGGGGCTGCTGGAAAGTGGCCAAGTTATCTACAAGAAGTACTATGGGCCTACTGGACTAATCCTAGGGCTGCTACACAAGAATCCCTATTTGCTTTGGTATATGGTATGGATGCAATAGCTTCTATAGAAGCAAATCTTCCTTTATTTAGAGTCCATAATTTTTCCAAACAGGCTAATGAAGAGGCAGTTAGAAGTCAACTTGACCTGATAGAAGAAAAAAGGGTTAAGGCTCATCTCAGAGCCACACACTATGAGGGTTTGATGAGAAGCAGGTTTGCTTCCAAAGTCAGAATGAGGGATTTTCAACCAGGGGATAAAGTGTTGAGAAAAGTCTTCCTACATACTAAGGAGAAGCAGTTCAGCAAACTAGCTCCAACTTGGGAAGGACCATATGTGGTCAGTGAAAAGCTTCAGCCTGGCACATATAGGCTTCAAGATAAAGATGGAAGGACCTTGAATCACCCTGGAACATTGAACACCTCCGGTTGTATCTAGAATGAAATTATGTAAATATTTACTTGGTTAAAGTCCATGTAAATATTTGGGGACATAATCTTTCCTACCCTGGTGGCGGGGGGAATTTTTAATTAGGTTTCCGGGCTTTTTAATAAAATACGATGCCTTCTTGAAAAATTCGGAGTGTTTCAATTTCTTTGATTTTTTTAAAAAAATGTATCAATGGCAGACCGGATTGAATCGGTAGAGTGATGACTATTTAAACATTTGTCATCGGAGAATTTCAACACTCTCACTTTAAAATTCTTGTAAAATAACTAAGGGCTATTTAAATATTAGCCATAGAAATTGGGTAACTATAAAACAATGCAAGAGTTGTGTAAGGTAAAGTTGCCCGGCTAACACTGAGGAATGATATTAAAATATAAAAAAGTGCCTTGGCCATCCAAGGACTTTGGAGTTTTAGAAGAAAAATCCGGACATGAGCCGGACGCAGTTACAAAAATTCCTTGGCCATCCAAGGACTTTAGTCTAACACAAAAATTGAATAAAAATGGAAACATAGTTAAAACTTTAAGGCTGAGCTCCCTTATATGTTCCAGCCTCAGTTGGTTTCTTCTGGGGATCCTTGGTTTCCTCATCAGGACTCTCTCCGGTCCTTTCATCTTCATCAGTAGTATCATCCCAACCACTGGAATAGCAGTGCTTATCACCATCGGCCATAGTATGGTGAGAAAGGTCTTCGTATTCCACAAATCGCCACAAATCTCCAAGTGTCCTCTTCAGAATTTTTTCATGAAAGAGCAAGACCATGTCTGATTTGACTTCAACATAACTTTCCTCTTGGGAGTCTATCCCCTTGTTGGTGTATGCATCAATCCTGGCTTGGATTGCCTTATTCTGCTCCTTTCTCAAGTAATCTTTTTCTTGGTTAACCCTAGACACAACATCTTCGAGCAAACTTTTGTCACTGGTTAGGGTCTGAGTGACGTTGTCTTTTGCCTTCACATACTCCTTCGAAGTGGAGAGATCCTTCTCTAAGCCAGAACACTTGGATTGAAGTTTTTTGTTAACCCCCTCCGAAGTGGCCAGCTTGGTGGCCAAATCCTCTTTCCCCTTCTTCAACTTCTCGATCTTTCTCTTTAATGCCTCAACATTCTGGTTGGCAGTAAGGAGGTCGTTAGAGAAACTCTCTTTATCTGAGTTGAGTGTGTTGATGAGGGCTGATTGGTTTCGCACTTGCTTCTCCAAGTTGACCACCGGTTAAATATTGCTCAACAAGGAGTGGGTCACCATGTCCTTCTCTCGTGAAACAAAAAAAGATTTACCATTCAAAGTGACGATGTTCGAAGAACTTGGGGGGAGATAAGGGCCAGCAAAGTCGTCCTTCTCAAGGTCTTTAAAGTAAAGGCCAATCCTTTGAAAGCCACTAATGTCAACACCATCAATGTTAATATCCCCTCCGACACCCTCTCCGGCACCCTCTCCGGTGTGAAAGTCACTTGGGATTTGCTCTGCTTGAGTTGGGTCTATTGGGTCGACCGGAGGAAGGGACTCCGGAGGCCGGAGAGAAATTCATCTCCCTTGGAGGTTTTCTTCTTCTTGGCTTCCCTATCTCCACCTTCTACTCCCCGTTTTTTGTCTTTTTTGGGAGCCTTTGAGGGTTTTGGAAGTCCAACTGCCTCTTTGGTACTCTCATTTTCCACTACTTCAAGCAGGGCAGCATCAATTCCTCCTTGATCCTGCACCTCTTGGTTTGCTGGGACAGTATCCTCAACACCACCTTGGTTGACCTCAATTACATCTGGCTTTTTCTTGCCTTTCTTGCCCTTCATTTTAATTGGGGCTTTAGCCCTGCCCGGCAAGGCCAGCTTCCCATCCTTTGTATCTGTCCTCTGTAGAATGACACCCGGAGGAGGCGGTGGTTGTCCTCTGCCCGAAGACATTGGTCTCAAAAGGGGTTTCTCCAACACTATCCTCCATTACGTCTTCCATCACCACGGAATGATTGTCAGTTATCTTTGGTATATGAGTGCTGGTGGTTGGCTCAATAAACTGTCCGGATTGCTGAGCATAGCTTTCCTTTTGTGGTCTGGAGTCCGGCTGGGGCTCAGATCCGGAGGGTTCATTTCAAAGGCTTGTACTGGTGGCCCCCGGACCAGATGATTTTTCCTTAGGAACCTTGATGGGTGCCTCTGACCCTGTAACTTTATCTTTGGCCCAAGACTTAGAGGACCCTGATTTTGGAGATTTAGGCTGTGGAGTAACAGCCTGGCCTTTTACTAAGCGACCTCTTAGTCGAAGCATTAGCTTTTCTGGGGAAATATCAGCGTCTGATCCCATGGCTATGAATGGAGAGGGTCTCTTTGTGCTTGTAACAGCCTTTTCCCGTTCGAGAGTAGGTTGTGACTCATGAACTGATGAGCCTGAGACGATTGGTGAAAGACTAGGTTGAAATAACCTTCTAGGTTTGGAGCTTCTAGCAGAAGAGGAACCTCGACCAGGCTCTGAGCTTGGTGTTTCAGATTTTTCGATTGGAGAAACTGGAAGGCCTGCAACATTGCGCCTTTCTCGTTCGACTCTTTGTGCTTTCTCTAACTCCGAAAGATTAAGCCACCCACCTTTTACAAGTGCGTTTTTTGCTGTAAACATAAACTTACACCAAAAAGGGTTTTGAAAAGAGAGATGAAAGCTTTGAAGAAAAGGAGTGAAAGAGTGATGAAGATGGTAAAACAGTGAAAAATGAGGTAATTTATACTAAAGAGACAAAAAGATACCCAGAAACCTATGAGAATATGAAAATATGGAAGTAATGATTAAAGACGGCGCTGACGTCACAAGCATTAACTAAAAATGTTACTTTTTGGGATGAATGAGAGCGTCGTTCTAGGAGAAAAATGGCTGGTGAGGCGAATTAGAAGGGGACACGTGTCCCACGATCCATGGCAAAACCTTTGAACTTCTGAAGAGTTTTTCAGTTCGGATAAGTCCTTTACTAAATTCGAAATCCGTCCGAAAAATGTCACAAGTGCTCAAAAGCGATTTTTTAGGTCTTGCCAAAGGCCTTCGAACAAAACCTAAAACAGGGGCTACTGACGAGTCCGGAAATTTTTACCACTCATTGTAGAAACCGGACATGGGCAATTCGGATAAAAACCACCCACTGAACCATCCGAACTGGACTAAAGTATTAAAAGCTAATCACTTTTTGACTAAGCTAATTGCTAATCTATTTAATAAACTAATGGGTTTTGAACTCGACCCGATTTTTATAAGTATGACCCGAAAGCCCATGTGGCCCATAATTAAGAGTATAAATACCCACCCACTTTCATTAATAAGGCTAATGAACATTTAATACAACAAGGCAGGTCTAATCTCTCACTACTAAACACCCAAACATTAAATTCCTTTGAAACATCCTTAAAACACCTTAATACAACTAGGCAGAAATATCTACATTCAATCTTGTTATTTCTTCAAAAACACATAATTTCACTTTTGAATTGCTATATATTGTCTTCAAGATCTCTCTTCCTATTATATTTATCCATTTTGTGAGAGTCTTTATCCAAGAGATCATTATCATCAATGAATGTAGTTGCTTTGTTTTTATATTTGTGGGATAAAAAAGGTAAGCTTGTTAGTGACTATGTCACTGTCACTCCATAGTCGAATGAGAAAATTGTTTTGAGTCATTACTCGTGGGTAGCCTTAAAGGACTCATTGTTTCTAGGGCACGACCAAGTAATATATGGACTGAGCCAGTGTAAGAAATCCTATAGGGTTCTGATGAGTCATATATTTCTAGAGAGGGTATTTTGGTGGCTATCGTGAGATGGTTTTTAATTTAAAGCATAACATATAAACGTTTTTTCTGAAATTATCGTGGAGAGATAACATATCTTTAATTTTGGATTCGATACATTGTGGTAGTGATTGTTGAGGCTTAAGGGGAACACGGTTGATGTATTTGTTCCATAGGTGGAGCTTGCTAAAACTTTATTTGTGCCACTTATGGTAAACAAAATAGCTATCTAAATATTGTGGGGACAAAAGGTCTCTCAAAAGGTAGATGTTGATTATATATTTGATTATGCATACTTATTTGAGGATTATGCATCCCTTTTTAGGGGTTAAAGTAACTTTCAGCGGTACCATTCACTTAGCAATGAGCATTGGGTGGTCTGAGATATGTCGCTCTTGCTCTTCTCATGTTCATATTTAGATTTTGGCGTCTTGTTTCTCCTCCGATTGCAAAGACGGTGACAACGATTATTTTACTTCTCCAACATGACTTGTTGTTTGATTTTTTTTATCATTATTTTTAGTCTTTAATAAAAACTTGTGCTTATTGGTAACATTTTGGTAGCGGTCTTTGAGCATAAAGCATGTAATATCTTCACATTCCTTTTTATTTTATATGACATTTGATCACATATCTTAGTAGTGGAGCGGGAGCAGACGACATATTTTGCATTATCCATAAACAATAGCCCACTATTCCCTAATTTATTTTATTATTTTCAACGTCCACATGTGAAGCGACTCTGGTAACATGAGGAACTAGTGGTGCCTTAGAAAAGGATGACTCCTCTTTAAGAGAGTGGTTGGTTTCCACATATTATTTCACCATTTGTGTTTGAGGGTTATTTTTATGCTCAAATAATTAATACAGTGAATAAAATGGTGGAATAAGTTTTCTAGAGGTTGGATGAAACTTAGTAAAGACTAGCCAAATGAGAGAAAAATGGTTAGGAGTGTGATAACAACTCGGCGAAGAAATAGAAAAATGGTTAGTAGAGAAGAGACTTTATATTAAAGAGAGAGTGTAATAAAGAAGATAATACTTTTATTAAAAGATTCAAATTAATATGTGGATGAGAATCTTGCTATATTTATGGATACTGATTTTGCCCTGGGATTTTGTTTTAAGTCTCTTAATGTTACATTGTAATCCTTATCCCTTTACTCCTACATTATTATGTTGTGATTTAAAGCTATAAATTACATGTAACACATTTAAAATTAGATTAAAACTTTAACTTTATTAAATAGTGAATACGTTTTTCAAGAATTATATCTCAATTCATTTTCTTATCTCAAGAAAATATTATTTATACATATGGATATTTTAATATATTTTATGGGCACTCTTCGTATCAAGACCCTATCTACTATATCCTTCATAAACCATGACTTTTATCGTTGTTGGATATTGGTTTCCGCTGACTGAAATGAGAACTGTTAAATGTCGAACGTTAAAGGGATAAAACTTTAAGTGCTGAAACTTAAAAGGCTGAAAGTAAAAGAGAGTTAAAACTTAAAAGTATGAATGACCCGTACCTGCAAAACCTCCTGAAGTTACTTTTATATTTCTAGACTAAACTATGTTTCGATATTATGAGAATATTCTGAAAAGATAAGACATCCTCATCCGGTGATCAAAAGTTTGATCTTAGAATCATTCTTTAAATTTCTCAAGAATAGTATTGGTATTTAAATTTGTCAAGAATAGTACTGATAATATTAATTAGAAAGTTTGATGCAGTACATGTTATGTAGTACAAGCAATAGGGATGTCAGAAGGTTAGTGTCACTACCTCTAATATTTTTCTTCGAATAATAGTTTCTATTATGAGCGTAATGTGTTTATTTTGACTTCTTTAGTTCTATAGTTACGGATAAAGATATAAGAAGCAGATGTGACGCCGAGAGATAATAGTTCATGATTAAGTTGAGTTTTGAGAGAAAATAGTTTAGAATTCCATTAACAGAGACATTATAAACCGAGAGTTCTTTCTATCTTGAGAAGTTTTGTAAGAGTGTATTGTTAAGGGGTTGTAGATTTATGATATCTCCACAATCCAAACCACGTTAAATCTTTTGTGTATTTTAGTTTTATGTTATTCTTGTTAATATATTTTTTGTAGGTAAATGGCTCAAGCTCTATTCATTTTTGTTGTACTTACAGGTGGTCACCAGCCTGGTACCATCTTGGCCAGTAATAAAATCTTATGATATTATTACCGCTCTTAACAATGCGGAGGTGAATGTGGAATCTAAAAAAATATTTTTTGTTGGTGATAACCACAAATTAGAATATCAAAAATCATTTCATATCTTGAGTGTAGAGATTCATATATCCCCGAATAAAATTAAACAATCATAAAGTTGTGTTCAATGAAGTTAGATATTTATAAAGTTATTAATGATAATGATTTTAATCTCTAAGGTGAGCGAAGTGCTTATACACATTTGATAACAAAATTAAGAGATAATTGCTTGATTCTGTTCTTCAATCTTGAATGCAATTGTATTCAAATTAGGAATGACTCTATTAAAATCATCATAGTATTTCCAGATCTTCTTATTGTAATCTATTGCATCATATGCAATTACTTCTTAAGATACATTCAATTTCCAAAATATTTCCTTATGTAAATAGCTTCAACCCTATTCGAAATCTCTATGGCCAAATAATATTCAAACACCACTCGAAGTAACTTATTTCGCAAACTTAAGATCAGAGAACAAAGAGCCTTGGACAACACTTCAACATCAATATCCTTTACAAATATCTCTTCAATGATAGGAGAAATTCTCATATGCAAAATGAACTTTCTTACCTTAACAAGATCTATGGATAAAGAATCTCTTACGATGTCTGAATTGAAGAATGCTTTGAGTTCAAAATATCTTTATAGGAAATATTATTTTGAAGAATGACTCTGAAAGTGAATGTACAATAATTACAACTCAAGTGGGTTCTAGACTCTGAATCACCATTCCATATGACTTCTAACAAGTACTTATTTAAAGACAGTAAGGATTTTGAAAGTGGTAAAGTCATGTTTGGTAATGACGAACTCTGTATTGTAAATGGAATGATAAGTATAATGTTCAAGATATCTACAGTATTTGAACGATTCATAAAAATATGAGGTATGTCCTTATAATTAAACATAAAATTCTATATAATACGAATAATTTGTGAGAAATAGTCTAAGTATAAGGGTGCGAATAACAAACTTCGTGTCTTATAAGACTCACCACTTGTAATTAAGGCTAACTAGACTAATTGGTGTTTTAGTTTTATAATGGTCTGTAGTGGAAGGTATTTCTACTGTTGTGGTTGGTTATACCAATATGTAGTTCAATATCTTTATGGATCGGAAAAATTTGGTTGGGAATAAGTTTGGAAATACCTAAATAAGTTAAGAACTGACAATATCTTGGAATTTGTGAATGGACCATTCACAAGTATTTTTGTTCTAAAATTAGTATTTCTAGGTGCAAAGCCTTAATAAATACTTTGAGACGTAGAATAATTGAGAGAAAGAGGTATGGTTATGACAACTAGAACTAACAAGAGTGATAAGGTTATATTCCATCTAAGCATCGTTCATTTTTATGGGAAAGGTAAAGATTCGTATTATAAGGTGAAGTTTCAAGATTAGCATCAACAAAATTAATCATTCGAGACAAATATGACACTGAGAGAAAATGTGATGTTTCAAGATTAGCATCGACAGAGTTGATCATTCTAGGAACAAATGATATTGAAAGAAAATTGAAGGCATTGGAAAAATAGAGCAACTGGTTAATCAATAGAAGGGCGAAAAAACACCATTGATCCCTCATGTTTCATATTTGTCTCATTATGCCCCCATATGGTCCCCATTAGTCCCTGGTTGGTAAATGACATAACCATATGCATCGAAAAAGGACAAAGCGATGAAGTCATGTGATAATATCGATAAGACGTATATTAAAGAATGACCGACCCCAAATGACGCTCAACTGAAGACGTAAATAAGTTAGAGATATTAAGATATTTAAGAAATATGTTGTATATTACTAAATTAGCCATGGCAGTCAAGGGATAATATAGTAATCTTTTATAATATGTTATAATAGATGGCTAGCACGTGTCATAAGATACATGTGTCATCCATCCCTATAATTTAGGAGTAAAAATTACTATAAATAGAAGATCCAATAATTGTAACAAGGATTGATTGATTGATTAATAAGAATACTCCTTATCATTTTTAATCTTATAATTTTGGATTTCTCTTAAGTTAGAAAATTCCCTTATTATTTTTTGGCACCATTCGTGGGAAATATTTTTTCAAAGAAATTGTTCTTTCTCCAAATGGTGATGACTATATCAGAATTGGATAAATGACCACTAGAAGGAAATATACATAGATCTCTAGTAGGAAATTCTTTGAGTGTTGCTTCGCCAGCTTGTGGGAACAACAATGTTCAAAGGACTCCAAAAACTATACAAGTAGCACAAGTAACAACAACTCCAATTCGAAAATAAAATAATGTCTAATAAATTATGGGTAATAATATGGCAAGTCCAACTGCAACGATAATACCACAACAATGTATAATCATAGGGGTTAGGAATATCAAAAAATCATCTCTAGAACCTGAGTGTAATATGTCAAATTTTATGCATTGTGCTATAGAGTTACAATTGAAAAAGTTAGGGTCGAAGTATAATTCGAATTTATTACAAAATAAATTCGACGAAGATAACCAAAATTGATTTAAATTAATCACTAAAACTTTGTAGCGTAATACCAAAAAAGTTACTTTATGAAATAATGTGAATATAATGGTAGTATTCATCACGAGTAACATTATTAGCATTTCTTGCATCTCCGTTGGCATCATCTTAAGTACCCACATGATTGTTAAGAGGAGAATGACATAAAAATTGATAATTTTTAAGAAGTCTTTCTTAATATAGTCTCAACTAAAATGTTTTAGAATCGTTGATTTTGATTTTTTAAGACTTTTAAATGATGTTTATAAATTGTTTTTTAATCTTCTTTCAAAAGTTAATTAGTCAAGGTTTTCTTAACTTGTTGCATTTATAATTCTTTAGCTTTATTTGCAATCATAATATCAGTTTTAAGTTTATTTTTTTCTTGTTTCAGTTGGTCCTCTCAAGCTTGAAGTAGGTTAATATCATCACCCTTTGAATTTAAACTATTTTTAAATGTAGTTTTCTTCTAACCGTCGAATTTGTGCTATTTAAAAAAAATTAATAGTCATTCTCTAATCAACACGATTTGGTTGTAATTTCATTGATCCTTTACCAAATTCAATCAAATGAATCAAAGAAGTACTTGACAGCTTTTATTGGTCGGAAGTAAATTTCCTACGAACAATAATGATAAAATTACAAGAAACCCGTAAAGATATATTAGAAATAAACATAAATAAGTAAAAAAATATGAATATAGTAAAAAAATGATTAAAATATATTATATCTTCATCCAAAGTTAAATTGACGTCACAAAAATTCAACATTGGTAATATTTGATGAAGGGTTACCAAAACATTCAACTACGAACTTTTGAGTTAATATTTATAGATCTACTAAACCCAAATTATTAATATAAGTATTTAACAACAAAAATATTTATTATTAATTATTATTATTATTGATATTATAAAAAAGGGTCAAATTATCATACTTAAGAAAACAAATGAGTATATAAATATATTAATTAAGTTAAAGTTCAATGAAGTTAATAAGAATGTAAGAATTACCCATGTTGATATGAACAATAGTTCATAGTATTAACATCTTAACATGATCAGTTGAAACAAATTTACGTTCTAATATGGAGTCTACATTAATTTTTGTTTGTTTTTTTGTCGATGCTTTGTCAGAAGTACAATATTTTTTAGAAGATTGAGGAGTGATCAATCTTTTTGTTTCTTCTTCTTCATCTTCTGTCCATTGATTAATTTTTTGTTGTTTAGATATATTAAATTACATACCATAGTTAGTATCATCTTCAATAAGTTTGAGTCCAACATCGGTATAATCAGATACTTTAACAGGAGCTTTAGTATATGTATCCAATAGTTTATAGTTTTTAGTTATAGGAAAGCTATAATTATTTTTTGTAGTTTAATTATTTTATAACTAATTGACGAAATTAGTTATTATTTTTTACGAAATAATTATTTTTTTGTAGTTTAAAGTGTCAAAGTCCCACTATAATTCATATGAAAGGATAAACAATATATGATGATATAAAAAGGTTTACTCATAAAGTATAAATGATAAATTAAATTAGTTAGAAATAAAAAAAAAAAATAAGTATATTACCGTATATAAGTAAGTGACATTATTCTTAGACGCTTGTTTCATATTTCTAGACTTTTGGTAGTCCTATAATTATCCGCATTAGAAATGAATTTTATTTTTAATTAAATAAGATTATTACTAAAAATAATATTAAATTGCTTCGGCCTTTAGAGAGGAATTAGAGAGAAACTGTATATATTAAAAATAAAGAAGAATTGACATAATCTATATATAATATGAATAAGTAAATTCAAACAGACGATTAGGTTAATAACTAATGAGGTAGATTAACTATCAAATGTGTCCGTGTCATATATAAAGTGTTAGAAATTCATGGGTTAAACAACATATATATGGATAATGTTATTTATTGATTTATTTAAATAATGATATGTAAATTAATAATTATTTATACAAATTAGTAATCGTCGCTAAATTAATTTCACATAGCAAAATTATCAAATCCATATATACATTTTGAAGATATAAGAAAGTCTAGTGTTGTTAAAAAATATTTTAAAAAATAATTAAATAATATTTTTATTTTTTACAAATTGTATGTATATGAAGTTGTATAATGTAATGTTATTTAACAATTGATTTTAAAATTTAATATTATATAAATTTTTTTTTTTATTCCTTAAAAATATATGTATATTTTTAAGGATTACGGAGTCATAATAAGATTATATGTCGCTTATGCATCATTCTTTTTGTACGTGAAAAGTAAAGATTCAAGATTAGCGTCGACAAAGTTAATGTTATAGTAAAAGAAGATACTCATATACGACGTGAAGTTTAAAGATCAGCATTGAGAAATTTAACTGATAACGTGGCGAAAATTAGAAGAAAAGAACAACGATGAAAAACTCTAGGGTCTGAATAACATACTGGTTCTATATTCTTTTTTATTTGAGGGAACCCACAACCGCTACTCAACGAGTGCGCACAGGGTAAATCCTCGATCTGACGCAATAGCTTTCAAACCAACGCCAGAAGGTAAAACACACAAGGTGAGAGCCTCAGCCAATAAAGTGTTTTTGAAGGGACTCGAACTCATGACGTTTGGTCACAAACATGCCTTACTCCAAAAACTCGGCTACCCCTACAAAAAATACTGTTCTCTAGTACTCAAAATCTGAAATTCTATTATACACACAACATCTAACTCAAAAATTAGGGTATATGATACTTTATATAGAAACTACCCAAAACTCTAATCCAAAAATAGAGAAACTACATAAATGTATTAAAATAAAATAATAGAATAAAATAAATAAAAACAATAAAATACTAAAGTAACGCTTAAATAGAAAAACTGGTTTTTAAACACTTTATTGGTCGAATTTGGATATCAAACTTTGTGAGAATTCATAGTTTTATAAACTGACGGGCTCGTCGATATATTCGATGTCAGAGTATCTATTTCATCCAATCCCAATACCTGAGTAAAAAAACCGATTTGTATGCATTCTTAGCTACATCATCCTTCCCCAACGGAAATAACTGGACCTCAAATTCAAAACAAAGAAACATTAAAAAACTGCCTCATCAAAAATCAATTCAGTTTCTTTGAGGCTCACCAACCCGTTTACTATAAGCACATTAACATCTTTGCGTATGTAAAAACTCTCCTGCTGGCCAGCTTTTAAAGCAACGTAAACCACTGTTCGGGAAATTTAAATATGAATTAAATTATTTTGCAGTGCCAGGAGGACGACATAACAAGACCCCTCTAGATGGGATGATGTTATAACATCAAAGAAATCAGGATACAAAAATTGAAAGAAAACCATTTTAAAAAAAAAATCAATATAGTCCAATAGCACACCAATTTCATCAAAACATAAACTCTCATCAACCTGCAATGGTTAACTATCTGCACCTTCCGGAGAGCTTGGCCCAGCCGTTTGAATCCCAGATGTTAATGTAGTTAGAGCGTCACCTTGATGACCTCAACTAGAAGCAGCAACATTCAATCCCCATGCAATTGGGCCGGGCATTTCTAGGCCTCCGAAGAGCTAAGGTGCCCCAGATCTTACCTCGTGTGAGAAACCATACAACTGTACTGAGCATTTTAGCATTTACTGCACGTTGGAAACAAGTCCCATAACTCCGGCATACTTTTTCATGTCTACACGATGATCAATCTGCCATGAATTCAATACAGCGTTTCCATCTCCGCTCATGTAATCAAAATCCATCCTCCTCCACAAACTAGTCAACATAAGTACGATCCGGTGACCTTCCTTGTTGATTCTACGCTGAAACTTGCTAATCACGTTTTTGCCCCGTTGCTGGATGGTTTCAGACATTTTTGCACCCATATTTGAAGCACTGCTTAAATTTTTAGGTTTTCCGTCCCAACTTTCCTTATTAGCAGTATACTCTGTGTACCTATTTGATCTATTAGGTCTTGGCAAAGCCTGCAACTTGGATGTGTTAGCTGTCCTTATTGTTGCTAAGTCCCGCCTAAGTTTAGAAGAAGAATCTGGTTTATCAAGCTTAGCATTACTTGATTCGGAGGATTTTGTTATACTCGATGGCTGACGTTCCATTTCGACTTGGTCATGCCGACCATTGAAATTTCCGGTCAGCTCTAAAGTTTAACCATCTCCTGAATATTGAATCTTAATCTCGTGTAGCCTGAAAGACTTTCCTCAGCAGCATGCAGTTCAGCATCCTTCTCTGAAATAAGCTGCTCAGCTTTGTTAATTTATGTTTCAGCCTTTTTTTGGATATTAGAAAGCTGAAGCTTTTCGTTCTCAATCTGCTTTTTCAACTTGGACAGTTCCCACTCCAGCAAGGACTTAAGACGTTTAATTTCAACTAAATTTTCTCTTTTTATAGTCTCAACATATGAATCCTTGTTAAAATAATAATTTCCAGGTCTCAGGTGGTCATCCCTATGAGAATGTTTTAATGATGCAACACTATTTGCTCGCGAAAAACTTCCATTCGGCACCATACTGCCATTCATCTTGCCATTGCAATCATTCTTCGACTGCTCTTGATCCGTGGACCTTGATTGAATATCTACTACATCCTGTGTCATCGTCGATTCCTCGCTTTCCTCTGAACCACTTTCATGTAAAATAGATTAGACGATATCTGCAACCGAGTCCATATCACCAGTCTGAATAAATCTTGCCACCTTTTCATCTCTCTTACGAGAAGTTGAACTTTTTTCAAGCTTGTCATCTTTGTTATCAGATTTGTTATTGTTGGGACTGTTGATATAATCTTCATCCACTTTATTTACCTGGCTCAATAATGTCATCCGAAGGCTTCGCCCGTCTTGATCAGAAGTACAAAAGGAACAAACCGCTAGACGGCTAGGGGTTTTGTATTATTCAAAAGTCTATAAATTAGTACAGCATATGCTCTTATTTATAATAAAAGAAAGCTAACGGGCTTGAGCTTTATATTCTTAACATTTGGGAATGTTATATAATCTTCATCCACATTATTTACCTGGCTCAATAATGCCATCCGAAGGCTTCGCCCGTCTTGATCAGAAGTACTCACGCCGAGTGCTCGGGCGGTTCCACCGGTACCTCTCCCTCTGCCGTTTTAAACCTGTCTCCCTAATCTGTTTTCATATATAACTGGTGCATATCCTGGATCTATCACTCTGTTATTAACCACTAATCGATGAGACACCAACCGTTGCTACTCCAACATAAGAATCAATCACCAAGTAGCGGATTAGAATCCATACACTTATCAATGGATCATTGCTTTTCCAAAATTGGTTTTGCATAATATCAGCAGCAACAGGTTTGAACCAAGAGCAGTAGCAGGAAGACCGTCGGTCACCAAAGTAACCCACAGTAGCTGCATGTCATACAGCCTTGTCTTCATGTCAATCTTCAGCTTAAACAGTTTTGGTATTGCATCAACCAATGAAACAATTGAGGCTAAAAAACACTATTAGTCCCATGAATACCACTTGTATCAACATAGTACCTTCCCTTCACTTGTGCATAAAACTCATCCCCTTCAATTAAAAAATTTGCACCATTAGTACTTCCGCATATTCTGGGGGACCAAAAGTGATACAAAACATAAAATTTAAGTGCCACATGTCAGTTTTTAAATAGTTTATATGTGCTGGGGAAAATATTTGCAAATTTTTAAAACGAAGGAGATGAGTTTTATGCAGAAGTGAACGAAAAAGACTATGTTGATACAAGTAGTAAACATGGAGGACTAACAGTGTTTTTTACCCAACAATTGACTATAACAATGAAGCAACCTTTGCTATATACTAGACACCCTTTGCAGGATTTCCTAATTTTAAAATGTTAGATTCAAGGAAAATTTCCTGTATGAACTTATGTTGGGAAGTCTTCTCATCAAAGGTTTCCGGTAAATCAATGAGATTTTCAAAAGCCTGACAGTAAGATTTAAGACATTTAGCAGTTAACATCATCAAAAGAAAATCTACTGGTTGCTCGTCGTTCATGCACCTGACCCCTTATTGAAGATGGACGGTTATTATGTCATCCAACTCCGCGTCCCCACAATCACCAGAAACCTCCACTAATAAGTCATCTACACTATTTGCAGAACTAGGTTGCAATATATCAGTTAATTTTCCCGTTCCATTAACAAGAGCTACCTCCAAAGCTGTTATCATGGACGATAAAGAATAATCATCTAATTTATCCATCAAACTCGAAACATGACTTGCATTATCTACGTCACCTTTTATTTCATGCAAATTAATCGAAGAACTACGCCTGACGGAATCAAACTCGATCCCAAAGACCAGTATATGGGCGTGTATCTACTTACCAAACTCAATACAATTTAAAACAGAAGAAATACCGAAAACAGTGTTAGATAAGGATTGAAAAGTTATTAAATTAGCTATCTAAATAAGATCAAACACTTTGCTCAGTATCTATATAAACAAACCTGTATTGATGTTGGATAAACAAAATGAAAATAAAATTTCCACAACGTACTGTTTTATCTCAGTAGATTACCGTTTTAATATTGTGGTGGTTGAATAATATAGTTCCCACTATTTCCCACAAATTTTCTACTGTGTTTTTCAATTAGTTCTTGAATAATTACCTTCAACTGATTACATGGATCATAATCTACATTTGGTATCTACGAAAAAAAGGATTCTCAATCGCTATCCGCTATCCAATATCCAATATCCAATATCCAGCTTTAAGCGAACGAAATACGAGGCATGAGTTGTCAAAACGAAGATAATCTTGTTTTGGCTAAGAGTATGATCAGTGATCGAATGTGAAGATCGCGTCAAGAAGACACGCATACAGGTGCTGAAACAGCAACTGAATTAGTTACACATGGAGGATTCATAGACAATAAACGGTTTTGCAAGGAAGCTTACCACACTGATAGGTGAGATGCGGCACTGGAAACAAAACTCGACGACAACAAGATCTTCACGAACTCTTCGAAAAAAAGGAAGATCAAAAAGAAAAATAAAAATAATGATGTAACATATATAATGGTCCACATATGATTGTTCATATAATTGTGCAGATAGATGGAGACGACGGAAAGAGAACAAATATGGTCAAGTTTAGGAGGAAGAATATTACATAAGCATTGAACACATGTCATAAATCATTAAATTAATTATTTATTTATAACTCAAACCGTTTATTTATAACTATATAAACAAATCTGTATGATGTTTGATAAACAAAATGAAAGTAACATTTCAACAATTTACTGTTTTATATATAAAAGATTACATATCTAAAACAAAGATTATAATCTTAACATTGGGGTGGTTGTACAGTTTTGATAATATTTCTCACCAATTTACCACTGAGTTCACACTAATTTCCCACGAATGTTTTTCCACTAGTTCGTGAATAATAACCTTCAATTGATTACAAGGATTATAACCTACCAACAAATGAAGATAATAATGAAATTCTGAATCCATTCAAGTTGATGAGATTATATATATATATATATATATATATATATATATATATATATATATATATATAACAGAAACGTGGAATTTACGGAGGCAGTTACGACTGCACATAATTTATAACGTAAACTAATAAAATATAACTGAATACATATAAATAAGATACGAGATTATATTAATTATGCTAACATTTCTCCCTTTTAATCTCGTAACTCAGGTTTCAAGTTGAACACACCAGTTGCATTTCTTAAGAACTCAAATCTGTCACGCGACAATGGCTTGGTAAACAATTATGCGATTTGTTCTTCTGTGTTGACATGCGCAATATCAAGGATTCCTTGTTTCAGGCAATCACGCAAAAAAATGAATCTTGATATCTAAATTTTTCCATGGAAGACTGGGTTCTTTGCTAAAGCAATTGCAGACTTGTTATCAACTCGCAAACTAACTTTTTCAACTTTAATTTCGCATAACTCTTCTAACAACCTATTGAGCCACATTGCTTGGCAAGCTCCTGCAGAAGCAGCAACATATTCAGCTTCACATGAAGACAGTGCTACAACCTTCTATTTTTGTGAAGTCCAAATAATCGGATCCGTGCCCAGAAAAAAAACAACCCATAGGTACTTTTCCGATCATAAATGTCTCCAGCAAGATCACTATCAACATAATCAATCAACTCTGGATGTTGCTGTTCTCTTTTAACATACTTCAAACCGAAATTAAGTGTACCCTTTATATATCGAAGAATTTTTTTGACAGCACTCATATATTTTATAGAGGGTTCTTCCATGAAACGGCTAGCCACGCCAACAACAAATGATATATCAGGTCTAGTATGGACTAAGTACCTCAAAATCCCAATGATACTGCGATACATTGTTGCATCAACAGATGGATTTCCATCAGTCTTGCTTAGCTTTAGCCTTGAATCCATTGGTACACGACATGGATTACAACTCAGCATTCCCATTTTCTCCAAAATCCTTTCTGCATAACTTGTTTGGCTCAAAGTTATATGATCAGACCTCTGTTTAACCTCAAGTCCCGCATAAAAACTTAATAAACCCAAATCTGTCATGTCAAACATTTCTTTCATCTTTGCTTTGAAACTTCTCAGGTTCGCCAAGTTTGAGCCGGCTATTACTAAATCATCCACATAAGCACCAACATACTGCATATCACCTCCATTTTTTCTTTTATAAACTGCATGTTCGAGACTACATTTCTCATAACAGAAATTCTGTAAACAAAAGTCTAGTTTATTATTCCAAGCTCTTGGAGCCTATTTCAAACCATATAATGCTTTCTTCAATCTCAAAACTTAATCTTCTCTTCCTTTCTCAGCAAAACCTAGTGGTTGCTTAACATAAACTAATTCCTGAAAATCCCCATTCAAGAACGTTGATTTCACGTCCATATGGTGTACTTGCCACCCTTCATGGGCTGCTAGTGCCATAAGCAATCTAATAGTTTCTAATCGAGCAACTAGAGCAAAAAAACTCGTCATAATCAATTCTATGTTCTTGAATGTAGCCTTTGACCATGAGTCTTGCCTTATATATAACAATTTCACCGTCTGGATTCTTCTTCAACTTATAAACCCATTTCAAACCTACTGCTTTGTATTCTGGTGGTAATTTTCTAAGCTCCCATGTTCTATTTTTCTTAATCGCCTCAAGCTCCTCTGTCATTGCGAGCCTCCAATTTTCATTATTGAATGCTTCTTCTTGCGTCGTTGGTTCTTCAATAGACAAAAGGCTCATATCTGAATCTAACCCAATTTCCTTAGATTCATCATATAACTCTTGTAAAGATCAAAACTTTTTTGGTGGAGTTTCATTGTCCTCGTTGCTAGATTCCTCATCTGATCTTGTATCATCCCAATTTAATACACTTTGAGAAGAAATTGATGGTGATTCAAGATTCATAGATTCTACTTCTCCAGTTGAATATCAAATGGAAATAGAGTTACTGGGTTGAAGTTCTATGGATTCTACAGTGTCAGACCAGTTCTATTTCTCAGACACTCGAAATACCACATCTCGACTCACTATTATTTTCATTGTTTTTGGATTCACAAATCTGTAGGCTTTTGAACCAGGTTCATAACCAAGAAAAACAACTTTGTTGCTTCGATCATCAAGCTTCTTCACATCATATTTCATATTTTTTTAACATAAGCTATACATCCAAAATTTGAAAATGACGTACACTTGGTGTTTTTCTGAAGTAGACTTCATACGGTGTCCTTCCACTTATAGCTCTTGAACCATGCTCTCGAAATACCACATCTCGACTCACTATTATTTTCATTGTTTTTGGATTCACAAATCTGTAGGCTTTTTAACCAGGTTCATAACCAAGAAAAACAACTTTGTTGCTTCGATCATCAAGCTTCTTCACATCATATTTCACATTTTTAACATAAGTTATACATCAAAAAATTCGAAAATGAATTACACTTGGTGTTTTTCCGAAGTAGACTTCATATGGTGTCCTTCCACTTATATCTCTTGTGGGACAACGATTTAAAAGATAGGTTGCTCTAACTGCAGCTTCTGCCCAAAATTCATATGGTATTTGTTTATCCTTCAGCAAATATCTCATCACCTCGACAATGGTTTGATTTCTTCTTTCCACCATACCATTTTGTTGTGGTGGATATGGTGCTGTCATTTGCCTTTGAATTCCATGAAGCTCACAAAATAATTTAAACTCTTGAGACTGAAATTCTCCGCCTCTGTCTGTCCGTAACATTTTTATTTTCTTTCCCAATTGCGTCTCGACCTCTTCTTTGAACTTCTTAAATCCAGTAAGTGCTTCATCTTTTGATTGCAGTGGTTTTAGTCACATGTACCTGCTAAAATCATCAACAAACAAAATAAAATATGTGTTCCCTCCTTTGGTAATTGGTGAAATAGGACCACAAATATCTGCATGGATTAGATCTAACAATGAACTTGCTCGATAGTGACTTTGTGTTGGAAAGATTTCTCTCTGTTGTATCCCAAGAACACATACATCACAATTCTGACCATCTTGTTTAAATTCAGGTAATCCATGGGCTAATTTATCTCATCCAAGTTTTTGCAAGGCTTGAAAGTGCAGATGCCCATAACGAGCATGCCACAAGCAAGAATTTTCAGATTCAGTAGATAGGAGACATTGTGAAATTTATTGACTCATTTTCATTGCATTGAGTTTATTTTCTGCTCGAGGTATTTTGGCCACCATATTATAATCTACATAAAAAACACTTAGAAATCCACTTTCAACAACAAATTTTCCTCCTGACTCATCTACTTGTCCAAAACTAATGATATTAGATTTTAATCCTGGTACATAATAGACGTTCTTCATGCGCAAGTTTTTCCCGATTTTGCTTCAGAAGTTTGCAGTTCCTCTTCCACAAATATTGATCATAGAGCCATCGCCAAACTTTACTGTACCACTCAATGATTTATCTAAGTCTGTCAATAAGTTTCGGTCCCCGGTCATATGATTTGAAGCGCCTATGTCGTGGTACCACATTGATTCATCAACACTCCCTTTCGTTACCATTGTTTCAGATTTATCTTTGGCCAGCATCAATTTTTTCTCTTTGGAAAAAACATAAGTGGTCTCCATGACTAGCAATGTATCTTTCTCTTCTACGTTTTCTGTTAGATTCATTGTTTCCTCTTTCTTCGGTTTGCAATCCCTAGCATAATGCCCAAAATTATGACAAGTATAACATCGTACCTTTGTGATATCAAAGTTCAAATTTCTCTGGATATGTCCTTCTCCATCAACAGATTTGGATATTCCATAGGAAAAGCTTCCTCTCCCATAGCAAAGCCACCTCTGCCTCGTCCTCGGCCGCGACCTCGGGTCCCTCCAGAATATGTCGAGTTTAGTCGTGACTCTCATTCTGCTTTTGTTAACAACACCTTTTCATCATGCTCTTCTTCTTCATCACCTTTAAGACGTTCTTCACGGGCTCTTAGTGCCCCAATAACATCTTCAAAAGACTTGTTTTTAGCATCTTCAAATCGTTCAATTGACGCTGCAATTTGGGTGAACTTTAACGAGAGTGATCTTAAAAATTTCTTGTTCACATAGTCTGGCTTAATCGCAACACCAAGGGCCTTTATTTTGTTAACCACTGTTGCCATTTTTCTCGCATACTCCACTACTGTCTCATTCTTTTTATTTTCATACCTTCAAATTCTTATCTGAACGCTTGCGCTCGCACCTGTTTGACCTCATCTGCTCCTTCATTCATTTTGCGAAGAGACTCCCACGCTTCTCGTGTTGTCTTGATGTCACCCAATTCCATCAATTGGCACCTAATTCCATCAATTTGCCTTGAGAGAGAATTTCATACGCGATTTGATCTTGACGGAGATCAAATGGTTTGTCGGGCAACACAGCTTCCCAAACTCCATGAGCCCTCATGCATATCTTCATCTTTAATGCCCATTCTTGATAGTTTGTGTCAGTGAGAATTGGATATGTAAATGATAGATTTCCTTCATTCTGATTCTGATGATTCAGCGCTACCATCGCTTCTCACCACACTCGCATAACTATCATTTTTCGGCATTGGCTCTGATACCAAATGAAGAAAATAAATCTAAGAGAATTTGTTTTCCTGAAATTCTGAATCCATTCAAGTTGATGAGATTATATATATATATATATATATATATATAATGGAAAAGCGGATTTTTTAGAGGCAGTTACAACTGCACATAATTTATAACGGAAACTAATAAAATATAACTGCATACATATAAATAAGATACGGAATTATATTAATTATGCCAACAGTACTTACCTGCATACCATGACAGATATACAAATCCCAACCAAAGTACTTATTCAATAATCATGTCTTTAACTTTGGCATTTCTGCGTCCTTGCATACGTCCATGGGCAAGGAATTGGGCTTGTTCAAATTTCCAATTTGCAGTTATGACAGTTGGGTAGTCTGGGTTGTGAAACCAAGTTGTTCGTAAAAGTAATCCACCACGATTTTTTACAAGACAGTAGCTGCTGCTGATGCTAATACTAAAACCCATGTGAGAAACCTAAATGGAGAGATCGTTGCTGAATTTCTTCAAAACATGCAGGTTTTTTAAAAAAGTTGTTTCAACATTGCTAGATGTTGTTCATGCCAATGCTAAAATGGTAGCAATGGGAAAGATGGATGAATGATAAATCCACGGATTTACAGCCCGAGGACTCAGTACTTGTGGCATTTCATCGAACACCTTACGTGTGTCAGGAAACTGAAAATATTTTGAACACATTTCCAGAAGCGTGTTTGCCACCCTAGACACAGACTTCAATCCAAACTTAATGAATCTATATTGGCCATAAAATTGACAGAGAGAATAGACGTAGAGAGTGTCTTGGTGGCCAATGAAGTTGTATGGGTATGATGTAGAGAAATTTGAGTACATTCTTAGTGAAACTTTTTTGTGTTTTGTTTGACTAGCTCCGTTTGCTATTGTTATGTCCTTGGCTATGAACCCACCGTCTTCAATGTAGTGATTAGGTCTCTGCTATTAACAAAAATACAGATACACTCACAGACATAGCAAGTATGGAAATGATAACTGTCATTTCTAAGATTAATATGGAAATGATAACGGCCATTTCGAAGATCAATGTACACGGTTTGTCTCTTATATAGACAAATTACTAACTGTTTGATCTTATCTTACTAACTGACATAATAACACGTGTCTGTTCAATGCTTATCCAACATTCTCCCCCTTAACATTGAACTCGACTCCTGTCTTCTTCGTCGTCTGCCTCATCTTCCTTTTTGTTTGAAGAGTTGTTGAAGATCTTGTTGCCGTCTGTTTCTCCGCTTGAGAAATGGCCGTCTTGCCGTCTGTTTCTCCGCTTTAGAAATGACCGCCTTGCCGTCTGTTTCTCCGCTTGAGAAATGGCCGCCTTGCCGTCTGTTTCTCCGCCTGAGAAATGGCTGTCTTGCCGTCTGTTTCTCCGCCTGAGAAATGACTGATTTGCCGTCTGTTTCTTTGCTTGAAAAATGGCTGCCTTGCCGTCGGTTTCTCCGCTTGAGAAATGGTTGCCTTGCCGTCTTCGCTTGAAAAATGGCTGCCTTGCCGTCTGCTTCTTTAAGAATGTAGGATTGAATCCCTCTGCTTCTTCCATAATGTATCTGCTTCTTTACAAAGTAAAATTTAATCATACTGCTTCTTTAAGAATATAGGATTGAATCCTCTGCTTCTTCGCATTTGCGACACAGGCTCTGATACCAAATGTAGGGACTAGGTCTAATCCTTCTGCTTCTTTAAGAATGTAGGATTGAATTCTCTGCTTCTTCGCATTTGCGACACAGTCTCTGATGCCAAATGAAGGGACTAGGTCCCTCTTATTAAACAAACAATGCAGACAGCAAGTATGGAAATGATGATTGTTATTTCTAAGATTAATATGGAAATGATAACAGTCATTTCGAAAATCAATGTACACGGTTTGTCTCTTATATAGACAAATTACTAATCGTTTGATCTTATCTTACTAATTGACACAATGTTTATCCAACATTCAACGGCTACAGTAGCACAACGAAAAGGAGTCTGATCGAACACTTGTCTTCTCAATTTCATCTCCATCAAACACTAGCAATGGTTTTTTTCTCACTAGCAATGGCTTTTTTCTCACGTGCTAATTTTTTACAACAGTTTTTGGTTGTCTCCTAGTTTTTTTTTTCCAGAGTTTGTTCTTTATTTTGCTGTTTATCGCGATACATAGTAACATTTTCAGTCCTTACAACTTCCGGGGGTTTGGGTTTGCGGTAAAGACAGTGGTTAATAATCTCCAAATTTATCCACTATTGATGAAAAAATTCTTTCAAAATTTTTATTTTGACCAAAAGTTTGGTTTCAAATTTTTAAATTTTTTTGCTATTTTTAATTTTTTCGTATCAAATCTTTTTCCTCCACCTCATCACCATACTCGTCGTAGAACGGTTTGTCAAATACGAGCTCATATATAATTTTAGCGTCAAAATTAAGATTAGTAGCTGGTGTAGTATGAGCATGAATCTTAATTGGTGGTTGTTATGGAGACACTACTCTAGATGATACAAATGTAATCTTGTGACCATTTATCAAAAAACTGTATCGATTCGTTCTACCATCATAAGCCGAATTCCTTTTAAATTGTCATTGACGCCCTAAAACTAGTTGTCAAACGTATATAGTAACTGGTGTGAATTAAAGTTGTAGTGAGGGAATTAAGAACAGAAGGTCTTCAAGGAGAATTTAAAGTAGTGAAAAGTGCTTCTGAATATTTCATAGGTCAAAATAACTTCTTCAGCCTCCTTAAATAGGCAGGGTGAGTTAGTTAAAGAAATGGTTACATATTGATATATTTACGAATTAACCCTCATGGTTCTCCTAAAGCCTAATTTAATCCTATATTTACAGAAATTATCACTTTAGTCCCTATCAATTACACTTATGTCCCTGAGGAATATCTTTCCTTATCAGTAACTAAGTCACACCATGTTGTATCTTTGTAATTACAAACGGAAAATGCATTTAAACATCATATGGAAACTGTTACATCAATGTACTCTATCAGTCCTGACAGTATATACGTGTATGGAAGAGCTTCAGTCTTCAATGCAGTTTCCGAACAACCTCTCTGAAAATTAGATTCTCATAACTATTCGAATTGATTACAAACATGCAAATTATTCCTCCAATTGTGCAGGTAGACTAGAAGATGTCATTCTCTATTCTAGTCCTCAAATCAGTAAGTTCCCAGAACGTGAATCATATATTTGCGTAACATGAATTGCTGGTCTCTGATACGAACTGATAGCGTGGCGGAAATTAGAAGAAAAAAAACGATAAAGAAACTCTAGAGTTTCAAGAACCCAATGGTACTCTTAGACTCAAAGTCTGAAATTCTATTAAAAAAACTAACTAAAAAATTAGGGTATATGATGCTTTATATAACAACTACCCAAAACCATAATGCCAAAATAGGGAAATTACATAATTGTCTTAAAAAAATATTAGAATAACAAAAAATAACAATTAAATACTTAAATATGAAAACTGGGTTTTGAAGGCTTTATCAGCCGAATTTCGATATCAAAATTTCTGAAAATTCATATTTTTGAAAACTGACGGGCTCTTCGAAATCTTCGGTTTGAGTACATGTTGGACTCAGTTTCGATACCTGAGCGATAAAGTAGTTTGTATGCATTCTTAGCTACATCATCAATCATTTTAGGCATAAGTGATATTAAAAGAAGACGAAAGGCATTCAGAACATAAAGCATCTAATTTATAAATTGAAGCTTCATAGAAGTACTTAACCATATACGTTGACATAAGGACAAATTGATGAAGTTAGATGAGAGCATCGAAAAGGCCTAGATTAATGAATGACCAACACAAAGTGAGACTTAATTGAAAATGTAAATATCTTAGAAATATTAAGATATTTGTGAAACATGTTGTATATTACTAAGTAACACTTGGTATTTCAGGGATAATATATTAAACTTTAATAATCTATTGTAATATATGGCTCACATGTATCATAAAATACACATGTCATTCATCTTTATAATTAAAAAGTATAAGTTATTATAAATAAGAGATCCAATAATTGTAACAAGGGTTGATCCAATAATTAATAAATTTACTTTTTATTATTTTAGTCTTATGTTTTTAGCTTTCAATTAAGGAAGAAAATTCTTTCATTAGGAGAATAAGTCTTGGCAATATATAAATAAGTTAGGAATTGACAATGTCTTAAAATTTATGAATGAACCACTCACTAGATATTATTGCAAAGTTGGTATTTATAGGTACATAACCTTGATAAGTACTTTGAAACGTTGAATAACTGAGAGAAAGAGGTATGCTTATGACAACCGGAACAAACAAAAGGTAGATTGGAGGATTTTTTAAAAACAGTTGTACTAATCATCAACTGGAACCCATAGATTCACGGTTATCTGAAAAATGTTAAAGGGTTTAGGTCGTGGTGTGTGTGGATCATGTGAGTGTATTTTATAGGAATGTGATATTCAATGATTACTGGTCACAAAAATTAATACTATATATTTTACTATCGAGAGTGGAGTTGGTGTTGAGATAGAATTTGAACATGAATGTGAAGTAGAGGATTCTTGTACCAAAAATGGTTTAAGGCTTGGTATAAGGTTTATATTATATAGTGAAAGTTCAACCAATGTATGGGTTCAGCCTTGGACGATATTCTGATGGCTCAGTTGTTTCAGATGTTCAACGTAAAGGGCATAGAAATAATTTGGTAAATGGCTATCAAGTGTTCCCTTATATGATATTGATCTGGATAAATCATATTTTACTACTGCATTATTTAATACAGAGGGTCAAGAGACTGTTAGAGGAAACAGCCGCAATAAAGTTCACATAATGGGATTTTATCTAGTTGGGGATGAAAGTGGACTGGATGAGTGAGTAGTTGGATCATCAAGGCAATAAATACTAAATTCATTGCAAGTTTAGGTAGAAAATTATTAGATATATACTCAAAGTTATTCTATTATGAAGTGCTAAACCTGCAACTTAAATGCATAAGAAATTGTTGGAACTCAAGTCTAGAAGCTAGGTTAGAACTTGAGTATTGAAGCACTATTGGACCTTAAGTATGAAATAACTTCTTGAACTTAAGTGAATAGGCTTTCCTAAACCGTAAGTGCTTGAAAAACTACTGGAACTAAATTGATATTCTGAAACTTAAGTGTTGAAGTTGAAGATGAAACTTAAGGGTTTAAGATGAAGTTAGAACTTAAGGGTTAAAGTTGTGAGGGAAATTAAGTGTTCAAGTTGAAGTTAGAACTTAAGTGTTAAAGTTGTGAGGGAAATTAAGTGTTCAAGTTGTAGTTTGAACTTAAGTGTTGAACCTGAAGCTAAAACTTAAATGGTGAAGCTAAATGTGGAACTTAAATGCTGAAAATACAGTTGGAACTTAAGTGTTGAAGCTAAAGCCAGAACTAAAATATTAAAGCTGAAGCTGAACTTAATTATTTAAGTTGAAGTTATAACTTGAGCGATGAAATTGAAGCTAGAACTTGAGCGATGAAATTGAAGCTAGAACTTCAATCTTGAAGTTGTATTAGAAATGTAGCTACCTCACATCTGTAGATATCTCTTGTGAAACAAATGTGGTTTTCTTGAGTGGAATAAGCCAGAAACATGGTGACGTAGATTCGGGTAAAAATATGACTCATAAGTTTTCTTCTCTTTAACCAAAAATACCATAAGAAAACTGGGCCCGAATTTAGCCGACATAATCCTTCCTCCTCTAGAATTTGAGGATGAAAAACCTTTATTATGTCAATTAATTGGTGCGCATGACCATATAACCAAAAATGAACATTAAGAGTTTAGGTCGGAATATGGTATTCCTGATGAGATTGTGACTCGCATTCCTGATCATGGTAAATTTCCTCACCAAGCTAGGGAGGATGGGATATACTTTTTTACCACTATGTTCCATTGAAGGCTTCAGTTGCCTTTCTCTAAGTTTAAACAAGATTATTTTAGATACATGCGCATCTGCCTTAAGGTAATGATGAGGTCATGGGTTCTGAAATTTTTTTGTGAATTCGGCGGACTTTTTTTACTAATGTTGATGCGTTGAAATATGAAAATTCTCTTTTTTATTATTTATCATTTTGATGTGGAATAAGGCGGGGTCGTAGTGTTCAGCGCGAAAGGTCATTTTATTGGACAATGATAATGCTCGTTATGTTGGACAATTATAATACTTGTGAATCCAATTTTTAACTTGTTTCCTAGGAGAAAGGCACAATTCTAGATGAGGAGGCTGTAGTTGGAAACGAAGGCCTTCCGTTGTTCTTGGATCGAGAGCAATATAGCAAAGGGCAATATGACGAGTTCCTCATAACAGAATATGAGTCCACTGACTAAACGAAGGGTGTTGGCGTGGCGAGTTTTTCAAAGTAGAACATGAGGCAAGATGATGTCGGCTATTATTCCGTTTAATTCCGAACTTCCCTCTCTTTCGAAGGCAAATGACCTATAATTCAGATATGATAAACACACACCTGTTTGTATTACACACACTTGAGTAATGGAAAACTTATATTTTCATTGCGTAAACAAGTACAGAATATAAAGGGAAATAAACAGGTGGTTACTACAAACAAGAAACCACTCCAAACAAACTCCTACCACTACTGCACTACCTATTTTTCAGTTCCTAATAATACGTAAACACTAAGACCAGTTCCAACGTTTATACACGATGACAAACTCAAACAACGGCTAGAATGTTTAAACATGTTTAGATTATTCTAACACATTCCCTCCTAATCTAAACATGTCCTGTGTTTGCCTTTATTGCAGCAATGTCTTCAACTCCAATTAGTTTCCTCATTTCCTCAAACCTCACTCTTCCCAAAGCTTTAGTCAAGATGTCTGCCCGTTGTCGTTGCGTAATTACATGTTCAATCACCAACTTACCTTGTTCAATACATTCACGAATGAAGTGAAAACGCACATCAATGTGCTTGCTTCTTCCATGAAGGACAGGATTCTTCATTAACTCAATGGCCGATTTGTTATCCACATGAAGAACAACTGGGCCGAGACGTTGACCTGTGATTTATTCCATCAATCCTCAGAGCCATATACTTTGGCAAGCTGCTGTTGTTGCTGCCATATATTCAGCCTCGCACGATGAGAGTGCGACCACTCTCTGCTTCTGTGATGCCCACGACACCAGACTCTTGTTTAAGTAGAAACACATCCCACCAGTGCTTCTTCTATCCACGACATCACCTGCTAAATCACTATCAGTAAACCCAGACAAGACTCTTTCCTTTTCCTCTTTCGCATATACCAACCCATAGTTAATCGTCCCCCTTATATACCTTAAGATGTGCTTTATTGCTTGTTGGTGTTTTTCTGTGGGACTGTCCATGAAGCGACTCACTACTCCAACTGCGAAAGAGATGTCCGGACGGGTGTGAGTTAAATACCGTAGACTCCCAACAATGCACCTGTATTCAGTTGCATCTACTAACTTTCCTGTCTCGTCCTTGTCAAGCTGCAACTTGTGTTCCATAGGATATTTCGAAGCGTTGCAGTTCGCCATCCCAGACCTAACCAACAGCTTCTTTGCATATGCGGACTGTTTAATCGTTATGAACGACCCCGCTTGATTTACTTCTATGCCCAGGTAAAATGACAAGAGACCCAGGTTACTCATCTCGAACTGATCGTTCATCTGTAGCTTGAATTCTTCGATCTCATGCCTGCTCGATCCTGTTACTAGCAGATCATCCACGTACACACCAACCACAAGGACACTACCGTTTCCAGTTCTCGTATACACAGCTTGTTCGTGTAGACACCTCTTGAAGCCCAACTCTCTCAGACACTTATCCAACTTCGTGTTCCAGGCTCTAGGTGCTTGACGCAAACATACAACGCCTTTGACAGCTTATATACCTTATGTTCTTCACCTTTCTTTATGAACCCTTCCGGTTGAACCACATAAACTTCCTCGAGAAGTTCACCATTTAGAAACGCTGATTTGACGTCAAGATGGTGTATTTCCCATCCCTCCTTAGCTGACAAGGCCAGCAACAACCGAACAGTATCAAGACGAGCCACCGGTGCGAATACTTCATCGTAATCAATCTGCTTCCTTTGAACGTACCCCTTTGCCACGAGGCAAGCCTTGTGCCTGACCACATTTCCTTCTGGGTCCTTCTTTACTTTGTAAACCCACTTCAAACCAATCGGTTTATGCCCAGGTGGCAAGTCTCTGAGTGTCCAAGTGTCGTTCTTCTCAATTGTGTCGAATTCTAATCTCATCGCGTCCTGCCATTCCTTCTCCTCAGTTGCTTCTCTAAAAGAGGTTGGACCTTCTACTTTCAGCAGCATTAACTCGTCAATCAAATCCACAATATCAGTTTCATTGTATATTTCTGCCAACGACCTATATCGTCTTGGTTCGCTGCTCTCTATAGAAGATGCTCCAATAGATCTTGTTGTTGATTCGCCTGTTACGGATGTCGACCCTGCTGTTGTTTCACCAGATGCAGTTGTCGTTTGCTCACGTGTTGTCAGTGAAGGTGTCACAGGTTCATGTTCAGCTTCTGCACCGTCTTCGGTTGCCATCGAACTGCCTATTTCGATATACTGACCAGGGAAATGTGCTTCTTTGTCTTCTGTATGCTCCCAGAGCCAGAACTTGTCCTCCTAGTATACTACGTCCCTGCTTACTTGGACGTTTCCAGTTTCTGGATCATACAGTCGAACCCCCTTTGTTCCTGGCTCCTTACCGAGGTACACAGCTACCTTGCTTCGATCGTCTAGTTTTTTCACACGAGTGGCTGGAATCTTCATATACGCTGTGCATCCAAAAATCCTTAATTGTGATAGGTCTGGCTTCATGTTTCCCCGTGCTTCATACGGAGTTTTTCCATTTAAAATATGAGTTGGCAAACGATTTAACAAATAGATTGAGTGGCGTACCGCTTCCCCCCACATGAATGCCGGTAATTTTGCTTCCTTCAGGAGACTTCTTGTCATAGCAACAACCGTTCGATTTCTACGTTCCACCACCCCATTTTGTTGTGGGGTGTATGGTGCAGTGTAGTGTCTCTGGATGCCGTTCTCATCGCAAAACAAAGTGAATTACTTCGAACAAAACTCTTCACCTCGGTCCGTTCTCAAGGTTTTAATTCTGACCTCCTTTCCTTTCTCGACCAGAGCTTTGAATCTCTTGAACATCTCAAACGCGTCACTATTTTCTTTCATCATGAAAACCCACATTTTTCTGCTGTAGTCATCAACAAATAATAAAAAATAGCGATTACCTCCGGGTGTCGTTGGTGAAATTGGTCCACAAATATCGGCATGTACTATCTCCAGTGGCTTCTTTGATTCGAACTTAGCTTGTGATGGAAACGGTTTTCTGGTTTGTTTAGACATTAAGCATCCTTCGCACTTCTTTAGTGGTTGTGCTAACCTTGGAAGTCCGTATGCCATCTCCTCCCTTGACATGATTTCTAAAGCTCGAAAATTCACATGGCCCAATCTGGCGTGCCACAGCCATGTATCTTTCTCCTGTTTTGTAAGCAAACACGACGATCCACTTTCCTCCAGGCTGATCTTGTAAAGGCGGTTTTCTGTTCGCTTCACCTTCATGAGCAGTGTGCCACAGCTTTCGTAGACCCACAAGTGTTCGTCTTCAAGTATCACCTTATTCCCAGCCTCAGACAACTGACCCAAACTTATGATGTTATTGCATAAGTTTGGGATGAAGTAAACATCTTTGAGAATCCTTACCTCCCCGTTTTTGCATTTGAATGCGATCGTCCCCTTTCCTTCAATGTTCACAGTAGACCCATCTCCGAATTTCACCTTTCCTGCTATACGTTCATCTAGTTCCATGAATTTTCCTCGTGCCCCTGTCATATGATTTGATGCTCCGTTGTCCAGATACCAGACCTGTGAGTCTCTTCGCTCATCAGTATTTTTCCGTAACGTTGGGATCACAGCATCCTCCTTTAATAGCATCGACTTGACTTTTGTGTCTCCTACCTCAGCTATCAAAAGTGTTTGTTCGTCCTCCAGAATCTGTGAGAGGTTGGCCTCCTTTTGTGCCTCTCTTTCCCCACGTGATCTGCGACACTCCGTAGCGTAGTGACCGTATGTTTGGCAACGGAAGCATCTCACCTTGCTTTTGTCCCGTCCCCCACGATATCCATCTCTCACACGGTTTTCACTACCACCTCGAGTCCCTCTGTTGGTCTTCTTCAACCACTCATCTCGAGTCAAAAGCAATTGTCCATCGTCGCCTTCTCTTTTCTTCCACTCGTCTTCTGTCAACAGTAGTTGTCCTTGGCCTGATTTAGTTACTCCTTTTAAGCGTTCTTCGTGAGCTCGGAGCGAACCAACAACCTCTTCCACCGACATCTCCTCCAGGTTACCAAATTGCTCGATTGCAGATGCTATTTGTAGAAACTTGGAGGGGACAGCCCTGAGTAGTTTTTTAACGACATAAGTTTCCTCCACCTTTTCTCCCAAGGCCCTTATATTGGTAACCATATTATTTAGCTTTAAATAGAAATCGTCCAGTTGGTCACTGTCCTTCATTACCAGCGCTTCAAACTCACATTTCAGGGTCTGTGCCTTTGTTTGTCTTACCCTGTCTGCCCCCAATGACATCATCTTAATCACGTTCCAAGCCTCCTTAGATGTCCTTTTTTCTGCGATGGACATTAATACGTCCTCTGAGACCCCCTGGTAAATGACTGCTAAAGCTCTTTTATCCTTCTTATCCTCCACTGCTGCCTTAGGATCTTTAGGTTCAACAGCCTCCCACACGTCGTGCGCTTGCATGAACACTTGCATTTTGAGGGCCCAGGCTGTATAGTTCGTTTTTGTTAACAGTGGGTAGCTCAGTCCGATCGAGCTCTCTTTGCCTTTGTTTGTCTCCATCTCGAAGCAGGTATGGGTCTGGGTGTTGCGATTGAAACAGCTTCCTGATGCTCTGATACCAAGTATAATTCAGATATGATAAACACACACACCTGTTTGTATTACACACACTTGAGTAATGGAAAACTTATATTTTCATTGCGTAAACAAATACAGAATATAAAGGGAAATAAACAGGTGGTTACTACAAACAAGAAACCACTCCAAACAAACTCCTACCACTACTGCACTACCTATTTTTCAGTTCCTAATAATACGTAAACACTAAGACCAGTTCCAACGTTTATACACGTTGACAAACTCAAACAACGGCTAGAATGTTTAAACATGTTTAGATTATTCTAACATGACCAACCTATAATTTCCCGATGTCAGCATTATTATTGTACCGTGAGCTTAAATATTGTCCCTATATGTCCTATTATAGTTTTGTGACCATAACGGATATTTAACGGAGGCAACTTGAATGCAACTGGAGGTGTTTTGAAATTAATATATGTTCTTTGATCTAGTTGCACGCTTCTATCTTAACACTTATGTTTGTACATCTGCAGATGCATCATAATTTGTTGATACTTGCCTATCGATGAAGGATGCCATATGACATTAAGACGATAGATAATTTCATGGCAGAGCCGTTTGCATTTAGGTTGGTGACAGTGATGAGTATGGAGTTAAAACGGGAGTATGCATCCATAAAGCCAAAGTCTGAGCAGTTATCGAAGGAAAAATTAGAGGTGGACAACTGTGTGGTGAAGTTATATGGTGAACGAGATGCTTTGAGTGCCATTGATCACACAAAAGTCATATGTAGTGGAACATAATGCTGAGAAATTGTCCCAAAACTGGAAGCAAATGTCCCATACTAATAAACTTATATGACAAAACCTTAGGATGGTGTGACAGAGCAGATTGATACTTTTTCAACACGGATCAATGCAAAGATTACCGACATAGAAACTAAAAATGTCGTGTCTAGAGCTGAAGTGGAGAAGGTCATGAAGTCTATGAAGGACAGGAAAGTGATAAGGCTGCACAGAGTGATGACGCAGCGGAAATAGAAGAAGAAACAACGATAAATGAAACCCTAATTCAAGGGTAACATGATGAAACCCTAATCTAAGGGTAACAAAGACTGAAATTTTCAGAGATAAAAATATATTATTCCAAAAACTTAAAATAACTTAAGGCATAAGAGGCTTTATATAATAGCTTCTCAAAACCATAAATTAGAATACAAGGAAATAAAATAAATATTCTTAAATAAAATAAAATCAAATCAAATCAAATCTTAATATAATTAGATTTGCTTTAAATACATAAGATATTTGAATAAAATAAAATAAAATAAACAAGACTTTTGTTTGGACTTTCTGGGCTACATCATCCTCTCCTGGTTGACAAGAATTCGTCCTCGAATTCACAGCACCATCACCATCAAGAACCCAAATTATTTATTTTATTTTATTCAATCGTTACATTGGGAATTATAATTGTTGACCTTATCGTAATAAGATAAATTCTTCTCGAGTGTTCCTTATTCGAAGTCACATTGAAGCCATCCAGTTGAAGGAAAAAAATAGTTTTGAAAACCTTTTCATAGCCTGAAGACAACATCCCCATGTCCAGTTGATGAAAAAAATGGTTTTGAAAACCTCTTCATAGCTTTAGACAGCATCTCGATAAGAAATTTTTACCTTGAATCGATAATTGGTAGCCAATTTAAACTCCTTCAGTAACCGGTCAATATGATCGTCATTGAAACGCCTAGTGTGTCTCCCGCATACCAAACGATCTTTGAGATCTTCATGGCCGTATGTTGTTCTCTCCTTTAGACCTTCAATCAGATGAAATCAAGATTCAGAAACATGCTTGACCCGTAGCAGGAACCTGGCTCTGATACCAAACTGATGACGCAGCGGAAATAGAAGAAGAAACAACGATAAATGAAACCCTAATTCAAGGGTAACATGATGAAACCCTAATCTAAGGGTAACAAAGACTGAAATTTTCAGAGATAAAAATATATTATTCCAAAAACTTAAAATAACTTAAGGCATAAGAGGCTTTATATAATAGCTTCTCAAAACCACAAATTAGAATACAAGGAAATAAAATAAATATTCTTAAATAAAATAAAATCAAATCAAATCAAATCTTAATATAATTAGATTTGCTTTAAATACATAAGATATTTGAATAAAATAAAATAAAATAAACAAGGCTTTTGTTTGGACTTTCTGGGCTACATCACAGAGTCTGGTTTAAAAAATATGTTATCCTAACAGTTGTGGAAAAATAATCGTAATATGCACCTCAGAAATTTAAAACACTTGGTGCCTGAACATGAGTGACCGGTTTTGTTGGGTGAGGAAAAAGAAGATGGTGACAATGAGGACGTGCGAAGCGGTGCCGAATGTACTGTTCGTGATGGAGAGCATTTTGATGAAGCGGACAAGGTCGGTATAGAGAGAAAGTCACCTCTTTGTGCTGATTGATTGTATAATTTTGTTGTGTGATATCTATGGGATTTTGGATGGTTTGTAACTTGTGTATTTTTACCGGATCGTTGTGTTATCTTTTATTGTATTCCTTACATATTGATCATGTTAAACCGAATGTGCCATGGTGTTCTTTTGGTAGCGTCACCATGTGATTGAGTTAATGCCGGGATAATTTCCTAAAGCTGAGCAATATATATGTGCATAACTTCAGTGTTAATGTGGCAGGATATGATGTTTTCTATATTTATATGGCTATTTTGTTGTCAATGGGTCGTTATATATGTTTAACTAGTACGCCATGGCCCAGTATGGCTACTTGTTTAACTTTGTGACTTGAACAGCCGCATGCTTTGTTCTTTAACGAATATGTCCAGGGTTATTATGGGCGGTTGCATAACCTAAGGATTTTGTAACCCAACGATTTGTTGATTAACCATGAATTTGACTTGTATGTCAGGGCTAAGTATCCCTGCTTGTGTAGCCGTACACATACAACCATACATTTTTCGTTTATTAACCAATTATGTTATAAATGAGTCGAATAATGCTTTGACAGTGTATTGTATCCGCCAATACAGTTTTGTGTCTTTGATAGTGTTATTGATAGTGTTATTGTGTCTTGACAGTGTATTGTGTTCGGCAGTACAAATAAGTGTTATGAAATTATCATTGTTAGTCTTGTGGTATTAGTCCATTAGGCATATTATCTAGTAAGCTCTATTTATTCCTATAAATAGACTAATAGGACTACACAAAACACAATCTGAAATTTGTAACCCTATTCTATTTAAGTGAAACACTTTTCTCTGGCGACGGATGTGGACGTAGATAATTGTCGAACCACGTTAAATCTTGTGTTCTTTTCTTTTCTTACATTTATCCGTCAATTGTTTTATTTGTATTATGTGCTTGAGCCATTTGTAATAAATTGCATAGTAATTTATTAACAAAATTGGTATCAGAGCCACGTGATTAAATTAGGGCTTTTGCAATTAAGGTTTCACAATAGCGTCTACAACAACAAAATACATGATTAAAAAATTTGATGGGGGATCCAGTTTTGCGTTGTGGAAGATTAAACTGAAATCTTCATTGGTACCGCAAGGGTTGTGGAAGGCTGTGGAGCATAAGTTACCAGAAGAGATGAAAGAAGAGGAAAAACAAGATCTTCAAGAAAAGGCTTTATACTGGATTTTAATGAGTGTAAAAGACAATGTTCTTCGCGAGATTAGTGGTGAGAAGACTACTACATGCGCATGGAAGAAGCTAGGATATCTTTATTAAGATAAATCAGTAGTAAACCGATTTATACTTGAAGAAACGTTTGTAAGATTTCAGATTGAAAGAATGTATGTCCATAACTGAGCACTTCGATAATTTTAAATTAATTACAATGGACTTGGAGAACATATATATATATATATATATATATATATATATATATATATATATATATATATATCAATATTGAGGATGAGGATCAAGCTTTATTTGTATTGAGATCATTACCAGCTCCCTATGAAAACTTCGTAGATACCATAATGTATGGTAAGAAAAGCTCCATTTGTTATTTTTGAGGACGTTGTTGCCTCCATTAGTGTAAACCTAAAACCACCCCTCCCGAATATATCTTGGCACTAAAAAATATACCATACATATACTTTAATAAAGCTCAAGAGGATCGTCTAAAAAATAATGGGGAATGGGAGATAACATTACATTTCGAGTGCCAAAAGAAGGAGAGACTCCACTTGACTGTGGAGCAAATGGACTGTGGTTTATCCAGAGATCATAAATTGAAGTCTTCGGTTCCCGTTAGATCCGATGATATTGGAATACTTCGAATTTTTTTACCTTTACCCTACACAAGAAGCACCAAATATTTGGTTCACACTTCTATCAGTAATTATGGATTCAAGACTAAGCCAAATTCCCTTCTCCATCAAAGACTTCATTGCCATGACTGGGCTTTCTAAGGGTCCGGTATTGCCCTTATACTATCTAACCCGTGTAGATGACTTCAAAATCATTGACGATCTGCTCGAAGCTGAGAAATTCTAGAAGAAAAAATTTGTCTTCACTTCTGAAGCTTGGGAAAATGAAAAGGAAATATCCGAGGAGAATCTTTCAAAACTCAACCTCGTCTAGAGGAGCAACAGTAAGTTTTTTTTTTATCTTGTCATCTTTTCCTTTACTCAACATAACTTGTACTTAATTTTTCATATATATTATTTCTGCATTAGAAATTTTGAAGAGATTCAAGGGTTGCAAGAAAGATGCAAAAGACATCTTTGTGAAATTGGCCACCTGGGCAAAGAAAGAATGGGGCAATGGGTTATACTCAGGTTTTCTGACTATAAATGTTATCAACAACTACTTGTGGAGGATCACCTTGGGTTCTAACCTCCCCAAAAATCTGATAGATCCACCAAATCCAAATTTGGTTGTGAAGAGACTAGTAACACCTGATTGTAAGATGACTCTTCCTGTCAGGAATATATATATATATATATATATGACAACCATCTTCTGCAAAAAAAAGAAAAGGAAATAAAACAGCTAGTACATCTGGTGCTAGCCCTTCAGAAAATCCAAGCCCTCAGAAGAAGGCAAAAATAAAAACAACTCATATCAGCCTTCCTACAATTGAAGAAAGAATCGAGACTGAACCTTCATCATAGAGAAAGAAAACTGCTTCCCCAAAGAAGAAAAAGATAACCTTGAAATATTCTTCTGCTATGATAACAGAATAACAATCTGAAGAAGTTGTCTCTGAAGTTCCTCCTACCGAAACTAAAAGCACTGCAACATAAGTTCATCGAGGAGGAATTACAACAGTAGATAATCAAGGAGGAATTACAACTGATGACAACCACGGAGGAATGAGAGGTAGATATCACCGAGGAGAGGACCACTTTTTTCTTGACGATGTCTATTGAGAATAAGAGCTTCAAGCTCACGACAAAGATATAGATCTGAAGGTTTAACAACTTCAGGACCAACTTTGACAAATTGTCCATCAAGTTACTGCTCCTCTACATAAACCAATGAATTTACATACTCCCCTAGATTCCTTGTTGGATCTTAAACCCTTTAATAACCAAAGGTTATCCATGTTCAAGAGCCATCCGATGAGGTTTTACTCGCAGTGAAACCATTCTCCACCCTTGAAGTAGCAACATAATCTTTATCCACAGAGTTAAATTCTTCTCGAAGCCATTTGGAAAACATGGCTAAAAATGGTTCGATATAAAAATGATGCTGCTACAGAGAAAAGACTGAGAGAAATATTTGGTCGATAACTCCAACATCAATTTGAAGTATTTTAAGTTGACAAAGCACAATATATTCATGGGCCATCCAACTTAAATATCATCTTCGCTCCGTGCATGATCAACAAATGCAGGAGCTCAAGACTGCTCATCACAATGAGATGGAAGAGCTTAAGAAGAAACATGTGAAATAATTATCCGAGGAGCAGTAAAAATATTATACTCTTCAAGAATCTTTAAAAACGAGTGAAGAAGAAAAGAAGAAGCTGACAAGTGATATGGCTGATCTCAAGACTGCTCTTGGGAAAGAAAAGGAAATTATTGTGGAGACCACCAGAACTGAGTGTGGAAAAGACACATTCCCTGCTATAAAAAATGTCGAGGAGCAACAGTTAATCAATTTGCTTCGTGAAATTCACCAACGTCCCCTAAGGTAAATTTGTCCAGTTTTGGGGAATTAATCCCTATAGACAACCAAACCAGCGAAGCCTTCGATCTTGTCCCCGCTGATTCCTCCGAAGAGACGAAGACAGAAGAAGATGAAACTGGTGAAGGAGATTCTCTAGACGAGAATTCTGAAGCAAAATAATTGTTATCTTTCCCCCCCCCCCCTCCCCTCATTTTTCGTTCAAAGTCACTCGATGTTGTGTGATGATTTGTTTTTGGTGAATGCTTAGTTGTTCAACATCCAGAGCATCATTTTGTAAGCTTTGTTTATCTTTTGTGAATTAGTACTTTTCCTTTCTGTATATTTGTTTTCCCTATCATAAAAACTTATAATTTTAAAAATAAAGTCTCTGGAGGAATACCTTCCTTAAGACTTTGTCACCCACTTTAAAATATCTTATTCTTACCTTCGAATTATACATACTCCTCATCAAAGTTTGATAATTAGTCATATTCAAATGAGCTCTAACTCTCTCTTTTTCGATCATATGTGGTCCCTTCTTTTTGCCTCTTCATTCACCTCTCCGGAATATTAAAGTCTTCTATAAAAATGTAAAGTAGACTCTGCAGGACTAACAACATTTATTCCATATACCAAGGCAAAAACATGTTTCTAGAGTAGCTTCTATAGCAGTTATACGATAAGCCCACAACATCTCTTGGAAATAATTAGGCCATTTCCTTGCAGCACCTATTAAATTTGTCTTCAAAGATTCAAAAATAGATCTATTGGTCACTTCTAATTTACCATTTTCTTGAGGATGAAAAGGAGTAGAAAACACCGTTTATTCCATTTGAAGCACAAAAAGAAGTCATCTCTATGTTGTTGAATTGAGGCCATTATCCGTAGTGATTTTTTTAGGCACTTCAAAGAGGCAACAAATATTGTTCATAATGAACTTAAAAACATCCTATTCCTTTGTTCCAGATAATGGTTTAGTTTTTTCCCACTTCAAAAAGTAATCAACATCCACAATGATCATTTGATGTCCACCACGAGTCATAGGCAATTGTCCTACCAAATATATTCCCCAAATGTCAAATGGGATAGCTTTGTAAATAGACATAAGCGCTACTACTGGTTTGTGAATAGAATGGGCAAAACGCTGACAATTATCACACCCTTGAAGTAGAACTTTAGCACCATTCATACTTGAAGGCTAATAATACCTGCCAACAAAACTCGTCGCGTCAAAGACTTGAAACCACAATGCGTTGAACCCTCACCATCATGTAACTCATATAAGATCTCTTGAGAATCTTTCTTTCCCAAAAAACGTAGCAATGGCTTACTCAAATATTTTTTGTATAACACCTCATCCAACACAATATAACTATGAGCCTTATATTTTAATTTCTTAGCCAATTATACATCTTGAGTTAACGTTTCTCTTAGTAATAAATTAAGGATATCAGTTCTAAAATCACCTCGAATTATGTCTAATGTGACAAATACCTCCTTAACATATTTACATTGCTTTGACCGTGTTGAAATTGAATAACTCTCCTGTAATAATATCCTAGGATACTTTCTATATAAGAAATTGTTTCCAAAGAATCAACAACTGTATTATATCCTCGATTAATATGATCTACAATCACTTTGTCAAACAAGTGAGCCAAATTTTGAAGCTCACGAAGATAAAAAAAAATTAAATGATCATTTTTAGCCTCAGAAACACATGCCATATGATTTGCCACTAATTGTGAATTTGTTTCCAAACAAACTATACTTTCCCCACGAAAAATTGCAAGGCTTAAACCAACCACTGCAGCTTCATACTCAGTCTCATTATTCGATGCATGAAAACCAAATTTAATAGCTTGATACATTGTCTCCCCAGAAGGAGCAATCAACTGTACTCCTGCACTTTATCCCAAAATACTATAAGCAACATCAGTTTGATCCACTTATATCGAACTTTATGGAAAACCTATTTATATATCTCCTCATCTAATCTGCTTCAATGAAATTCAACAAGAAAATCGGTTAAAGCTTGAGCCTTAATAGCAATTTGAAGAGCAAAAGTGATATCGAAATCTCCCAACTCCACCGACCACTTGGCCATCCTATTAGATATTTATGGGCGTTGTAACACATTTTTTAGTGGAAAAGAAGTTTGAACCACAATAGTATGAGCTTGAAAATAAGGACGCATTTTTCTAGCAGCCACCACTAAAGCATAAGCCAATTTTTCAAGTCTCAAATATCTTTTCTTCGACGCAAACAAACTTTTACTAACATAGTAAACTGATTTCAAAATTCCCTTATCTTCACTTATTAAAATAGCACTCATAACAAACTTGTTATGTACAAAAACAACTCGTCTCCAGTTCGAAGCTTGGATAATATCTTTGGTGATAACAAAAGTTTCTTAATCCTTGAAAATTCCACTTCACAATTCAAAGTCCATTCAAACTCCTTTGGTTTTTGTCACACTTAGAAAATAATGAAAACACTTGTCAGAAACCTCTAAATAAATCGATTAAGGGCAGCTAACCATCCTGTTAAGATTTGCACCTCCTTAACAGTTCGAGGTTATGTCATTGAGACTAAAGCCTTCAACTTCTCTTGATCAGCGTCTCTTGTTTTTGGCACCAATAATATACCCTAAAAATCTCCTTCATCAAACTCCGAAGGTTCATTTCTAAGGATTTAGCTTTAACTGAATAACCCTTAAATTTAAACAGTTTCCTCTAAATCCTTCAAGTCCCTATCATCAGCTGGACTTTTAACCAACATATCATCGATATATACCTCTATATTTTTCCGAACCGGAGAAGTAAAAGCTTTATTCACCAACCTTTGATATGTTGCTACGACATTCTTCAACCCAAAAGGCATAACCATATGGCTATGTAAGCCTTGATTGATGATAAATGTAGTGCTTTATTGGTCTTTTGGATCCATCTGAATCTGGTTATATCCTGCACAAGAATCCATCTAAGACAAAATTTTATTTCGTGAAGTAGAATCTACCAGCTAATCTATTCGAGGAACAGGAAATAGATCTTTAAGGTAGGCTCGACCCAAATATGTGAAGTCAACACACATTCTTCATTTCTCATTCTTCTTTTTAACCAACACTAGGTTTGTTATCCATAAAGGATATTTTACGTCCCTAATATATCCGACGCTTGACAAACGATCCACTTTTACAACAATAAACTCTGATTTTTCAACAAAAAAGGCACGTCTTTTTTGAATAACTGGCTTGATCCTTAGATTTATAGCCAAGTTATGACATATCACATTAGATGGAACCCTCACTACATCCTCTATTTTCCAAGAGAAAACATTCAAATTAGCAAACGTAAATTCTAACAATTAATGACGCAAAGTTGGTGATAATAATGTCCCTACTCGAACAATCTTTCCATTGGAGAAATAATACACTTTTATGTCTTCACTCACTGTTAGAGAACCCACGGTTTCCCTCAGATCATCAATTCATTCTTCTCCTTCTAAGGTCAAGCCCCTTGATTACTATTTATCCATTCAATCTTCACTGTTAGGACCTCACATACGAAGAACTGTTGAATAGCATTCTCTGGCTACCTTTTGATCACTTCTGACATACTTCCAACACTTATGAATAGTGGATGTAACTGCATACATCATCGAAAGCCAAGATCTCCCAAAAATAGCATTCTAACTGGTTGAACAATCCACCACCATTAATAAAATTTGAACATTCTTTTTGAAAGGCCATTTTCCCAAACACATTTCACCCTCCAATTCTCCAATCACATGAGTTGTCACACATGTAAACCCAATTATAGTACGGTATGACTGAAAAAATCGAGGTGGATCACGCATCCTATCGTATGCTTACTTGAAAAAAACATTTGCATAGCTTCATGTATCCATTAAAACATACCGGATTTCAATCCCAACTATTTCAGCTCCAATAACCACTACGTCTTCATGAGGACCTAAAGTGTCTCTCAAATCATCTTCATAAAAAAGAATAAAAGAAACATATTTCTTACCATACAAGTGAGTAGACATCCTTTCTTCTATTTGAGTAGTTAAACTTACCACGTCTTTTCCTAGAGCTATTAGTCTTAGTTGTCATAGAATCTCCCATAAAAATTACTAAAGACTCAAAATATTCACATACACTTCGAACTCGTCCTTGCTCTAACGGTTCATCCACAGTGATCAAAATTAACAGATTTGGGATCGGTATCCAAATATTTTGAAGTTGCGTCAAAGCCGTCGATCTTAGAATCTTGAATCATTAGACTTTCTTGCATCGAATTCAGATTTGTTCCTTGCGAATTCGATGCACTTGGAGCCTTTGATCCAGTGCTCTGCCATTTAGCATAAGCAGTTAATTTCCCATTTTTTATTAAAATATGCACATTTTTTCAAAGTTATACAAATCTATAATATCATGTCCTATGTCATTATGATACTTACATAAACTGTTGTTACGCTATTCTCTTGGTCTATTTATTCGTGATAAGGGGGTATTCTCCCAAGTAAGTACGAAAACGAGAATGAAAGGTTGATACGCTATTCTTGAAGAATTGTGACTAACTTCCATCCTCTTCCCCAATGTTAGTATCGAATTAAAGCTAAAACCTAATTATTCGACCATCGTTCGGTTTCAGATGAATGTTTAGATATATTTTTATATAAAAACAAAAAGTGAAAGCTGATAAACGTTGATTATAAAACTCTTTCAACCATTAATCTATAGATGATAAAAATTAGTCAAAGAGATGTTTATCTATGCATAGTTAGCACGATTACAATTAAATCTATTTAAACTACGGTTTTATAAAAAATATTATGTAATTTACATTTTTTAACCTGGCCATATAAAAAGAAACTACCATCTAAAAATTTGGAAATCCATTCCAATTTTTCGACTAGTTTTTAATTATTTATTTAGAAACTCTAATAATCTTTAATCATTAATTTTAGGACTTGATCGATTGAACCGACCAATTTTAATTTCGGAGAATTATTAATATATCGTTCAGTAAAAAAGAGAGAGAACATTATTTTCTTTGGCGAATCAATGATGTATCATATTGCCATATTGGTATGACCGTATGAGAATAAATGTAGGAGGCTGTGAACAGCATGCGACCCTTGGCATACTGGTGATGCAGTACTTTATCTTTTGGTTCTTACCTGAAATTGATTTTTAAGTGTGGGCCAGTTGTGTCCTTAGTTCGAAGTTATTGCAAAAGTTATTTAGGTTGTGATTGGGCAGAGTAAAATTTTGAAATATTATTTACAAAAAAGGTCCCAAAAGATATCGAAGTAGGTGTCTTCAGTAGTTTAATATTTATCTGCAAACGAGGGGCAGTCATTTAGGTCTATATAAAACAAAAAAATATTTATTTGACAAAATAGAAAAGAAAAAAGCGATATTTATAAAAACGTTTTTATAAATATATACTGTCCTTTACCCAATTTTGATACGAAAATATTATAATAATAATAAAAGTTTGCTAAAAAATCACAACTATACTTTGAAATCGTCTATTTTCTTTTTTCAACATTTATAAAATTGGCGTTGTATAAAAATTTAAAAAAAATGAAAAATAGGCGATTTCACGAAATAATATCGGCTATGAAATTCATAATTCTTTGTATACGTTTTTTTAGAAAGATGAATGGTTGATAGTTAGTGTTTGAGAACGCATTTTTGTAACCTCATCAGATATAAGATATGTCTATTCTTTGTTGGTGTATGATTTTTTCATAATCTAATTCACGTTAAATATGTCTTATGTGTGTGTTATTTAGCATTTTTGCTCTTATCACTTGCTTTGTTGGTTTTGGTTAATAACTAAAGTTTTGAGTACAAACGAAACCTGTGTAGCTTCATGTTTTGTTGCGGGATCATATCTACAAAACAAATAGGTTTCATATGAATAACGGTTAAGTTTAGGCTAAAGCTTCTTAGGTTTCAGATGTTGAAATTTCAATACTGCGATTATTTTGAATGGGTTTCCAAGGAGTTTTCCTAACAAGTGGTGCGGTGAGTGTGGATAATCTGTAATAATATTTCTGTATATGTCGTTTATAAAGTAAGAAGGACATAATTAATTTTAGATAGTGAGGTTAGAGAGAATGGTCTCATATGAAATCACAGAAAAACCACCTAGATGAGTTCCATAAAATACAACCTATAAAAAATCATCGCATATAATAATTTTAATCTCTTAAGAATTAAGGTTATGGTTTGCTTAGTACATAAAGGGTTGGTTCGTGACATTGATGTGAAATCTACAAAAACGGTTGATATCAAAGTATTTTTCAAAATTCATAGTGCTCTAATCGTGAGTGGGAGATAAAGTGTTTTACGATGTATACAAAGAAACTATGATATTGGACATATGAAATCAACTAGAAGACGTTCAGTATAAGAAGTCCATGACCAATAGATTGTATTTCAAAAAATAGTTGTATGCACTGTTAATGAATGATAGTAAGGAGATCTAAAAATATATGGATGATTTAAATATAATTATTCATCATTTAAATATAGTTGGGGTCAAGGTAGAAGGTAGGGATCAAGAAATAATCATCTTGAGTTATATATTGAATGTGTATGAGCATTTTATTGACCCCATAATTTACGAAACTAGTCCCTTACGATAGCCAAAATGAGAATTGCGTCAAACTCAAAAGATCTTCAGCGTAAGATATTTATGAAGAGTCAGTCTAAAGTTCTCAAACTGAGTGTGAGTCACATGCCTGAAAGTCAAGATTTTATCAAGAGAAAGGTAACTCTCGATCCATATCTAAGATATTTATAAGTGGTTCTACAATAAGTTGTTGGTTGTGCAATAATGAAGGTCTATTCAATATTAACTTTCCATAGAATAAAAAGAGTAGTATTTCTTTGAAATCTGAAGCCGAAGATTTTGTAATGGTTTCAAATTATTATGACTACATTGATGTTTTAATGATTTATACGTGTTGATATAATGAAACATAGATGTTAGATTTGGGAGCTTCATTTCACATGACTTCCAACAAAATATTTGAAAATATCATCCTTAAGAATAGTGAACCGTGTATTATCAAATGAATAAGAATTGATCAGCTCAAGTTGTTTACATGACTTGAAATTTTAATAAAAATCTAAGGCATGTGTAAGAATTTAAAAAATACCTTATTTCTATTGAAATGTTGGATGAGGAAAAGTTTACTTATAAGGATGAAAATAGAAAACTTAGGTATCTCCAAGGCTCAGTTGTTATTATGAAAGCCTCTGTAACTAATGTAGTGTTAGTTCTTGAAGTGTATATAGTGTTTGTATGTGTTTTTTGTATATAGAGAGATTCAACCAAGTTGTGGCATATGAGGCTTGCGCGTGTAAATGAGAAAGGCTTTATTGAGCTTAGGAAATAAAAGTGGTTGGATGGTAGAACGGTTCAGAAATTGAGCTTTTGTGAAAGTGGTGCTAGGTGAAAGCAAGAGATTTGGGTTCATGCCTAATGACCATACAACCAATGATATGCTTGAATATATTCATTTGGATCCTTAGGTTCTGGCACGGCAACTTATGATGGATGGTAAAAGGTAATTCATGTCGTTAATTGATGACTATTGTAGAAAAGTAAGAGTTACACTTTTGAAGGCAAATAAAGAATTTAAGAACTGATAATGTCTTGGAATACGCAAGGAATCATTCACTAGCTACTAGTCTAAACTTTGCATTCCTAGACATCAAACTGTGAGAAGAAATCTCCTAGAGAATAGGTATGTTGAAACAATGAACAAAGCCTTACTAGAAAGGGTTATGTGTATGCTTCAAACAATCAGAATAGGCTGAAAATTATGGAGAGAAGTTGTAATGAAAATTGCGTATATAATGAATCTGACTTCATCTACGACACTAAACTTTCTTTATCCTCTAAAGGCAAGGGTTGGAAAAAAACTTCAATTTGATTATTTGAGATGTGTTGTGTATGCACAAGTGAAGCAAGAGAAGCTTCAGCTACGCGAGAAACTTCAATCTGAGTATTTTTGGTTCTTTTAACCCGGAAGTTAAAAGGATTTAATATGTAGAAATGTGGTATTAAATGAGATTGACATATTATTGAAGAATGCCATTAGGACCCAATCTACTACTTTCAAGAAAAGATGTGAAATTGATGATGAGTCTGAACAAGAGAGTGAAACGAAAATTATTCTAACTAATAAGACTTTAAACATGGTCTACCTTTGGGTCATTCAAATAAAGTACCCCCATTACTTGAGTTTAAAAATGTTCGAGAATTTTATGTTATATAGCCTTCAGATTATCAGACCGGAGATCAATATGATCTTAACAGTTATCATGTGGTGAGATATAGAGCATGAAGATCTAACAAACCACCACTGAGGTATGGTTTTTTTATTTTAGTAGTTATGCTTTATCGATAGAAATGAAAAGAGATGTTCTTAAACCTGAGAGCTCTCACTATGTTATGAAAAAAATGATAAAGAGAAACAGTTGAAGATAATGAGAGAAAATAATGAAGTAAACTATATGGTCGAAGAGATCGTTGAGTGAGATAAATGGTATACAACAAGAAGTGATTACGTTATGTGATAATATTAGTGCTCTTCATTTAATAAAAAATACTAAGTTTTATGAGAGAACCAAACCTGTATATTTCAGGTTACATTTAATCTGAGACACGGTGGAGAAAGAGCTAGTGAATATGGCATTGATTACAAGTGAGGAAAATTCTTAGGATTCGCTGATAAAGTATTACCGATTTCAAAGTCCATGAACTGCATAAGACTTGTGCAAGTTTGTGATACATGTGAACCGGTCTCTAAAGAGTATTTAAATATTGAGGGCAATGAATGTTGGAAGTTACTATAAGCCTAGGTGGGGAATTTTTAGGTAAGGTTAAAAGTAATTGGACAAATGTATTGTCGAAATAATTAAGAGGCTCGAGAGAGACAACCTAAGACTTGAAGAGCATGAAATATTGAATCTTTATTATGGAAGGAACTTGACCAAAACTTAGGTGCAAAGATGTTTTCTGGAATCTAAGGGTGAGATTTGTCTAATAAAATAAGAACAATACTTTTGGAGAAGAATATGCAGGTTGATCACATACTGAGTGCACAAACATATTTGCCGAAGACTTCTAATGATACTAAATGGTTTCTAAAATAAACTGAGTTACTAAGGGATGTGAATGGATATGTAATATCAGTCGTTGATAAAAAACCCGTTGATTTGCGTGTGCTTTTGCAAATGGAAGGGTAGCACAAGGGTGTTGCTACTTGTCGTACATACAACATGCTCTATAATGTATCCTTTGCGTTTGTTTTCTTGGCAAAATAGAGAAATAAGTTTACAGACGGTATTGTGAGCATAGATAACAATACACAAAACTTTAGGTCTTAACTTTGTACGTAAATAATAGGATTAGTGGTGGAATGTTAGTATTTGGGAGAGTCCTTTTATAACCTTACCATATATAAAATCTATGTACGTTGGTTGTGGATTGAATTATTTTTACAATTTGAACCACATTAAACGGGTCTTATATGTGTCTGGTTTAAACATATTTTTTCTTATCACTTGCTTTGTTGTTTTGGTTCATAATTGTAGTTTTGAATACAAACTAAAATCGTGTAGCTTCTTATTGTAGGATTCTATCAACTAAACAAAAAAGTTGACTGAATAGTGGTTGATTTTAAACTAACACCTCTTAAATTTTCATTGTTATTAAAAATTAAATATTGCAATCACTACGAACGGGTTCCAAAAACATTTTCTACCGTATATAAAAAAGAAACAGAAAAATCTAATTGCCATAAAATAATTATTAGTAAATATTTTATTTGAAGGAAATAAAAAATAATAGTTAAATTAATAAAATAGTCACGAGAATCATGCTCATGGACTGAAATTATGTTTAGGTACGTAAACCTACTGGTTTAAAAATTATTTTAATCACACTAATTCGTCAAGGATCCTCAAACAATATGAAAGTATTACCTTCCTAGTTTGAGTCTTAGATTTTAGTATTCGTTATCAAACTCATATTATTTTTGAAATTTTAATATATTATTTAGATTTGAAATTTTCATAAATTAAACATTAAAATATAAAAAAGAATGCAATTATTGGAATACGACCGCTCTTACTATCAATATATATTTCAATTATGGTGGATGAAAAAGAAGAAAATGTATGAAATTATTGAATACGTTAAATCATTTTATCTGTTTTAGTATAGAAATCAATAATTAAATTTAATAAACTATTTTAACTCGATTGTAGAATAACACCATACTAAAAACAAGAGAAAATATCAGTCAACTCATTAATTAATATCCCAAAATAGAGCAGTATCAATTGGTACCTTAGCCAAATAAAACAAAAATACCTTCAGCATGCTATATAAAAAGTTGATTATTTCAAAATAAATTCCTTTTTCTAATTATTTTTATTTTAATAATTCAGCATTTTTAAACCGTAATTCGAAAAAAAAAAACTGAGAGTACAATCGGTTTTGTTTTTTCTAAGACGAATAAAATTAGATCCATTAATTATATTTTAATTTTTTTTTAATTTGTTGTTCAAAGAACTCGCATGATTGATTTTTTTAAAGAACTCTCATGATTAGTTTTTTCAAAGAACTCACATGACTGATTTTTTCAAAGAACTCACATGATAGATTTTTTAAACAAAACAACATTGTTACTCACATGTTTAATTTTTCAAAAAGCTCTCATCTTTAATTTTTCAAAGAACTCTCATGATTGATTTTTCAAAGAAGTCTCATCTTTAATTTTTCAAATATCTCTCATGATTGATTTTTTGAAGAATTCTTATGTTTAATATTTCAAAGAACTCGCATGATTATTTTTCGAAGAATTCTCATGGTTAATTTTCAAAGAACTCGCATTTTATTCCTTTTTGCAGGTGAAGATGGCAGGCTTCCTATGATCTTAAAGGTGGTTGATTCATATCCATTACAAGTATCCAAAGTATCTTATTTTGAATTGCTCGACAATACCATATTTATCAAATGCAGAGCTTCAATAACTTCATTCTTGTCCACCCCCAAAGGTACAAGATTCTCAACCAAAGGATTGTTTTGAATACTGCGCATCTTTTGATTTCCACTAGATTCAATCTTTCTTATTTCAGAATCCATAACACTGAGATTATTACCTCCAGTAGTGACTATCGACATTAGTGTCTGTGCAAGAATATTCACTTTATCATATTCCCTTTGTCAACTGTTTCTAAGGAAAAATTAAGTATTTTATCTCTTTAACAATGCTGTTCTTCTTGAATTTCTTGTAACTTTCTTTAGAGTGACCAAGATGGTAGCATATGTTACAGTACTTAGGATAGTTGTTATACAATAGATCCTGCCAAAAGTCATCCTGACCAAACACAATCCAAATCTTATTTGGTAGAGGCTTAAATACATCAACCTCAGCCCAAATCCTACAATACTTATATCTAGCACGACTTTTAATATGAACCAAAATATTTAAAGGATTTCCAATACGTTTAGCAAATTCTTTTATAGTTTCCACCTGGTACATAAATTTAGGAAGGTTAAGGAGATCTATGGACACATGAGTCATAGGGTTTTCGTAGTTTGGATTAAAATGAGGCCTCCATCTGAGGACCATCGTTGTTTTGTTTCCTAATACCCAAACATTCCTCCGCCAAAGCCTTTTTAGATTTTCAACTAAAGAGAACTCAATGGAAAGATGCCTGTAGTCGTAACTCGAAATACTAAATTCACCACTGAATTTGAAGCCATCGAAAAACTTTTTTAGAATACTGTAATTGGGTTTTCCTGTTGCAAACTTACAAACCAAAGTTTGTTTAGAAATTCAATTAAGTTTTTCTTTATCCCTAACATTTAAATAGATCTCACGGGGCTAAGAACCTTGGTTAGTCACCAGACTTTTTCATGTGTATCAAAAATGCCACTGATGTTTTTTTGGGTATCAAAATAGTCATTTTTGTTGGTTTCATTTTGCATATGTGGTCACTTTTGTTTGTCTTGATTTGCATCTGTGGTCACCCGTGAGTGACCACAAATGTAACAAAAAGCCAACAAAAGTGACCATTTTGATACAAAAAAACATCAATGGCATATTTGATACACATGACAAAGTCTGGTGACTAACAAAGATTATTAGCCCCTTCTTTTAACCTCTTCATGAATTATCTTGTTTTGACTCTGTTTAAATAAATGTACATAAGTTTTTTTTGTTGACTTAACATTCCCACTGATAGCAGGTTCAAATGCAGGATTGTTCCTGATTTTGTGAAGATCAGGTCGAAGATTCTGCAATGCAAGAAAATTAGTGTTTAGATCAGTCGATCTACAAACAGGAGAAGAGTTTTCTCCTTCATCCATCATCAATCGAAATTGGAAGAACCCAAAATATAAAGACATATTTTCTTGAAATGTAACTCATTTTCTTGAAGAATTGTAACTAACTTCCATCCTCTTCCCCAATGTTAGTATCGAATTAAAGCTAAAACCTAATTATTTGACCATCGTTCGGTTTCAGATGAATGTTTAGATATATTTTTATATAAAAACAAAAAATGGAAGCTGATAAACGTGGATTATAAAACTCTTTCAACCATTAATCTATAGATGATAAAAATTAGTCAAAGAGATGTTTACCTATACATAGTTAGCACGATTACAATTAAATCTTTTAAACTACGGTTTATAAAAAATATTATGTAATTTACATTTTTTAACCTGGCCATATAAAAAGAAACTACCATCTAAAAATTTGGAAATCCATTCCAATTTTTCGACTAGTTTTTAATTATTTATTTAGAAACTCTAATAATCTTTAATCATTAATTTTAGGACTTGATCGATTGAACCGACCAATTTTAATTTCGAAGAATTATTAATATATCGTTCAGTAAAAAAGAGAGAGAACATTATTTTCTTTGGCGAATCAATGATGTATCATATTGCCATATTGGTATGACCGTATGAGAATAAATGTAGGAGGCTGTGAACAGCATGCGACCCTTGGCATACTGGTGATGCAGTACTTTATCTTTTGGTTCTTACCTGAAATTGATTTTTAAGTGTGGGCCAGTTGTGTCCTTAGTTCGAAGTTATTGCAAAAGTTATTTAGGTTGTGATTGGGCAGAGTAAAATTTTGAAATATTATTTACAAAAAAGGTCCCAAAAGATATCGAAGTAGGTGTCTTCAGTAGTTTAATATTTATCTGCAAACGAGGGGCAGTCATTTAGGTCTATATAAAACAAAAAAATATTTATTTGACAAAATAGAAAAGAAAAAAGCGATATTTATAAAAACGTTTTTATAAATATATACTGTCCTTTACCCAATTTTGATACGAAAATATTATAATAATAATAAAAGTTTGCTAAAAAATCACAACTATACTTTGAAATCGTCTATTTTCTTTTTTCAACATTTATAAAATTGGCGTTGTATAAAAATTTAAAAAAAATGAAAAATAGGCGATTTCACGAAATAATATCGGCTATGAAATCCATAATTCTTTGTATACGTTTTTTTAGAAAGATGAATGGTTGATAGTTAGTGTTTGAGAACGCATTTTTGTAACCTCATCAGATATAAGATATGTCTATTCTTTGTTGGTGTAGGATTTTTTCATAATCTAATTCACGTTAAATATGTCTTATGTGTGTGTTATTTAGCATTTTTGCTCTTATCACTTGCTTTGTTGTTTTTGGTTAATAACTAAAGTTTTGAGTACAAACGAAACCTGTGTAGCTCCATGTTTTGTTGCGGGATCATATCTACAAAAAAATAGGTTTCATATGAATAACGGTTAAGTTTAGGCTAAAGCTTCTTAGGTCAGATGTTGAAATTTCAATACTGCGATTATTTTGAATGGGTTTCCAAGGAGTTTTCCTAACAAGTGGTGCGGTGAGTGTGGATAATCTGTAATAATATTTCTGTATAGGTCGTTTATAAAGTAAGAAGGACATAATTAATTTTAGATAGTGAGGTTAGAGAGAATGGTCTCATATGAAATCACAGAAAAATACCTAGATGAGTTCCATAAAATACAACCTATAAAAAATCATCGCATATAATAATTTTAATCTCTTAAGAATTAAGGTTATGGCTTGCTTAGTACATAAGGGGTTGGTTCGTGACATTGATGTGAAATCTACAAAAACGGTTGATATCAAAGTATTTTTCAAAATTCATAGTGCTCTAATCGTGAGTGGGAGATAAAGTGTTTTACGATGTATCTAAAGAAACTATGATATTGGACATATGAAATCAACTAGAAGACGTTCAGTATAAGAAGTCCATGACCAATAGATTGTATTTCAAAAAATAGTTGTATGCACTGTTAATGAATGATAGTAAGGAGATCTAAAAACATATGGATGATTTAAATATAATTATTCATCATTTAAATATAGTTGGGGTCAAGGTAGAAGGTAGGGATCAAGAAATAATCATCTTGAGTTATATATTGAATGTGTATGAGCATTTTATTGACCCCATAATTTACGAAACTAGTCCCTTACGATAGCCAAAATAAGAATTGCGTCAAACTCAAAAGATCTTCAGCGTAAGATATTTATGAAGAGTCGTTCTGAAGTTCTCAAACTGAGTGTTAGTCACATGCCTGAAAGTCAAGATTTTATCAAGAGAAAGGTAACTCTCGATCCAAATCTAAGATATTTATAAGTGGTTCTACAATAAGTTGTTGGTTGTGCAATAATGAAGGTCTATTCAATATTAACTTTCCATAGAATAAAAAGGGTAGTATTTCTTTGAAATCTGAAGCCGAAGATTTTGTAATGGTTTCAAATTATTATGACTACATTGATGTTTTAATGATTTATACTTGTTGATATAATGAAACATAGATGTTAGATTTGGGAGCTTCATTTCACATGACTTCCAACAAAATATTTGAAAATATCATCCTTGAGAATAGTGAACCATGTATTATCAAATGAATAAGAATTGATCAGCTCAAGTTGTTTACATGACTTGAAAGTTTAATAAAAATGTAAGGCATGTGTAAGAATTTAAAAAATAACTTCTTTCTATTGAAATGTTGGATGAGGAAAAGTTTACTTATAAGGATGAAAATAGAAAACTTAGGTATCTCCAAGGCTCAGTTGTTATTATGAAAGCCTCTGTAACTAATGTAGTGTTAGTTCTTGAAGTGTATATAGTGTTTGTATGTGTTTTTTGTATATAGAGAGATTCAACCAAGTTGTGGCATATGAGGCTTGCGCGTGTAAATGAGAAAGGATTTATTGAGCTTAGGAAATAAAAGTGGTTAGATGGTAGAACGGTTCAGAAATTGAGCTTTTGGTAAATGAGAAAGGCTTTATTGAGCTTAGGAAATAAAAGTGGTTATATGGTAGAACGGTTCAGAAATTGAGCTTTTGTGAAAGTGGTGCTAGGTGAAAGCAAGAGATTTAGGTTCATGCCTACTTACCATACAACCAATGATATGCTTGAATATATTCATTTGGATACTTAGGTTCTGGCACGGCAACTTATGATGGATGGTAAAAGGTAATTCATGTCGTTAATTGACGACTATTTTAGAAAAGTAAGAGTTACACTTTTGAAGGCAATTAAAGAATTTAAGGACTGATAATGTCTTGGAATACGCAAGGAATCATTCACTAGCTACTAGTCTAAACTTTTCATTGCTAGAAATCAAACTGTGAGAAGAAATCTCCTAGAGAATAGGCATGTTGAAACAATGAACAAAGCCTTACTAGAAAGGGTTATGTGTATGTTTCAAACAATTAGAATAGGCTGAAAATTATGGAGAGAAGTTGTAATGAAAATTGCGTAAATAATGAATCTGACTTCATCTACGACACTAAACTTTGTTTATCCTCTAAAGGCAAGGGTTGGGAAAAAAACGTCAATTTGAGTATTTGAGATGTGTTGTGTATGCACAGGTGAAGCAAGAGAAGCTTCAGCTACGCGAGAAACTTCAATCTGAGTATTTTTTGTTCTTTTAACCCGGAAATTAAAAGGATTTAATATGTAGAAATGTGGTATTAAATGAGATTGACATATTATTGAAGAATGCCATTAGGACCCAATCTACTACTTTCAAGAAAAGATGTGAAATTGATGATGAGTCTGAACAAGAGAGTGAAACGAAAATTATTCTAACTAATAAGACTTTAAACATGGTCTACCTTTGGGTCATTCAAATAAAGTACCCCCATTACTTGAGTTTAAAAATGTTCGAGAATTTTATGTTATATAGCCTTCAGATTATCAGACCGGAGATCAATATGATCTTAACAGTTATCATGTGGTGAGATATAGAGCATGAAGATCTAACAAACCACCACTGAGGTATGGTTTTTTTATTTTAGTAGTTATGCTTTATCGATAGAAATGAAAAGAGATGTTCTTAAACCTGAGAGCTCTCACTATGTTATGAAAAAAATGATAAAGAGAAACAGTTGAAGATAATGAGAGAAAATAATGAAGGAAGCTATATGGTCGAAGAGATCGTTGAGTGAGATAAATGGTATACAACAAGAAGTGATTACGTTATGTGATAATATTAGTGCTCTTCATTTAATAAAAAATACTAAGTTTTATGAGAGAACCAAACCTGTATATTTCAGGTTACATTTAATCTGAGACACGGTGGAGAAAGAGCTAGTGAATATGGCATTGATTACAAGTGAGGAAAATTCTTAGGATTCGCTGATAAAGTATTACCGATTTCAAAGTCCATGAACTGCATGAGACTTGTGCAAGTTTGTGATACATGTGAACCGGTCTCTAAAGAGTATTTAAACATTGAGGGCAATGAATGTTGGAAGTTACTATAAGCCTAGGTGGGGAATTTTTAGGTAAGGTTAAAAGTAATTGGACAAATTTATTGTCGAAATAATTAAGAGGCTCGAGAGAGACAACCTAAGACTTGAAGAGCATGAAATATTGAATCTTTATTATGGAAGGAACTTGACCAAAACATAGGTGCAAAGATGTTTTCTGGAATCTAAGGGTGAGATTTGTCTAATAAAATAAGAACAATACTTTTGGAGAAGAATATGCAGGTTGATCACATACTGAGTGCACAAACATATTTGCCGAAGACTTCTAATGATACTAAATGGTTTCTAAAATAAACTGAGTTACTAAGGGATGTGAATGGATATGTAATATCAGTCGTTGATAAAAAAACCCGTTGATTTGCGTGTGATTTTGCAAATGGAAGGGTAGCACAAGGGTGTTGCTACTTGTCGTACATACAACATGCTCTATAATGTATCATTTGCGTTTGTTTTCTTGGAAAAATAGAGAAATAAGTTTACAGACGGTATTGTGAGCATAGATAACAATACACAAAACTTTAGGTCTTAACTTTGTAAGTAAATAATAGGATTAGTGGTGGAATGTTAGTATTTGGGAGAGTCCTTTTATAACCTTACCATATATAAAATCTATGTAGGTTGGTTGTGGATTGAATTATTTTTACAATTTGAACCACATTAAACCGGTCTTATATGTGTCTGGTTTAAACATATTTTTTGTTATCACTTGCTTTGTTGTTTTGGTTCATAATTGTAGTTTTGAATACAAACTAAAATCGTGTAGCTTCTTATTGTAGGATTCTGTCAACCAAACAAAAAAGTTGGCTGAATAGCGGTTGATTTTAAACTAACACCTCTTAAATTTCCATTGTTATTAAAAATTAAATATTGCAATCACTACGAACGGGTTCCAAAAACATTTTCTACCGTATATAAAAAAGAAACAGAAAAATCTAATTTCCATAAAATAATTATTAGTAAATATTTTATTTGAAGGAAATAAAAAATAATAGTTAAATTAATAAAATAGTCACGGAAATCATGCTCATGGACTGAAATTATGTTTAGGTACGTAAACCTACTGGTTTAAAAATTATTTTAATCACACTAATTCGTTAAGGATCCTTAAACAATATTAAAGTATTACCTTCCTAGTTCGAGTCTTAGATTTTAATATTCGTTATCAAACTCATATTATTTTTGAAATTTTCATATATTATTTAGATTTAAAATTTTTATAAATTAAACATTAAAATATAAAAAAGAATGCAATTATTGGAATACGACCGCTCGTACTATCAATATATATTTCAATTATGGTGGATGAATAAAGAAGAAAATGTATGAAATTATTGAATAAGTTAAATCATTTTATCTGTTTTAGTATAGAAATCAATAATTAAATTTAATAAACTATTTTAACTCGATGGTAGAATAACACCATACTAAAAACAAGAGAAAATACCAGTCAACTCATTAATTAATATCCCAAAATAGAGCAGTATCAATTGGTACCTTAGCCAAATAAAACAAAAATACCTTCAGCATGCCACATAAAAGTTGATTATTTCAATTTTTTTTCCGTTTTTTTCTAATTATTATTATTTTATAAATTCCGCATTTTAAACCGTAATTCGGAAAAAAAAAACTGAGAGTACAATCGGTTTTATTTTTCTAAGACGAATAAAATTAGATCCATTATATATATATATATATATATATATTAATTTTTTAATTTGTTGTTCAAAGAACTCGCATGATTGATTTTTTAAAGAACTCTTATGATTGGTTTTTTCAAAGAACTCACATGACTGATTCTTTCAAAGAATTCAGATGATAGATTTTTCAAACAAAACAACATTGTTACTCACATGTTTAATTTTTCAAAAAACTTTGATCTTTAATTTTTCAAAGAACTGCCATGATTGATTTTTCAAAGAAGTCTCATCTTTAATTTTTCAAATACCTCTCATGATTGATTTTTCAAAGAACTCGCATGATTATTTTTTGAAGAATTTTCATTGTTAATTTTTAAAGAACTCGCATTTTAATAGTGAAAATTTATTTTTTAAAAAAAATTAAAAAAATATTATCAATAGGTCTACTTTTGTTCATCTTAAAAAACACAAAGACGATATTACTTTCAGATATTTGTTTCGAACTCAGGTTTGAAAGATATGACATTTTACAAAATAAAATATAAAGAAAAAGTAAGAAAGGTAAATTTTAGTTCAAGAATTTGAAATGGTTACGTGGGTGGTGATGAAGTGTGAGTATTTGAGGTATTATTAAAGAATTAAGTATTGATCCTGAGTTAAATTCTATTTTCGTAAAAACAATACCCCATGAATAAAAATTAATAGTTACTCGAGGTGAAGGTCGTTTGTGTTTTATGCTGGAATTATTGAATTATTTGCATTATGTTTTAAAGATTGTTTTATGTTTTTGTTTTATTCATGTAGTACTTAATTAGGACTCTTAATAGAATTGAGAATCGTATCGGAACCGAACCAATAAAGAGCAGACCAAATTTTAATGTTTCGGTCCGCGGTTCCATTCTAAAAACTGAGACATAAAAGAAACCAAAACAATAAAATGGTTTGGAATCGTATCGATAAAACCGATATGGAACTGAACCAATAAAATCGATAAACCGGTAGAACCGATATGGAATCAAACCAATAAAACCATTAGAATCGATTGTTTTTCAAACTTATTTATTATACATTATATTATTAAAAGTAATAGTTATTAACTTCTAAATTTTAACTTTTATATCGCTTATTTAAGTAAAGATATATAATTCATTAAAGTTTTCGTAAGTAAATCGGATCGAATCGATACGGACCAAACCGAAACGAACGGAACCAAACTCGGATCGAATCAAACTCAAATCGTACCATAACCGAATTGAATCAGACCAGACGAGACAAAAAACTTAGCGGTCTAGTCCTGTTGAAAAAAAAATTGAATAAAAAACTTAGTGGACCTGTCCGGTTCGAACTGATAAACTTAGCGTTTTGGCTTTATCAAAATACAGACCAAAACGGATCGATAACCTCTAGTCTTGATATTATTTTGAGTTATTTGTTTGATTGTTTTCATAAGTTTATATCGTTTAGAACACTGCTGAAGTTCTCAATAATTGGTATAATAAGTGTGACTACTCTTCTTATCTTTTCATCTCCGTTTAATCTCAGTGAGCTCCTCTTTTGAATGAGTTTTAATGAGTTTTCTTTCCTTGTTTTTGTAAGAAACATCAGCTTTCTCTACCTCTTATTTTTGGAGAGATCCTTCTTCTTCATCCAAGTTGAGTCTGTTTCAATCGTTAATACACTCTTTCATATTATACTAGCTGGTCTTTTCGTAACCTTGGAGTCCTCGAAGAAACACGAAGAAACATGAAAAAACACGAAGAAACGCGAAGAAACATAGAGTGGTGTTTGATAAGGGCATAAAATGTCAAGATTATTAAGGGACTTAATTATCAATGTAAAGGTATATAAGGACCTATTTGTAAAACTAGGAAAGATAATAAATAAGTGTAAATGTGAGGACTGATATGTAATTAGTATAAACATAGCATGTGACACTGGAGCCCACCACTGGAACTATATAAGAAAAGATCCCCTTTTGGGAAAATGATACTTTCTAATCATTGGTACTTTATTTTGACTAGTTTCTCTCTCTAGAACTTTGTACTTATTCGCCTGACACCCTTCCATAATACACGTTACCTGATCATCCACCCTAGATATTCTGAGTTTATCATTGGCGCCGTTTGTGGTAACGAGTGATAACAGGAGATCAGGTTCTCTAAAATCTCGACCCTAGCAAAAACCTAAAATTTGAGGAATAAATACCGAGGCTAGAAAGGGAAAGGAAAAAGAGAGATGTTCTGACAAGGAGATGTCTTATTCATAAGGTCGGTACTCTGAAGAGCTGTTTGGTGATAACGACCAGGGTAATCAGGGCCGAAGCAAGCGGTCGACCCTAATCGTGACCAGGCAACAGTTGTTAGACGACATTGCTAAGCTAAATGCTGAAAAAGATGGCTTTGGCTGAAAAGAAGTGTCGGTTCGACGGTCGAAGCAAACGATCGTGTGAGGAAGGAAAGTAGGCCAATCACGTTGTCGAGCGGGATGATGTGGACTTTTACAAAGGCAGAACTCGAGTGCAAAGGATCGGCGAGGTTGCAAGGAAGAAGTTTGGATTCCGGGCCAAGCATGGGTATGAATATTAAACTTGGTTAGATATGTGTGAGTCTTCTTCCCTGGACAAGAATTTCCGATGCCTCAAAATATATAAAAGAATGACCAGGGAGCGAGAACAAGGTGTTAGTTACAACGAGCAAAGATAACCAAACCTCAAGGTGACAGCGTCGACAAAATAACTCTGACGTCTGCTGAAAAGATGGGTACAGTCACAGTTAACAAGGAACAACATAATGGCCCCCAATTTCAATTCCCATCAGGGAGCCAGTCTTATGGTTACAGGGTCGGAAGACAATTGGGAAACCCACTTGAAGAAGGGTTATTTGCATGTCATGCAGAAGGTCTATGAGGTGGAACTTTTAGCCTCTGATATAATTGGAGGTCGTCCCCCCTTTCGGATGAAATCTTGTCGTGACATTCTAAATGAAATTTAAAGACCGAGCATCAAAGTGGTACGATCGATTGCCTCAGGGATGCATTAAAATTTTCAGTATGTTCTCGATGATGTTTTGTAGGAAGTAAGAGCTTCCGAGCTAACAGAGATACAATCGTGAATTGCTGACAAAAGGTCGGAGAAAGTTTGAGGGATTATACTCGACACTTTATGGATGCGAGTACTGATCTTGACTATTGAGATGAGAGTGTAGCTCTGACTAGTTATAGATTATGATTGTTTCCTAGTCTGATGAAACAAGCGGTAACGAAGAAGCAGGTTTTTATCTTTTCTTCCTTGTTAGCTCAGGTAGAAAAGCATATGCTGATTGAAAAAAACTAAAGTGTCGGAGTTGGCAGCATAAATCCAGCATACCACGCAAGATTCGGATGTGACGTATCAGAAGACTCCACAAAAAACAGCCACAATTCCTCAACCACATCCGATAACTAGCGTTGCACCAACAACACAGCAGTCACACGGGAAAGGATTAGGGAATCGGACTCAGAGGGTACAAAATAGTTACCAGGGAAACAATTACCGACCCATATTGAATAAATGGGTATGACCTGATTACTTCGCTGATTTGACCGAATTGTTGAACCTATCTTCGACAAGTCAAGGAAAAGTGTACACTTTTGGAAACCATTTCCGATTGGAACTCTCCGTGAGGGCCAAAACAACCGCTACTGTAGGTATCACGAGGACGTAGGTCACGATACCAAAGATTGCATTGCGCTCAAGAATGAAGTGCAAGCGCAAATTGACAATAGAAAATTACTTGAGTACGTAAAGAAACAACCTCAGCAAAGCGGAGCGGCCAAAAAGATTGTAATAGTGCCGAAACAAGAATTTTCTTTGGTGATCTCCGAGGTCACTGATTCATTTTACTTGTCCACTAAGGATTTGGACCCGAACAAAAACATGAATGTGATCAGAGTAATTAAGGAATTAGTACCTATGGCATGAGAAAAGGTACACAACTTGTGTAATTTTTTGAGTCTCTAATTATTTTCGGGGGCGACTCAATGACAGGTATCACAAATTCTTCTCGGAAGAGACACATGGTTAATCTGGCTACACAGTTAGAGGTGAGAGCTTCGACTATATCAGAACCCATCTCCCATCCTGTGCTTTTATGATGATGACATGAGAGACATTACAGGTCCTCACGAAGATGCGATCGTAATTATAACGGCTATTGCTGGTGAGGAGGTTCAGAGAATATTGGTGGATACTAGGATTTCGGCGAACATTATTTTCTTATCAACTTTCTCAGGGTTCAGGAATAAACCAGTGATTGTGAATTCGGATCGAACTATTATTGGTTTTACGGGAGCATCGACAGAGGTAGTCGGTGAGTTTGAAGGTGTGGTCCAGCTCGGGTGAAGGCCTTTCAAAAAGAAAGTAACGGTCCAGTTTATAGTCGTAGACGCTCCTATGTCACATGATGCAATTTTTGGCCGATCTTAACCTCTATGGTTCATAAGTGCTTAAAGTATGTAATCGGGAATAATGTCTGCGTTGTTAGAAGCACCCAAAAGACAGCGAAAAATGTTACCGAGCAGCATTGGCAACGAAATGGGATAAGGAGATGGTTGATGCAAGGGATTAGCAATTAGTGGGGTCGGCCCCTGGATCGGAGCCTGCAGACGATCCTAGGAAGACCCATGATTATTGCTTACCGACGAAAATTGTGAAAATTACAATTTTTACAAAGGTAAGGTTTTGAAGATTGGTGTAAACCTGCCCTTTTTTTCGAAATAAATTGATTGATTTTCTTGGAAAAAACGCTATATTTTTTCCTGGTGCTCAAAAGATGTTACAATGGTTCCTGAGAGTGTCATCTATCATCAATTTTCCATAAATCCAAGTGTTCGACCTATAACGCAAAAACGCCGAGCTTTCTTCCAAGAAAAGGCAGAGGCAATTATTTTCAAAGGTTGAAAGGTTAACAAGGCAATTATCGTCCATGGACGCTTACGTAGGGTACAACTAGATAAAACTGGATCCAAGAGATCAGGAAAGCACCACATTTATCACAGATATGGGTTTGCAATTCGGTCTGAAGAATGCAGGGGCCACTTATTAGAGGCTTGTGAATAAGGTCTTTGAGGAACAAATTGGAAGAAATGTTGAGGTTTATATTGATGACATGTTGGTCAAGAGCGTCACTGATGAAAATCATTTTGTGGATCTTGAAGAAACATTCAAGAACCTCGAAAAGGTGAACCTGAAATTGAATCCAGAGAAGTGATTTTTCGGAGTTCGGTCTGGAAAATTCTTAGGGTTCATGATCAGCGGGAAAGGGATAGAGGCAGACCCGAGCCGGTTAGTCGCCCTGAATAATATGGCACCCCAAGGAATATTAAAGAGGTACAGATTTTAACCGGACGCCTTGCAGCATTGGACAGATTCATCTCGCGATCCTCTCACAAATGCGCACCTTTCTTTCAAGTGTTGATAAATGCTAAGAATTTCAGCTAGAAACCTGAATGTACCGAAGCTTTTCTCAACATAAAAAATTACTTATCATCCCCAACGCTGCTGACAGAATCACTACCCCGAGAAACTTTGTTCCTCTATATAGCGGTTTCAGAGTATGTGGTGAGTGTGACTTTAGTTTGAGAAGAGGATAGGGTCCCTAAACCTGTCTATTATGTGGGGAAAAGTTTACAGGATGCTGAAAAATGTTATTTGAAGCTCGAAAAATTAGCACTGGCTCTCGTAACAGTTTCTAGGAAGATGCGACCATATTTTCAAGGTCACTCTATTATGGTTCGAACAGCATTCCCCTAAAAAGTGTATTACAACGACCCGATATTTTTGGCCGTATGTGAAAATCGTCGGTAGAATTGGGGGACTTTAATATTGATTTCAAACCAAGAACGACTATTAAAGGGCAAGCTTTAGCAGAATTCTTAGTAGATTTTCATTCCAGTAGGCCTGAGGAATTAGCAGCCGAACCAAAGGTAAATGCGGATGAATGGATAGTCAGAACCGATGTTGATTCAAGTATCAACGGATGTAGGGGTGATGTCCAGATTTCTACACCATCAGGGATCGCGATGTATCAAACGACTCGTTTTGGTTTCAAAGCTTCAAACAACGAGACCGAGTACGAGGCAGCACTGGCGTGTTTAAGGTTGGCGCAGATTTGCGGAGCTAGAAATGTTCGGCTGATAATCAATTTGCAGCTGCTGATTAATCACGCAACGGGACAATCCGAGGCGAGAAAAGAACAACTAGTGCAATACTTAACGGCCTTAAGAATTGTGGCTTTGTCTTTTAAAAAGATTACTTATGAGCATATCCGGAGGGAAGATAATACAATCGCCGATCCATTAGCAGGAACAACATATGTGGGAGAATACCCCTGGCTTTTGATTTAGGAGTATCCATCTATTTTGAAGAGAAATGACATAAAAAGTTCACCGGACTTGGCCTCTCAAATTTCAACAGTGTCGAACAATGATTGGAGGAGTAACATTATGAAGTTCTTGGCTGAGGAAGTATTGCTTGATGATAAAACTTTGGCAAAGAGCGTTCGGTACAAGGCGCGACGTTTTGCCTACTGGGAAATATTCTTTATAAAAAGTCTACAAGTAAACCTTTGTTAAGGTGTCTGGGGCGCGAAGAATCACAGACGTTGTTGTCCGAGCTACACGATGGTGAAGGGTCGGCACATTGTGGCTTCAAGATACTAATTAGGAGAGTTCTTTTGTCAGGTTTCTACTGGCCTGTGTTAGTTTCCGATGCTAAAGAGTTGGTTAAAAGATCTGATACATGTCAGAGGTTTGCCAATTCAATCCACACCCGAACAGTCCCCCTCAAGTCCATCTGTGAGGGTCTACCATTTGACAGGTGGGGGATAGATCTAGTAGGACCACTTCCGTTAGTAACTGAAGGAAGACAGACTATCGTGGTCGCAGTGGATTATTTCTCAAAATGGGTTGAAGCGGAGCCATTTTTAGGAACCAGAGCTAAATATGTGGTAAAATTCATATGGTCAAACATTTGTTGTCGGTACGGGATCCCTCTGAAAATAACCGTGGACAATGGCTCCCAGTTTGACATCAATGAAATGAGGGAATTTAGTGTAAACCATAATATACAACAATATTTCTTGACCCCATTTTATCCTCGAGCTAACAGATATGTTGAAGTAATAAATAGAACAATCATCAACGGGCTGAAGAGGTTTTTGGAAGGGAAGGCCGGAAAGTGGCCGGATTTTTTACAAGAGGTATTGTGGGCATATCGAACCACACCTCAAACTGCGACACGTGAATCACCTTACGCTCTGGTATATGGTATGGATGCGGTAATCCCCGTAGAGACAATGTTCCCTTCTTTCAGAATCGACCATTATGAGGAAAATGCTAATGATGAAAATCGGGCTTTGGCCTTGCATTATCAGACCTTGATGAGAAGTAGATACGCTTCAAAAGTTCGAAGAAGAGACTTTAAAGTTGGGCAAAAATTCCTGCGAAACGTTTTCCTCCATACAAAAGACAACCATCTTGGGAAGTTGGAACCTAATTGGGAAGGACCATACCAAGTGATAGAAAAATTAAAGTCGGGAACTTATCGGTTGAAAGATAAATTCGGTCGACCTCTACGTATCCCTTGGAATATCGAACGCCTTAAATTTTACTTGGAATGATTTGTAATTTTTATCGTTTGCACTTTCATTGTAAGACAACTTTAGTCGGGTGCATACTATTTCCTACCCTGGTGGTGCGGGGAGGTTTTAATGAGAGGTCTATTTAAACCGACCTGTTTAGTAAATTTTTAAAGCCTTAACACAAGTCTATAATTTGTTACAATGTCGAACCTATTAAAGGGTTTTTGAACTTTCAAGTTGATAAAAAATTTCGAACCTGTTAAAGGGCTTTTCAACTTTCAAGTTGATCAACAATGTCGAACCTATTAAAGGGTTTATCAACTTTCAAGTTGATCAACACATTCAAACCTACTAAAAGGTTTTTCAACATTAATGTTGATCGACAAAGTCGAGCCTATCACAATGCCTTTTTCAACGATGATTTGATCTACAAGTTCACACATAGTAAAATCTATTAATTTTGGCACCAGAAACTGATCACTTTCAATTGCAAAAGGGGTAGGATGATGAACATAGTCTAAAACAAACAGGTGCAAATGAAAAGTCCATTAAGGACAAACAAATCAAGTCTTGATGGTTATACAAAAACAAAACATAAACAAACAGATCCCAGCTGCAGAGTTCAAGCATCAGAGGATTCATCAGATGGTTCGGTGATTTCAAATTCACGGTCGGTGCAATTGACGCCTTCGGGACGGTCTTCTTCAGGGACATCTAACCACATTGACCCAAACGACATTCAAGGCCATTAAGCGTGAAAGTTCAGAACATAGTTGGCCCTCGCGTCGGCCACTTCCTTTTCCATGACCTTTTTTCACTTAACGTCAAAAAGACGGTTTTCTTCCTTGATTTGGTCGAGGGTCACTCAGAGCTCCTGAATTTTCCTTAGCTATTTTCTTCGATCCCCAACGAAGGAAACCATTTTGAAGCTTCTGGGCAGCCAACTCCTCGATAACTTTTGGGTGCGGTCTTCATGGGCTTGGGAGATAGGTTTTTTCTAATATTTTTCTTTCACGTCAAAAGCCCGAATTTTAGCTTCGACAGTGTTATCCCGTTGGTTGGCAAGATCAATTGAGTCTTGTGATTCTTTGGCTTTGGATGAAACGTTTCTTTTAAGGTCGGTAAGTTCCCTCTGAAGCTTCAGCCTTTCCCTTTCCTTTTGGGCTATATGGGCGAGCATATTCTACAGTGAGATGGCCAAGACATCAGAATATTGAAGGAAGAAGGAGTTCAAACTTTGGGCACGAATAGGCAAGAACGCAGGGTCAGGGTGCATCGAAGTTCATTGGCAAGGAGTATAATCATGTTGGTCTAGCACAACAAGATCACCCGAGTGATCCAAAGTTTTGTTTTTACCTACAAACTGCATTCCCTCTGATCCTTTCCCTCTTACATAAGCTTCGGTGGGGGTAGAAAGCTTTGCACCACCAAATTGTTCGAACATGGTGGGAATGGTGATCTGATCTGCGGTAAGGTCAATATGCGCTTTGTGTGCAACAACTTTCCCTTTGGATTGTTTTGTTTAAAGAAGGTTTCCCTTCTTCAGCCTCGACGCTCTTTTTCCTCTTGTCGCCACAAAATTTCTGTCCTCCTTTGACAGAAGCAAGAGATTTTTCATCACTCGCAATTGGGTCACTGAGGATGACAGTGGTCTCTGGTTCTGAGGGCGGCACTTCAATAGGTTTGTTTACGTCGTCGCCTTGCTCATTTTCCACATCAGACAACTCTTCCGATTTTACACGTTTCCTGGGTGCCCGATCTTGCTTAAACAAAAATACCTCAAAATATGGAGCCTCGACTCTTCTCACGAAGTCAAAGATATCAGGAGGGGTCCGTAGTTATTCAATGCTCAGAAGGTCATTGGAGCAGTGCCAAAGGTTGTTGTTGATAAGATTAGTGTTTTTGAAGTATTGGTGAAACTTCTGGCCCCAATTCTTCCTGGAAAATGCTTGGAGTTTGGCAAACATTGTCGAAGCTTCCTTGAGATGGGCTTTCCTCAGCTCCTGGATGGTTTCCTTGCAAGCTAAAGGAGAAGCATCGGTTAAAAAAAAGGTGCCCAAGTACATACCTTAAGGAGTCCATTTGAACGTAAGACGCCTCAGATTTTCTCTGCTCTAGGGTCGGCTATTTTCCCAAGTGCCACTGATAAAGACGAACCGGCATTTCTATGATCTGTCAGCCTCTAGCAAGTTGTTTATTATCTTCTTTGGGTTGGCAAGGGAGGAGTAAAAGAAGGGAAGCTTCTGAAATTTTGACAACCCAGATATTCTTATATATTTCTCCATGGAGATTGGGATCCTAGATAGTCAAGAAGCCATAATGGTACAAATCAGAGTATACCAAGCGTTAGGAGTTAATTGGTCGGGCATATCTCGAGGATCTCAAAGTTCCTGACAATTTCGGGATCAAGGGGAAGTCGCAGACCCCAATTGAAGAGGTCGGTGAAAAATACTATTTCTCGAGCTTCTATGGATGAGGGAGTCTCACCAGGCTTGGAGAAGCAGACTTTAACAAACTCAGGAATTCCCCAGATTCTCTTCAAACTGTCTTCCTCGTCGGGAGAATAGTATAGGTATTTGCCGTTGAAAAGAGACAGAATATGTTCGTTGGTCAGACGGATATGGTAGTCGGTTACAACATCAACGGTTTCAGGAGGCAACGGCTCTCTTTCAACGTCACCAACGACGAGAGTAGTTTTAGTCTCCGGATTTGTTGGAACGTCTGGTTCAGAATTTTTGTTCTCAACTCCTGCTAGCTTAGATGCCAGGATAGGGGCGTCATCAATTCTCACCGACGCAGATGCCTTGAAGGGTTTTTGGCTACTTTTCTCAGCGTCTTTGCTTCCGACCTTCGTTGATGCAGAGGACTTGGTGGAAGTTTTATGAGTGGTTTTTCCAGTAGCTTCGATATCAACTTTTGTCGACGCGGATGCCTTAGAGGAAGGTTTATGTGTAGCCTTTTTAGTAGGTTTCTCCTCGGCCTTTGTCGATGCAGCTACCTTAGTGGAGGGTTTATGAATAGTTTTCTCAGCAGGCTTGCCTTCAACCCCTGCCGATGCAGAGGCTTTGGAAGATTTATGGGTTGGTTTCACAGCTTCGGCATTTTTCACTCCCGTGGACAGAGATTTATCAACGGATGTTAATCCATGGGCGGAAGGAGTCTCAAGGACCGCACTTGAGCTGCTATTGACCCGAACGTGGCCAGGCGCTGAGACTCTAGTTTTTTTGGAAGTGGCTTCTTGGCGCTTTGTCATTTCCTCATCTTGCTGGACAACCCACTTAGGAGTAGTCACAGGGTTATGGCTGGTCCGACGTCCTACGATAGTCGGGGTCAGTTGAACATATTTTCGGAGGAGTGGATGAGGAGCTAGATTCACCCATAGTAAAAAAAAAGTTTTAGGTCGGTCGATAGTATCATGAGGTCTTGAAGGAGCAGGAATTTTCAGCGCCGGATCTTCTGGGAGAAGAATGAGCAGCAGCGGTAGGCCTTCTTGACGAAGAAGCCCTTGGGATGGTCGGAAGATTCGCGTTGAGGGAAAAGTTTGAGGGGCCTAGATTTTTGGGTTTTGGGAAGATCAACGGTCCTGAGCTCAGTGGTGATATAGGACCTTTATGGATTAACCCGGCGGCTCGGTATTCTTCTGCCCGGTCAGTGATGCTAAGATAGTCGATGAAACCAAATACTGGCTTCTCAGGAGAGTCGGTTTTCTTCTTCGGTTTTTTGGGAGACGGGGGTTTTCTCATAAACTAAATCAGACTTTATCTCTCTAGAAAGGGAGGAGCGTTAAGAGTTTATCTCTCTCAAACTTAGTTAAGGTTCCAAAATGAAAGAATGAAACTATTTATTGAGAAAACAAGCGCGGCAAAGGTCTGCTCCATGGAGAAACGCTGTCGAAAAGAGCATCGGGAATATCAAGAGTTTTTTAACCAAAATGCTAGTTAAAGGGCGGCCCAGTTATCACGAGACACGTGTCCATCCAGGCGGCTACAACAAACCTAGGGGCCTAGATTTATGACACGCGCGTAGATGAACAATTAATAAATAACACGTAGAGAAGTTGAAGAAGGACCCTTGGACAGGTCGATAACCGAGTTCTATGGGGGAGCATAGTGGGCTTTTGAGAAATTAGCTCGACCCAAGGCCTACAAAAAACGGTCCAAAGAGTTTGGATTCAGCCTTGTTTACATCTAGCCCACCACATCACGGCAAATCAGAAGCTCAGCTCTTAGCAAGCCAGTCATAAAGGGTCGGCTTTCCAAGATTGTGGCAAATGATCGACAAATCCATGAGGATCCCCTTGTCTAACCCCTCTTTCAGTTTTGATAAATGCAATTGTCTTCCCATTTATTAGTATATAAACAAAGATTAAATTGATTAGGCTGCTAACTAGGTTGATAACTTTACTATTCAAACCAAAACCTTGTAGCACTCTTATAATGAAACTGTGAGAGATATTGTTGAGTGCCTGGGACATATTTACTTTAATAACAATGTTTTCAGCCTTTATTCTTCTATCTATGTCATGGATGAGTTCTTTAGCCATTAGAATGTTATTTTGTATTGCACTGCCCTTAACATATGCACCATGTACTTCAGAGATTAATTTAGATAATAATAAAGACAGTATATTGTTTATCATTTTTGACATTATTCTATTCATTTGTGTACATAAACTGATTGGTCTATACTGATTCCAGTATGTTGGGTTTTCAGTCTTATGAATTAAACGAATTCTTGTGGCCATTATTCTTTTGGGTATATTTTGTCCTTGTATGAAATATATTAATGCATTGCACATATCATTTTTGATGATTTTCCAAAAAAAGATGAAAAAACATCTATTCAAGCCATCTATGCCAGTAGCCATTGATGGATTTAAGTGTTGAATAATATCCAAACTTCTTGTTCAGTAGGTATAGCTAGGATCATGTCATTATGTGAATCAGTAATAGTTTTTGGAATAATATTGAATATACTATTAATAATATATTCTAGCTTTTGATTAGTGTTAATATAAGAGGGAGAGGAGAGTTTATTTGTGAAGTAGGATTATGCGGATGAGTTGATAGCCTCTTCATCAGTGCACCATATATTATTGAGTTTTATGATAGTTATCCTTCATTTCCTTCTTTTTTTCATAACATAGTTATGATAAAATCTTGTATTTTTGTCACCGTCTTGTATCCAATTAGCATGACACTTATGTTTCCAATATTCTTTGTCCATGGTAAGTGCAAATAGATGCTTAACTGTAGTTTTTTATTAAATGATTCTTGTCTTGTAAGTTGTTAGATATTTTGTATCTTTTTCACAGGCAGAGACATTTTCTTCAGCTTATTTCACTTTGTCAAATATATTAATATTTATAAAGTGATTTTTGTTCCATTTAATCAGGGCATTCTTCAGTCTTTTCATTTTATTCTAGTAAACAAATATTGGATATCCTTCCATGGCATCATTCCAACTTGATTTTAGAAAATTTAGGAATTCCTTATCCATTGTCCATATGTTAAGGAATCTGAAAGTTTTACTTTATTTAGATATGTTTTTAGTAATGGTTATAAGTGGTGGTGTATGGTTTGAACATGTACGAGGAAAATGTAACACTTTGGTTTCAGTAAAGTATTCAGACCGCTCTTGATTAAATAAAACTCGATCTAGGCCACTGAATCTTGTTCTTTTAGTCCATGTGAATCTTGTACCTGCAAAACATGCATTCTTTAAGTAGCAATCCTTAATCACATCAATAAAATTATTAGAACTTTCAGAACAGAAATTTGTACAACCATATTGCTCAGAAGATGATATTATAGAGTTAAAATCACCAAAAATTAGCCATTGCTTTGTAGTTGAAGCAAATAGTCTCAATTCATCCTAGAGCTCAGTTTTGTTTCTCCTTTGGTACTTTCATATAAACATGTTACATTAAAGAATCTGTCCATCATAAAGTGTTTGATGGCAGTGTGAATACATTAGACTTTGTCAGCCAGTATACTGACTTCAAGATTTTCATTCAATAGCATCCAAATCTTGTTAGATGTATTTGCAAAACAATTGGGAAGTTTGACCTTGACTAATAGTGGTTCTAGTTTCTCACAATATTTCATATGCTCCTGGATGAATACAACTTTTATGCTTTCTCTTTTTTATTATGGATTTCAGTCTTCTCATTAAAGATTTGTTAATTACACCCCGTATATTCCAGCTTAAGGCTTTAATCATTTAGGGCTTGTGAATGAAGTTTTTTTGCATAGACTTGATCACCAGTAGTTTTCTTCTTTTGTTAATTCTTGCTTGTTTCATCTTTTGATCCATAATTTTTTGAAAATTGGATCACTTTCTTCTTTTCTAGGGTGGGCGTTGGTGGAAGGCTACCCGTGTTATCTTTATTAGGTTACCATGTAATGGAGATTCAGTTTCAACTGTTTGAAATAGGTTAAAATCATCATCAATATATTTAATAACATTTATAATCTCATCCTCACATGTTTTATCTTCTTGTTCCATTCTTATTTTACAAAGTTCTTTAGGTTCTTCATTGACTGACTTGATTCCTTCATTTGCCTTATTTAGATCTTGATTGTCTCGGATTTTTTGAGCTTCTTCCTAGGATTTAAAATGATGGACTTAAGATTTGTATTATGTTCTGAATTGTTCTTCTTCTTCTGGGCTGTTGGAGTCTTTCTTGATGAGATGGGTTCATTCATTGGCTTCTGATTGTTGTGAGAGATTGTCTTTTCTAATTTTGGTTTTAATTTACTGTAGGAGAATACATCATGTCCTACATGAAAGCACTTATCACAGTATTTAGGTACCTCTTTGTAGCTTATGTGAATCCATGCACCGTTGTTGTCTCCAAACCCCAACCATATCTGGTGTTGCAACTTCTTGGAGATATCAACTTCTACCCAAACATAACAGGAATTACACATTGCCTTGTTCTTTGGTGGAATCCAAGATTTAATTGGGCTTCCAATTGAAAATGTTATTGAGTCAATGATATGTGCATTATAGAGATGTTTATGTAGGTTTTCAATCATAATCCAAATTAGGACTATAGTACATTCTTTTTTTGTGCTGAATGGTGGAAACCATTTTAATATTCACATTGAATATTCTCATACTGACCATACCCGTCGGGACCATATTTTGTTGATATTATCCTTTAATGAGAATTCAAGAAACAAGTGTCTTGAGTCCGAATTAGAGTAGGAAAAGTCACTTTCAAATTTATGGGCTTCAAAGAATCTGTCAAGAACTTGTTTCTTGGGCAAGCCTTTTGTAAATTTTCTTATTAGGGTATATGATGAGGATTGTAGAAGGGAGTTATTGACATGATCATTGAATTGTATATCAATGTGGTCATCTTTGTATTGGGGTACATGTAGGCTAGAAAACTAAGGTTGGTTTTGGGTTTTGAACTTCTGCAGAGTATTATTTATGGGTTATATAGGCTGTTGTTTGTGGATGCTTAACAATGGATTTTTTTAGGTTTGAAGCTTCAGAATGCTGAAGAGGAGGGAACTATTCCTGGTTTTGATGTCCTGCGACATTTATTTGCTGCATTTTCCTACTTTTGTGTATTAGAGATGGCAAATAGCCATATATAGGGAGATGTAGAAGATTGGTTGATTACTTGAGTTTCTAGAAACTCGTGGAAATCTTCTCATTCAAGATTTCACTTCGGATGCTATATTTTTTTGAGTGGTGACAACGTTGGAATGACTCGTTTTTCAGCAATCCAAAAATATATAAATATGAATTAACTATATTGTATGTTTTGGTTGAAAAATCTATTTTTTGTATAGTTCAGGTTAAGAACATGTTCCATTCTTTTATATATTATATTTTCTTGAACTATGTAGGATATAGAATCATATTACCTATTTTAAAAAATTCGATATAATTGAATGCGAATAAACTTTTAGTATATTATTTCAGATCTTTACAGTTTCTAGTTAAGTGATATATCTCATAAAATATAATCAACTTTACTGCTTCTAGTTAAATATGTATCTCATAAAATATACTCAAAACTTGTCGGAGACTCGTGATCAAAATAAAGGTCATAAAATAGTTGTATAAACTAAACCTTCGAATAATATGGATCTCGGTGAAGATCGAATAATGTAAGGTAGAAGCCCCTGAAATTTAAATGGTTGTACAAGATAGGTGATATATGATCAGTTAATGTCCAATTAGCGAGTTTGAAATAAAAAAAAACATAAAACTATATAATCAATAAAAAGTTAGTGATATGTTAGAAACTCGGTTGTTTGACTTTTGTTCATCTTCTGTAGACTCATACCAAGAATTTTAGTTAATAGATTTTTATTTCAAAATATATATATATATATATATATATATATATGAATTTTAAATATTTGAATTTCGTTTTTTTCATGTATTAAATATATATAAAAAAAATTTACAATGATATAATTCGAAGAGTGACATGAATTTTTTTTAAAAAAGAAACAATTTGGGGACCAATTAATTTTAAAGAAACCAAACACATAATAAAATCAAAACAAAACTTAGAAAAACTAAAATACTAATCAACATAATCCAAAATCAAGCCAACGGAACTAAAAACATTTATACAAGAGATACAGTTACAATGTTTAGAATATGTATGAAAATCGAATGTGTTCGTGCACAAAACTCGCTAAATAAATATACGACAAAACTTCATACTAAATCCACTACAAGAATCTTTACTAAATTAAAAAAAAAATCAAACAGCAGCCCAAATAAAAATTTCTTGGTCATATACGAAGAAAATAAGTAATTAAATCTTATAAATATACATATTTGAGATAAATAAACAACATGAATCTAATTAACCTTGAGATAAATTAGTAGAAGTTTTATTACTTTTAATAGTTTTTCACGTTTTAAAGTTTTTTATGTTTAGTTTTCGTGCATGAAATTATTTTGTAACCGATTTAGCTGTTCAAATATTAATTTTTTTGTTTTATATTTGATCTTCTAATATTTCGTCCACAATATATTCATAATGTTTTACCAATAATAATATAGAAATTTAAAAAATAGATGTTATTAAGTAAAAAAATAGTAGATCGGACGAAAAAAGAATACAGTTAAAATTTGATCCCAAATACGTTAACCAACTCTAAAAATAGAGCATTTTTGGTTCTTTACTATTTTGCTCTTACGTTCTTTTTGTTCCCGTCATGTTAGACCTTCCGACAACTGTCAAATTCTCTGTTGGAAGAGATTTTCTCAATCGCGGGCCAAACCTTCTCACTCATCGGGCCGCTATATTCACAAGGTGGAAAACTCCTCCGCTTGTTGATAAGATCTATCCCAACATAAATAAAAATACATTTTTGGTAAACTCTTAAATTTGACAAAAAATTGATGCTAACTATTTTTTTAGGATCAAATTTAACTATATATAAAAAAACTACTGTTTGAATTGGTTCGTAACACTCCTAAACAATCGTCGGTGCGAGAGATTAAACCTAAAAATGTTAAACGTAAAAAAGTAGTTAAAAGCAAAAATAAACAAAAAAAATTAAGACAAATTCAATATATGAAAAATTAAAAGTACATCGAACCGAATATATCTATGATAATTTACTATAAGAAGTTTAAAATTTGGCAAAAAAGAGTCAATATCTTAGACCAATAAGTTCGGTTATACCGATTGATATTTAGTAGAACTTTAAATTTTGTCATCTTCTTTTGTCATGAAAGTTATTAGACTCGTCATAATCTAAGTAAAATGAAACTTATTACTCATCATAATCTAAGTAATAGTATATCTTTTATGTAATTTTTCCAACAACCAGAACTTCCCATGTGAACATAAAATCGTCTGAAATTTTGATATCCAAGTTCACGATAACTCCGCCTTGAGTTATTGGAACTAAAATTTCTAAATGTCGGAGGTTTGTTGTATGCTCTATTTTAATCGTTTGAGCTTTTGAATTTGTCATTTGAAAGTTTTGTATTTTTCTTCTTCATTTACTTCAGAAGAGGAAACATCGTTTACCTCATTAAATTGACTGTCAACTAATAATAGAGTAAGTGACGAGTCACATTGTTTACCTCATTAAATTGAGTATCAAGTAATAAGATGGATAAATTTATTTTAATCAATGTTTTATGTTGTTTAGTCTTTAGCTTTTGCACGGAAATCAAATACCATCTAAACGAATATAAATACAAATTTAAGTAAGATTTTGAAATTCAAAACTTTATCTATTTTATTTAAAAAATAAAGGTTTAAGATCATATTTTTAACAGAGTTCTCGTCTAAACATTAAAACTTTTTTAGACGAGATAAAAAAAATAACAAAAAATCTACAACAATAAAATTGAATAGTCGTTCCAAACAAATGTATAGATTATATAAATGATTTTTTCGAGCTTTAATCGATGCAAAATCATAAATAACAATATGAAAATCAATATCATCTAACTAGTCTTTTATGTCCACCTTTGTCTCTTATCGGCCTCCTATGTTTTTATTGCATTATTAGTCCTCCCGCACATGTGAGTATTGATAAACTGGCATGTGGCATCCCAAGCATCAACATTTTATCTCACTATTGGGCACAAAAAATCTAAAACCCTGATTCGACAACACATAGTCTTCTTCCTAAATTTCTAATTTCAAAATCACATTCTTTAAATTTTTGGAGAACAATAGTGAAACAAAATATTGGTATTTGGACTGCGACATGTCAGCTTCTCAATACTCACATGTGTGGAGAGACTAATAATACAAAATTTTAAAATATAGTGGATCGATGGGAGACAAAAGTGAACATAAAGAACTAGTTTGATGCAAACACAAAACATGAAGGACTAATCGTGATTTTTAGCCTTATTAATCACTTGGAAAGAAAACAAACATAAGTAACTCTACTAAAAAAAGTAAATAAATTATTGCAAGCATACAAGAAAAAACATTATTGGTGAAGTAGAGAAATTCAACCGAGGATTGTCCTGAACTTGTTCCAAATGTTTTCAACAAGATCATTCTTCAATTGAATATGACTTTGACAAGATCATTCTATAATTGAATATGTTTTTACCTATCACGTAGTTCGTCTCTAGTTCGGTGTTGAACATGCTTATGTATTCGATGATGCATTTTAGTTTGGACAATGAATGATGAGCTCAGTCCAACACTTCTCGTCGGTTCAAAATCGATGTTCTCCCAACTTGGTGAATATGAATGTCATTCATCATCAACTACCATGTTATGTAAAATAATACATGCTTTCATTATCTTACCTAAATCTTCTAGATTCCACATCAATGTCGAACGATGAATAATTGTGAATCGTGCCTCCAAAAGTCCAAATGCACGTTCCACATTATTCCTGCATGACTCATGTGTTTTTGAAAATAATTTAGCTTCATTGCCTTGGATTATTTAAATTGACTTGAAAAATGTGTGATATTGAGGATAAATTTTGTCTATAAAATAATAACCTATACTGTATTAATTGCCATTGATATTGTAGTTCATTGTTGGCGTGACATCAAACTCAATATCATCAAACACCGAAGATCTATCTATTACATTTATTTCGTTCAAAACACGAGGAATGCCAAAAAAGCATACCAAATCCACAAGTCCTACAAAGCCGCTACCTCGAGGATAGTTATTTCTTTTCTCATGTGTCTATATGTAAATTTCTCGTGCCACACCTCATGATAATTTTTTCACATCTAGTACATACAATCGATACTTCCAACATTTTGTGGAAAACCGGTTCTCACCAACTTGTTGTAACTTCTCTAAATTGACCACTTTAGGACACCTTAAGTATTCATCTTTAAACAATGCGATTATATCCTCACAAAAATTTCTAACAGAATCAATTGTAGTTGCTACTTCAATGCTGATATATTCATCAAAATCATTTATTACATTTTCATAAGAAAGCATGCGCAAAACAATTTAGTAGTTCTACAATTATGAGGAATGAGGTTGGGTTCCACCAAATCTCATTCTTTTTGCACATCATCAACTTTTATTCTCCGAAAGAATAATATTGGTGTCAATAAATGACTAGAATATAGAAGAAGAATATATGAGGAACAAATATTTTTTGTGATTTCCATATGATGTGGAATAGCATTTTTATAATGAGCTCGCCAAATTAGAACATTATTTATTTATCATTAACATTTAACTGCTAGCTCGTAGAGGGTGTGGACATGTAAGAAGGAATCATATCTTTTTATAAAATGGTATTGTCAAATAAAAAATTAGTGAAAATATGGTGTAAATAAAAACCACTATGACCTTATCTTGTTGTCTCCGGATTCAAAGGTGAGCCTTATTTTGTCATAGAATGGTTTTTTCAAATCAAAAGTTAGTTGGAAATATGGTGTAAACATTTAAACCATATTGAAGTGATTTATTATTGGTAGATAACATTCATGATTGGAAATAAAACAAGTAGTATTTCCGTGAAACTTTAAAAAACTAATACAACTTCCGAATGATAAAATCGTAGAAGAAGTTTGTTAGCTCTACTATTTAAGGCTTGTGTTCTTCGGATTGTGCACCCAAGAGTCTACTATTAATCATCATAACATAACGTAAATTAAATACGCGATAAGTGATAGATGCGAGACATTGTAAACAAATTTAGATAGATGAGACAAACTAAACTTTAAATTTTTGAATATTAGATGCTGGATAAAAAATCTAAATACTAGACCAGGACTTGCAAAAAAAATTAAAAAAAATGTCATGAATTGATCTAATTTTGTCTGTTTAAAAAAAATAAAATAATGATATTTTTAAGCTTTTTTTTCAATAATCATTTAAAAATAGATTTTTTAATTTGATTAAAAGAATATATTGTACATGTATTGATTGATTTTATAAAAAAAATTAGATAAAAAGATTTGTTGAATTTATTTTATCAATAAATTAATAGGAGGAATATTATTAGTAAATTGCATATTATTAAGTTATCCAAAAGATAAACAATTGTGATAGGATAAATAATATTTTATTTTAATTGTGTTAAAATGTTTACCGTTATCCACCGAAAGAAATAAATGAAATTTACTTGACTTATCGTGATATATAAAAAGAAAATAATATATAAATTTAAATGATAAATAGTAAAAAAGTATATGGCATGTTTTATTTATTCGATTGTTTGAATCATTCAATTTATATAATATGAATTAAAATAGGTCGCCTAAAATTTATGTTTGAAACGAATTAACATTTAGAACAAACAAATGATATCGGGAATAAACTAAAAATTTAGATAAGTAAATCAAAATTTCCATGCAATAAAATAAGTGTTTTGATATATTAATAGAACAAAAAAATTGGAAAGCAATACTTACGTACCAAATACGATAAAATAAAGAATAATACTATAAGGATCTTTGTACTATAAACTCTAATCTTGTTAAAGTTTAAGTAATTTTTGAAATAACTCATATGAGATGATTAAATTTTGATAATAATTTAAGTAATTGCTAAAATGGATTAAGGTTTGATATTAAACTTAATAGTATTAAAATAAAAATGGATATGTAGATTAAATTTTAAAATGGCTATAGATAATATAATATTAGGAGAGTTTTAAGATATTTAAAAAAAACATGAAAACCATAATTCATCATTAACGTGTAATATTAAAATCAGATGGAATATACAATATATAAAATCGGCAACTTAATTTAATCTCCTCTTTTAGCTTATAATAAAAATATTACAATAAAGTAAAAATTTATCAGATTGGTTTTCAAATTGGATTCAAAATAAAATCGACTAAAAATTACTATTATTCCATGCTTCATCCGTATATCAAACTAATTCTTCATTTTTATTTTTGTCTATCATTCATTCTTCATGTTTCAGAAATTGCAAGATGAGTATATCCGCACGAGTGAATCATGAAAATATGATACGAGATACTCCAAAAATCCAAGTTTTGTTTAATTGTTGGTCTCCCATGATTCAGTCTAATTATACCTCTAATTTGGCATAGTTAGTAGTTGAGTCACTAGCCACCTAATTTTACTATTTACCATCAATTTTTACATTTTTTTTAATTTTATTTAAATTAATTTATAATTGGACGGGACCCGATTTATATCCATAAATCCATAACCCAACTTACCCAAACAAGAATTACATGTTAATACACAATCCCGAATTACCTGTTACTATATGCTTATCGTGTACCCAAGTAAGTACTAGAACTCTAAAAAAAACTTTTAAATCGCAAATTTCGTAGTCCCTTCTTTAATAACTATTTGATTTTCTTTCTTAAGGTTTATCTTCTTTTGAATTGAACCAACTATATCAATCACAAATTTCGACCTCAGTAAGTTCTCTATTCTTTTACTTTCCGATTCCTTGTTTTGTGTGTTCGAAGACTACGAACTATCAACAATGACAAATCTAATTCAAGAGGAGTGGAGTTCTAACCTTAATAAATTTGTTCATTATCTTAATCTTGATTATAAAAAAATTAGAGAATCAATTAGGTTCGATAAAGTTAGACCTTGATTAGAGGTTGTAACATCTTGTTGCGGTTAAAGAAGAGATGGAGAGAAAGAAATAACTGATTGTTCAGTATAACTTGACTTAAAAAAGAAAGAACTTGACATGTTGCATGAATTGATTGAGGCTTGCTATGGCGAGCTTCAGTCGAAAGAAGTGAAATTAGGTCAAGTGGGGCTTCATTAATGGATAATTCGGGTTTGAGTATTAATGGATAAATCGGGTTTAGGTTTAATAAGGACTAATTCTGGTTTGGGTAAGTCAGGTAAGTTAGGTTATGGATTTATGGATTTAACCCGGGTCCAACCCAATTATAAACTAATTTAAATAATGTTAAAAAACAAGATAGAATGGTAAATGGTAAAAATTGACTGCAAATAGTAAAATTAGGTAGCCGGTGATTAAGATGTTGACTAGGCTAAAAGAGAGGTATAATTGGACAGAATTGCGGATAACCAAAAATAACATAAAATTTGAATATTTGGGAAGTCACGTGTCAGATTTTTATGACTTACATGTACAAAATGTACTCATTTTACAAATTTCTGAAACATAAAAAATGAGTGAGAGACAAAAATAAAAATAAAATACTAGTTGATACATGGATGAAGTACAAATAACCAATAGTAATTGTTGGGAATTTTGTTTAGAGTTTTTCCGGATAAACTATGAAGTCTTGTTTAAAAATTTCTGATTGAAATTATTTTGGTCGTTCTCCAAAATTTGCAACCGGATAAAATTAGACATTTTCTTTTGAACAATAAGAATCAATATTTTTATTATAATCTCTTTATTTTTTAGCATAACTATACTTATTTATTCGACCAAAATACTAAAACCGTAAAACAGTGTCCAAAAAACGGCTATAATTTCAACTGATAAAACCGACTAAAAAAATTCAAATTCAATTTCGAATGATTTTTTTAAATTCAAAATTTCCACGAATTTTTATAATAGCCTTATCATTCAAAGTAAAATTTAACCTTAGTTAGGGTCCGTCCCTTGGACCGACTAATCATAATATATTCTAACAAGCGTGTACTCCAAACTCTCTGACTTGCTCGATAATATATTATCACTACATTGGTTGACTAGTCAATCCAATTATACTAAAATATCCAACAATCTTCCCCCATTTTAGTGAAATTCAAGATTAACTAAAATAAAATCTGAACAAATAACAAATTCATGCATAAATGAAATATCGTAACGATTGAATTTCATATTAGTATATTACACATTTCAAATATTCGAAGATCAAGGTATCACAAAGGATTGAACCTTTACTATCCATAATGAATACTCGAAGATAATATACACATAAATTTACATTCTTAGAGGTTCTTACTTGAAACTTTCTTTTACTAGCCTTGTGTCCTTACCCTTCTTAAGCATATCAAATCCAAGTCCTAGCTTCTTGAAGAGGCTAAACATCATGCTTAAATATATAGATTTTTTTTACTTTTGCACATGCATATACAATTTTTCAAAAGAGTTATTAAGAAGATAAACTTCAGCATCCGCAATTTGCATCTCTCAACACATACTTTGGAATAATAGTACTAATGTGTTCCAATCTCTCGATGTTAAGCTTTCCACATTGAATTCAACACCTAATGTCATATTAGATGTGATTTTTTTTTTTTTTCGGAGGGAACCCGCAGCCGCTACTCAGAGTGCAATGAGTGCGCACAGGGTACACCCTCAGTCTGACGCGATAGCCTGCAAACCAACGCCAGAAGGTAAACCACACAAGGTGACAGGCTCAGCCGAGAAAGCGTATGTAGAGGGACTCGAACTCATGACCTTTTGGTTATAAGAATGCCATACTCAACCAACTCGGCTACCCCCTTGGGGGCAAATATGAGATATTTCAAATGGACTTTAAGCACATCCCAATAACTACTTTGTCCACAAGATCTTTACTCAATCCTTTGGTTAAATGAGTGACTAAATTATATTGAGTTTTTACAAACTCTACTGAAATAGCATAATGTGTGAAGCACTCACGAATTATACTCTCTTTAACACCTAAGTGTCTAGAACTTCCTTTATAAACTTGTCTATAGACATTGGCCAAGGCAGCTTCACTATCATATCTGATAGATATGTGTGATATCTATTTAGGTGAATTTCCTACATTAATTTTCTTAGCCACTCAGTTTCTTTACTAGTTGCTGTTAATGCCACGAACTCTGATTCCATTGTTGAATCAGTAATACAAGTTCATTTCTTAGATGCCCAAGAGATAGCACGTCCCCCAAGTAGAAATACACATCCACTTGTGGAAGTGGTCTTCCATATTTGAAATATAACTCGCATCCGCAAATCCTTCAAGTACGGAATAAAATCTAGTATAAGTCAAACCATAATCGATGGTTCGTTTCAAATACTTGAATACTCGATTTAAAACTTGCCAATGATGTGAACTAGGATTGCTAGTATACCTACTAAGCTTTCCAACCTCAAAGACAATATCTAGCCTAGTGCTAGTCCTCACATAAATATACGAAGAAGACTCTCATCTTTTTTCAAATCCTCCATCTCAAAACTCGACGATAAGAATGTTTTAATTTCATCAACCTCATTTGGTCAATGCCAAAATCAACATATTACCCATGTATACATCAACTTGATTTGGTCAATTCCAAAATCAACATATCACCCACGTATAGACAAATCATAACTCATTTACGAATAACATCAAAATATACCAAAATTGTAATTTATATTATATCCAAGTAACATCAAAATTTACCCATATCGTAAATTATATTATATATAATAATTTGATTAAATATATCGATTTCTACTTAGGCACAGTACTTTACAAATATATTTTTATTTCTTATAAATATTATAATATGATTCTTTATATCAACCATTTCTACGTTGCGTTGCATGAAAATTTTCATGGTACTGGACTCGATTCTTAAAGACAAAAATAACATTATTATAAGAGAAAAGTACCCCTAAATACCTTCTCAAGTATCAAATACCAAGATGGTACCCGTTTTTGGACTAGTTTCATAAACTACCTAAAGCCACATTTTGGACAATTATACCCTCTAGGGTATAAAAGGGGTTGTTTTTGTTGAAACCCCCTTTTTTCACCTTCTAATCAGACTTTTGGGTTCCAATTCCCCCCACTTTCACATTTCTAAATTTGTGGAGAGAGAAACACGTTTTGCGAGAGCGAAACCAAAAGACATTTTTGAAACTCCCGTAACCGGCGATATCAATCGTACCTCTGCACCTCTGTTCCGATATTCCCGACAACCACGGCGAATCACCGGCGACCAGGAAGAAACGTCCTCGGGTAGTACTGAAACCCACCGGTGAACCAACGACGAAGACTAACCACTGTTTTCATCTCCGTTTCGAAATTAACGACACGCACCGGCGAACCACCGCCGAGAAGTAACCTAACCTTTGAAGCAACCACTGTCTCTGTCTCTGGTTCGACATTTGGAACCACCACCGGCAAGCATCCAACTGCAACGAAGTTTCCGTCGAACGGAACAGTCGCGTTCGAACCAAACCAGGTATCTGTATCTGTTTCGATGTGTAGGTTCTTTTACATTGTGGGTCGATGGCTGTTAGACGTATAAGATGGTACAGTGGTTGTTTCTTACTGTTGCTCGAACGGAATAGTAAGCTTATTTCTTACTGTTGCTCGACCGGACGATGGTAGTTCTATTGGTTCTGAGTATGGTGTTGTTGATAGCATTGTGAGGCTGATGTTTTAAGCGTTGCGATTTTGCGTAGGGTTGCCCCATATCTAGCAATATGGGCTTTATCATCCATCAGTATATAGTTTAACTGCCCGGGCAATCGATTTGGACCTGTCATGGTTTAATTGTTAACGTGTTTGATCGTGTTTAACAGCTATAGTGATGCTGTTCCACTCGTTGTGAGCGTATGTAGGTATCTTCATACATCTAGCAATGTATATTGTAATTACTATCAGGGGCTGATAGTAGTTTACATGTAAGACATGACGTCTAGGCGATAAGTATAAGTCTCAATGTGTTCATAATGCATTGGCTGCTTAGTATTATTGCACCTTGTTACAATGTAAATTACTAACTAGCTTATTATGTAATTGTTGACAGGTTAAAATGACAGGAGTATTCTACCGCTCGGGATTGGTTGGCATAATCAATGTCTTGAGACGTGATATAATCAAAGCCGAACACATCGAGGCTGCTCGCGGAACACCTTTCTACACATTCCTCAAAACCTCGTACGACTTGAGGAACGAAACTCTGAAGCTTAAAAAGTTCCACCACCTGATCGAGGCGATCTGTGGTTTATACGACGTCAGATGGAAGGCTTTCAAGATTGGACAGAAGCGTGTAAGGCTGACCAAGAAAGACGTTCAGGCGATCTTTGGCCTCAGACACGGTAAGGAAGAGATGCCGATGAGCAAATCAGGTGGATTTATCGCTCGGTACGCGGATGGAGCAGAGCTAGATTCGACTTTGATGAAGAAATATTTCTTGAGTCCAAGGACGAGGAGAAGCGGGCCAACGAACGACAAATCAGTTTCAAACGCGCTAATAAAGGTAAATATAGTATGTTTGAATGTTGTTGTTTTGTAGTTCGTACTGCATGCTGTGCTGGTTGTTGGAATCCAGGTACATTTTCCCATCACTATAAAAATATTGCTATAAATAGCAATATATGAACACTAAGATATCGTAGATATTGTAACATTAAAAGAACAGAACATGTAGACGTAATATATAAGACGGTGGATAGATAGCAAGATGGAATGGACTAAATATCAGACTGTACCAGCGTAGATAGCAATGTAGCCAGGGATAGATATCAGAGTATGTAACAAATGTAAGTAATGTTAAATATGAAACAGAAAACAAAGCCTGATGTATGCAGATCTGTAAAGTATCGACGTTGAATAGATTAGATATCAGAGGGTAGCATCATAGATAGCAAAGTAAACATGTATAGATATCAGAGTATGTTTACAAACAACTATTGTGGATGCCTTTAATTGTTCTTTCTGTATTGTTGTTATGATTTTGGATGTTTTTGTAGGAAGCAATCGAGAAAGCAGTTAGAGAAGGAGGGGAGGATGAAGCGAGGGATGTGGCTAGGCTACTGATACTTTTCATATGCTCGACACTGTTCTTTTCAGTGTCGGGCGATGTAATCGGGTGGACAACAATCTTCTACGTGGAGAATCTGGACAAGATAAACGACTATGACTGGTCTGGAGCCATCTTGGATAAGCTCCACAAATCGCTGGACAAATGTATTAAGGCCGGGCATCCTTCCAGAGTTATCGGATGCGTTGCTCTGCTTTTTGTAAGTATAGTGTGTTATGATCAGCATGTCTATTAGGAAAATGTTTTTTTTAATGGTTAGTTATGCTCTGTGCAGCCATTTCTTATGGAACATATTTCTATAAATGTCGACATACCGAGGCCTTACATAATACCTAGATGTTACAAGTTGTGGGGGCTAGAGGGCAAGGAGTCTACATTTGAAATGATCCAGATGGTCGGTGAGCTCAGGGACGACGAGGTATGTTGTGGTATAGTAGATATATCGTAGTAGTATAATACATATATCAGTTATGATTAAAATATTTTGCTGCTAAATGAATATTATACTGTATCTCCTAGGTTGTCGGCGGGGAGTTGGTGTTTACAGCATCAGAATGTTTTGTTTATGGAGTAAATGATTCGAGGATAAGGTGGGAAGGGGCTGGTGAACCAAGCGAAGAGAAGAGTAGGAAAAGAAAGAAATCTGTTGCGAACAGAAGTTCAATAAGGAAAGAAGATGACGGAGCTGGTAGTAAGAAGATAAAAAGTTCGATGATTGAGGTTGAAGATGATGTTACGTTGGGGGAGTTCATTGTGGAGAGGAAGGCAAGAGTTGGTAAAATCAAAGGGGGGAGGTTGAAGAACCGGAAAAAACGTAGGTCGAGTATGATTCCTAGTTTTGGAGTGCTGTCGCAGTCGGTATTGCGCGACAGCAAAAAACTGAAAAAAAGAAGCCGGTTGCGCCGGTTGAAAGTTGAGAACAAGAGGCTGAAAACATGCCTTGATGAAAGAAACGAAGAGGTTAGTGCTAGCATGTTTTCTAATAACTAATAACATCTGTATGTTTGTTAAAATGAAGATGTCTATCAATGAAGTATTATGTAACTATCATTGTTAAAAATAATGTAACAATTTCTTATGGTCGTTTGAATCAGGTTGAAAATTTGAAGAAAGATCTGGAGGACCTTAAACAAAAGCTGGAGCTGGCTGGTGAAATAATGGATGGTGAGGATCAACAACTGATGTTGACCTTGTCCACGCCATTTTGCCGCGTTGATGAGGAAGTTACTGAAACAGTAGATGCACGCGTTGGTGAGAAGGTGGTTAAGGAAACACTGGTTTACAAAAGAACTCGGAGGCCTGTAGTAGCTGAAACAGAAAAATCAACGGAAGAAGAGGGCTTTGATGGGGAGGATAAAACAGAAGAACGACAGGAGGTTGACAAAGCTAAGCATAAAGAAACGGACGAATCGGAGGAGGACAAAGAAGAAGTTGACGGAGGTGGGGTTCAATCCGAAACACGTGTTGAACCATTGGAAGAAAGTACTACACACGATGCTGTTGCTTTTGATGTGTCATGGAAGCCAAAAGGGACTACAACAAGTGGTTGTGACGCTGGTAATGGGAAACGGGATGTGGCAGAAGGAATACCACCCCTAACTCATGCTGCCGGTGCGCAGAATTTAGTTTTGGTACCTGCACAGGGACCTGGAGTTGGAAACAACGAGGTTGAACAACAGCAGCTGGCGGTGGACAGAAATCATTTGTTGGACGAAGTATCCAACGATATAACGAAAACAATGGAACGACAGTTGGAGGAGCCGCCAAAAACCGTCGATGAAGGAAAGAAGGCAGCGATCATCGTTGAGGACAAAAGAGAAGATGACATAGTAGTAGCAACTACATTGTTGGAGATAGCAGCAACCGAACCACAGGTTCCGGAACATGTCTCTCACAATGTAAGTGGATGTTAAAGTTGCATTTGAATATCATACATGATTGATAGTTAATCTCGCAATTAATGGTTTCCAATCGTATGTTTTTAGGAAGTCGAAACAGCGGAGCCTGAAGACACACGAAACTCTAGCTTAGTTCTATTCACTGGCACTGGAACAGCAGCAAAGTGCGAACAGCTATCACAAGCTGTGTCTCCATTAAAGGTGATAGAAATTTCCAACAGAGGAGATCAGTCCGCAGAGAAGATCGAAAAAGTGTCACAGGTTGAGCCATCTTCGTACGCAACACCAGAACAACAGAAAGCAGCATCGAAGGGTCTTATTGTCAAGTCGGTTACACCGTTGGCTGACGATAGCTTCATAGACTGCACCCAATCTTTTTACGCTGAAGTTGACAAGGCTGTTGAAACTTCAAACGAGAAGAGACGTACACTCGAATCCATCGAGGAAGAACAAACGGACGTTGAGGTAAGTAGATATTTGGTATTCTCGATAAACTTTTAAACTGTATTGTTAACAGTTTACGACCATGCTGCTTTTTTTTAGGTACCCAATGATGACATGCCTGGGTTCAACTTACTTACTCCAACGCAGGTTCAACAACAGCAAACTGAAGTTGTAGCTTGGCCGTTCCAGACACAGACAACGGAACTGATCGATGTAAGTGAGTACGAGAAAGTGCTGAAACTGAAACAGGTAGAAAGCCAGGAAGATCCAGAAGTGTGGTACTTGCCAACATCAGAGTTCTCTTATAGGCTTTCCGTAAGTGTGACAGAGATAATGGAACTACCTAACGAAACTCAAGTGGACTTCAAGGTAAAAATCTATTATGATGTATCTATCGTATGTTCCTTGTTAGTCTAGCAACGTGTCTATATACGTCTACCAATATTAAATGAAGCATCTATCAGTGTGTAAACCAATAAACTGTTGGTTACTCAACTGACTTGGGATTGTAATTGTGTTCTAATAGGTAATAGATGCTTGGATATATAAGCTGTTAAAGGATTCAGATTTCAAAGTCCCTGTGAAAGGGTTTGATAATAAGTATTCATTTCATGTCCCAGCCATTCAAATAACTGGGATTGCAACTGTAAGTTCCAAGGGGATTATTGGTTTTATATTAGGTACATCTACTTCCTGTATTAATGTCTTAAATTTACAGGGGACACTGGCTAAAAAGGGAGATATGTCTGCCATTGTGGACAATGTTTTTGAGACAATGCCCCGCGACACATATGTTGCATTCGTCCCCCTATGTACTGTAAACACGGACGGCGTGAACCACTGGACGCTCCTCGTCATAGACATGGAGAACGGGGCTGGTAGAAGCTACAACCCAATGTTGCCGTGGAGCAAATTCATTCCAGATAAGACGAGAAACCCAACGGGGCTGCACATCCAGCTATTTTGAACATTACATATAGCAAACAGTATAATAATGCATATCATTGACTGCTGCTGTATCTATCAATGCAGCTGGCATATTGCATGAAGAAGAAATATATACCGCATGTTAAAGGTGGGTACAAAATTAAGACGATGTTAGACATCCCACAGCAAAAGAGGGGCAGCTACGACTGCGGTGTTTTCGTTTGCAAATACGTAGAAGACATAATTACAAAAGGGGTTGTTGGACGGAAATATGGCGATGAAATGCCGGCAGAAACAAGAGCTAGAATATTCAAACATTTCTTGAATGATGGTAACACAAACAGACGTTGGTAGTATGTAACTTATATTTTGGTACCCATTTGTATATTTCGCATAGATTAGCAATGGGTGAATGAAGCAATACCTCTATGATTTATGTTTGTAGACTGAAATTTACATGTAAAAGCACTTTTTACTTGATACAGTCGACTGTGAAAAAGTTATCAAAGAACAGTTTGTTTAACTTAATCTATCTGAAATAGCCTCCAAAGCTAGCAATCAGTAATACCTGAAATACCAGAGTATATAATACAAAATATCAGACTGTCTTATTACATCGCAAAATATGTAAACATATTAGTCAGACCAAATGTATATTGAAACGTATTAGCAATGACAGTTGCTTCAATCTCTAGCCACTGCCGAAAGCACCACGCCACCATCTTTACACAAAATCAACCTTAATAATGATCCACTGTTCGAAAAATTACATGTAAACGCACTAGTTCACATAGCAAACTGTCATACCTAAAATCGAACTATTAATGATAGTTATATATCTCCTATTTTTACATATAGGAGATGTAATAAAAAACTACCAATAATGCACATATAAGAAGAACTATCAATGTTCATCAAAGTGTCTATCTGGGGTTAAGGAAGGATCTATCTGGGGTTAAACAATAAAATATCGTAGTGCGAAACATATCGTAATTTATAAACTTTTTGGTTACGAACCATAAAGTATAGTTTTAGATATCGTTCAGAAAAAATAGATAGCCCATTAAGGTTTTAAATTTTTAATATCATTAATCTACCATTCAGAATTACTCGCAAATATCATATAACAGGTTAGTGATGCACAAAATAAAAATATATGGACTGCACAACATGGTTATTGGTAGATAAATGCAATTAATTTGTTGAAAGGACTGGTAACCACACACATTACTCACTACTACATTAATGTGTTAAAACCATTGGTTAAATTGAACTTGAAAAGACAATGGGTAGATGAAGTAGAATGATTACCTTCATTTAATGTATGTGTGCCATTAAAGTTGATTTCTGAAAATATGGTTGCTTAAGGGGACTCAGCATTGGGTGCTGGGTTTTGCTATAAATAGAGGGTCATATGTCAACCTATTACTTACAAACTCACCAGCAAAGGAAAAAAAAGCACAGAACCTCTACCCTAAGTTCAAACCACTACTCCTCCAACCATGGCTCCTTCATCACCATTCTCCCCACACCAGACCAGCGACGACGCCTGGTCCTCTGACTACTACTCATGCGAGAAGGCCTACAAGCGCACGACAACGTCGGAGTACTCCTCTGACGAAGAAGATGATTGGTCGGTCTGGTCTGAGGAACAAGAAGACCCTTTTGGATCATGGGATTCTTGGTCCATGGACGACTGTTATCTTTCTGACGATGAGAAGCTGCCAAAAAGGAAAAGGTGTAAGAGCATTAACCCATTTTGGGATGAGGAAGACGATGATGAAGATGAAGAGGCAGACGACGAGGCCTCTGACGACGAAGAAGATGATGAAGATAAAGAAGAAGAAGAAGAAGAAGAAGAAGAAGAAGAAGACGAGGGCTCTGATGGAGACGATTCCGATTAGGTTAGAAGGTTTCTAGATGTAGTTTCATGGCCTTGTTGGTTTCTATTTTGTTGTTTTTAACGTATGTTTATGCTTTTTTGTGGACTGTAACTTGCACCAACCCTGTGCACTAGTGTTATTTTTTGTGGGGGCTGGTTTATTTGGACTATCTGTAGCAGTCAATGTTTTTATTGTTAACGTTTTAATGAATCTTCTGTTCTATGGCTTTTCTCAGTATGATATGATATGATATGTTGCAGTTGAGGAAAGCAGTTTTAACTGCAGTTATTTAACAAAATCGCATTGTATGACAACTAACATATCAAAGGTATGAAAAAATAAATTTATGTATCTGGCAGATGCAGAATCCACGATCTATCAATGTTTCAAGGTTTTTCTATCATAGTACAACAGCGTGTATAGCAATGTAGCTCGTAATAGATATCAGAGTCTGAACGAAACAGACAGGTTACATGTCAATGTTAAAAGTTTAAAAAAACATAAGTCGAAAGGTTAAAAATGTACACCGAAATAAATGTAAGTAACATACTTTGATGTATCTGTTAGATGTAAAGGCATGTTAGATGGATTTATCTTTGAGATGAACATGGCAATTCCTTTAGGGGACTAAACATAAGTGGAAATAGAAGAAGTGCTTATCTTTGAGATAAACAGGGCATGAAAAATTTAAAGTACATGTATAACTAATGTGAGCAAAGCATCAGATGGATGTAAACCGAAACAAAAAACATACTTTTGATGTATCTGTCAGATGCAATATCTAGAATCTATCAATGGTTATAAGAGTCGCTATCATAGTATATCATCAAAGATAGCAATGTACACGTGAATAGATATCATAGGGGATAAGAAACAGAAATGGAACATGTAAATGTTAAAATTGTACAAAACATAAGTCGAAAGATAAGGAGTGCTTATCTTTGATATGTAAAATGTTACAAAAAAGTAGGTTAATAATGTTTAGAAAGGAGCATCACATGACCTCCTATTATGGCCCGATTTCAAACATCGACCACAACGGGACTGGCTGCTGGAAACTTCTCCTCTTGATGGAATACGCTTCTTCCTCGGACGACCGGGTCGTCTTTTAACGTTAGGGGGCAGCACCAAGGGCTCTCCATCATAATCTGCGCTACTGGATTCACCAAACTCTGTTATAGCCGGTATGTTAAATGAATAGCTGGACAGGAAATTTTGTGTAGTGAAAAACGGCTCGACCAAAGTCATAGGATCCTCGTTTATAGATGCAATTACAGCCAACGCATGAGCGCACGGGAAACATTCTTGCTGCCAAGAGCCGCATGTGCATTTGAAATCCAGTATGTTGACCACCATGACTGGGTCCGATAAAACCTCAAAATAAGCCGCAGAAGACTTGCGAACTAACCATGTCCGACCGGATTGTACATTGTCTTTGAACATCTTGTCAAACTCGGGGCACAAATGTGTGTTCCAACTTTGGCCTTCTCCTAAACGTCGAGACATTTGAGTCATCAGAAGAGCTCTAATCCGGTCGATTAGTTCGACTATAGGCAGATGGCACAACTTCTTAATCTGGCCATTGAACGATTCAACAGCTGTTGATGCCATCGCCCCATACCGTTTGCCTTTGACATATGCCTGAGCCCATTTTTCTGGGGCAAGATTCCTGACGAAGTTTTCAATACGATTACCGCCTTGGCGCAACCACTGACCATAACGTTCATTAAAAATATCCACCGTAGGGGCATAAGCACAGCTCTTAAACATCGCTAGCATATCTTGTTTGTAGACTCTGTTAGTGTGTTCAAGAGCTTTATTCAAGTTCTGAATAAGATGGAAGATGCAATAAGCGTGGTAGTCAGTAGGATAAAGAGTTGCGACAGCGCTAATAATACCAGCATGGCGGTCTGAAATGAAAGTTATCTGGCGCCCTAACAGATGAGGTTTTAAAGTTTTCAAAAACCAGAACCAGTTGTCCGAGTCTTCACTACCAAATATACCAAAAGCAACGGGGAAAAGACCTGGGATGGAAAAGAATATTAAAAACAGAACTACATTAACAGAACGATGTTTTTTTAGATTGTGTAATAGTTAACAAATAACAGTATGTGTAACCAAATCTAGCAAACAAAGCCTACCAACCTAGCAATCAGTAATACCTAAAATACCAGAGCATGTAAGACAAACTATCAGACAGTCTTATTAAATCGCAAACTATGTATGCATATTTATCAGATCAAACGTATATTGAGACGTGTTTGTACTGACCGTTGTTTCCATCTTTTGCCACTGCTGAAAGCAACACGCCACCGTGCTTCCCTGTCAGGTGGGTTCCGTCAACGTACAGCAGAGGGCGGCACGAATGGAAACCCTGAAGACACGCCCCAAATGCTATAAAACAGCGACGGAAAACATTGCCGGGAGCCAAATCCAGACGACAGTCCGTAGTGATGTCACGACTCTGTAGCCTCTTGAAGTATGTTTTAGCAATACGAAAGAGGTATTGCTATCTCCAAATACAGCGCGACGGGCCTTCTCCAACGCATTCCAAGATAGACGATATGAAACGTCTAAACCGTAGTCTTGCTTGATGGTGGACTGTATAGTCTTAGCTGTTAAAGAATGGCTGTTTCGTAGAGAATCGTGAATTTCATCAGCAATCAAATCGGACGACAGATGCCGGCTTTTCTTCTTTGTGAATACGGGACTGCACGTGTGGGTACTGAAAAATCTTTTAATTGTCATCAAACCGGTCTTACAATCGACAGAAGCGTAAAGCCTCCATTTGCAGCCATCCGAATCTTTGTTTACACAATAAACGGTGATCTTGTTAAAGGTATTGTGCATGTACCTAAACGCAAAACCGTTCTCTAATGCATAACGGGATAAGGATAACCTCAGACCTTGAGCACCGTCTGGAAATGACTGTCCAACACCGATGATAGCTTCCGCCCATCCCGCTGTAGCTAGATGTCTTTTTTTCGGGGTTGTAATGGCCAAACAGGTACTGCTTTCACCGCTGGTTCGTTGTAGGTGAGAGGATTCTTCGAACAGTTTAACGGGTTGTTTACGTTTAACGGCGGAGCCTTTATCAGCAACATGTTCTTCGATAAGAAATGACACACTCTTCAAACGCTCAACATCGAGGTAACATTCCAACCCGATGAAATCGGTCTCCTTATTAAAAATACAATTATTCTGAGCACCGCAAGAGTATGTAATGCTGTAGTTGCCTCTAACAAGCCCTTGCCATGTTTGCTCAACGTAGTGTTGAAATGACTCGAAGTTTACGAATTCGGACAGCGGAACAATACTTGTCTCCGTACTAAGTTTGAAAATGCAAACTTTTGGTTTAGACATTATGTACCCTGAATTATAGGACTTTTGGTTAGTTTGTTTAACGTTGGCGTAGAACAACTGAATGTGTTACTGATACTATAACAGATATAGCAATATCCTATGTCTAACATATCAGGGTATATCGATAGTGGTCAATTTCAGCACAAATAGCAAACTGGCATACCTAAACTATCAGGGTATATCTGTCGTGGTCAATTTAAAGCAGAAATAGCAAACTGGCATACCTAAACTATCAGGGTATGTGGACTACTGGTCTGTTTTCCAACACATATATCAACATGTTATATCTAACATAGCAGCAAGAGGAAATGGTTGGAAACATATAGCAATATCACGTACCTAAACTATAAGGGTATATGGAGCCATGGTTTATTTATCAACACATATAGCAACCTGACAAAACTAAGATAGCATGGTGTATGCAGTCAGGTTTAATGTACAAACAAATCTAACATATATCAGGGTGTATGCAGTAATCTAGCAACATGTAGCATACAATTGCAGGCGATAAATCGCAATGAGTAACAATATAAATATCAGGGTTCAAATAGAGGTGGGGAAATGAAATTTCTCACCGGAATGTGATCGGAGCCGGTTTGGTTGCTTTGGATTGAGCAGAAGCAGATGGAAATAAGTTTCCTGGCATTAACGCACGTTATATGAGAGTCTATAATCGATTTCGAAAATGGAAAACGATTTCGAAACTGAAAACTCGACTCTGTTACTCACCTGTAAAATGTAACGACCGGCTACGATTTCGAAACTATCAACCGGAGCTAGGAGGCTGTGTACGGTGGTCTAGGAGGGTGAGATACGGTGCAAGATCGGAGCTAGGAGGATATCACAGTGCAAAACAGTACCCAGGAGGCTGACGACGTTAAACTTGTTTTCGGAAACTCGCCGGTGATCGGAACACTCCGATAAGGCTCCTAGATGGATCGCCGGTGGTAAAGTAAGGTAAATGGTGGTTCAATAGGGTCGCCGGAGGTGGTGTGATCAGCCGTAGTTTTTTGAAATGAAGAAACGTTCTTGAAAAATGGGTTGCTTGTTAGGTTAGGAGAGAGGAGAGAGAAAGGAGGCTAATAAATTCAAAATTCAAAATTCAAAAGTGATTAAGAAGATGCTGGAGCTAAAAGGGGCCCTTTTTTTCACAAATCAACCTTATATACTAGGTTGAGGGTAATCTTGGTATTAAAAAAAGAAAAGGTATTAGAAGTGGATATGTTTAATGAGATGGGTATTTAGTGAGCATTAACCCATTTTGGGGCACTAGGCTGTAATAGGTTTGGCTAAAAGGTACTTAGTGTGTCATTTCCCTTATTATAATTTCATTCGTATTTGCTACCAAATAACTAAATAGCGTAACTGCAACTTGTGAAATTGCGCGCAACAATTTTTTCTACATATCTTTTATTCAATTAAATTTCTATGTCAATCCATATCATAGATATCATATCTCTTATAAATTAACGAGTACTATACTTCGGATTTGTACATCTTCCCAACGTATTAAATAAATTAGTGTGCATTATTTTGTTTAAACATATAATTAAAGAGTTACTATGAACAATTAAAGCAGTTTCAACTACATTCACTGTCTTATATATTGGGAACAGTAAAACCTTTACATATATTCATTCCCTAACTCCATTAATTATAAATACAAAATTGCATATTAAATCCAAAAAAACACAATTTTGTTTTTTGAATTTAAGATATACTTTAATATTCTTGATAATTAATGAGGCATGCAATATCCATAATTTTGCACGCTTTTAAGTCATTAAGATAAATACCTCTAATGTCTTGTGAGCATGTATATTAAGAATAGCAACCACCGAATTATTATGATCATCATGGTAATAACAAGTTATATGCTTATATTTTTTTTTATGTAACTCTACCTTACCAATAAAGGCATGCAAGTATTATTATATCCGGACAATGAATTCAAGTTTTCAGCATTTATTCATTTAAGCATTCTTACGATTCCTAACAAGACGGAAAATTTATAGGATGTAGACATGATTTTCAGATTCCGAACTTGTTACAGATGATCATTGATCTTGAACTTGTTACAAATGATCATTGATCTTTGCAACGCTTTGTACAACTTTACAAACCTGTTTATGATTTTTCGTTTCATTTCAACCCTCGTAACACAAAAACAGAAAATTTCAATCTTTTGTTGGAAATTTTGTTTAGAGTTTTTTCGGATAAACTATGAAGTCTTGTTTTAACAATTTTAGATTGAAATTATTTTGGTGGTTCTCTAAAATTTTCAACAAGATAAAATTAGAGCTTTTTTTTTAACAATAAGAATCAATATTTTTGTTGTAATCTCTTTATTTTTTAACAGAACCATACTTATTTATTCGACATAAAAAACTAAAACCGTAAAACAGTTTTATGTAAAAAAACGGCTATAATTTCAAATGATAAAACCGACTAAAAATTTCAAATTCAAATTCGAATGAATCTTTCAAATTCAAAATTTTCATAGTTTGATAATAACATTATCATTCAAAATGAAATTTAAACTCAGTCAAGGTCCGTCCCTTGGATCCACTAATCATAATATGTTCTAACAAGCGTATACTCCACATTCTTCAACTTATTCGATAATATATTATAACTACATTAATCGACTAGTCAATTCAATTACACTAAAACATCCCACCATAATTTCTATCGCCACAACTATGATATATGACTCAAAGTAGACAATATATCAAACAATAGATTAAGACGTATTGAGAATCGTAAAGGCTTACGCTGCGTGCTTTTATGGGTTACCTACCTACAACTATAATGTAGTTGACAGTATGGAATTAAGTTTTAACCTAGAAAACAAAGAACGGCCCACAGTTTTCAATTGAGCCCGTGACTTTTCTACACCTACCATTTACCACTTGTTGGAGTCGATGTCATTGTTGTTACTTACTCTTTTGTCTCACCTTATTATTTGTGAAATTATTATTTTCGTGTCATTTATGATGATTTTTTTCGTTAATTGTTAACTTTCAGTGAACAAATTGATTTTTAATTTGATTTTTCACCGTGAAGTAACCATGATATATTGAAAAAGAATATATCATTGTACTTTTACATATTAAAACATAATTCTTTCGTCTGGTTTATTTGTCTCGTACAAATAAATATAAAAATAGTTCTATTTTATTCTGGTACTCAGAACTATTAGCATATATAATACTGAATTCTTTTATTAACCATTTTTTTTGGATAGTAGTGTTCTTAAAATAAAAGTTTCCAAATAATAACATGTATATTGATATGGATCAATTTAATGGGAGGGGTTTTTCGATTATGCGGTAAGTCAAAAGGAGAGAAAAAAGTTGATTAACTAAATGTTTAGTGAGAGGATTTGATTTTTGCAGGAGATGATAATTTCTTTTAAAACTATTTAAAAAAAAATATTCGCTAAATTGTTCTAATGGTCTAATACCAACTTTTAATTATCCTACTCCAAAGCTAAGATACATTAAACCCATTTGATAAATAGAATAAAATAGAGTAATTATATTTTGATTATATAAAAATTAATAATAAAATAAATGTTGTTTTTAATTCGATTTGTCTTTTTAATCTTTATACCTTCATCATGTAACTTATTTAGTTTTTATTAAAAACTATTCGGGAAGCTTAACAAATAAATTTTTCGGATATAGATTGAGCATCCCTCTAGATATAGCCTTTTGAAGTTTTGCTTCAAACTATTTAGATAAATAATTCAAATTTATCCGCTAGAACCATTCGAATGTATCAGTGGTATTTTTTTTATGATTGTTAACTGGACACATCACTGGACACATGTCATTATTTTATTATACCCACGACATCACACTGACATATGTGAGGCATGTCAACAGTTGGCAATGGTTCCACTCTTCTAGAGATCAGAGCCGTTGGCGACTTTTCCACTTTTCAGGAATCAACATTGATGATATTCTAACGGTCCTTTATAGTTCTCCTATCATTCGCTTATTAAAGCAATTTTTAAAGAGAGAAAATGTACTTGTAGAGAGATAAGGTGTGCCTCATTGCCACCACAAAACTAATCGTCGGCAATATTGTTTTTCTTCCACTAATATCATCACATCGAATTCAATCTCTAGTGATATTTTTTAGTTTGTATGTTCACTACTAGAACTGCTCTAACTGACTGGTTGTGTCTATCCATCAAATACGAGGAGAAGAAGAGAGATTGGGCGGTTGCAAGATTATCTAGCATCCGTAGGAATAATCACCGCTTCTCATACGATTGATTATGGGGGTGTTTACCCATAAACCATACACAACATCCCACCAGAACTTTCTTACACCCTTCAATTGTTTATTTCACATCATTCATCAAAACCAACACAATCTCAAGAAGCCACCAGTTGTTGACGTCCTTCCACCTTAAAAACTATGGGGTCCAATACAAAAGAAAAAAACTCACCTCGAAGCTTGGTCAAACTATCTAATTTTCACACCAACCCACCTGTCGATGCCCTTCATATCACAACAAATAAACAGAGAGAGAAGTAATATCTCTCATCGGACATAACCTGTTGGATCTAATCCGAGGGAGTTGGAAGATTAAGATGACATAAGTGAAGAATCTCTTCTGGAGACATCTGGTCAATCCGGTGAGAACGTTGAGATTCGAAAGTCAGCTAGGAAGAATACTTTGAAGGCCGAATGTGGTAAAGATGGAAAGGCTAAAGCCACTAAATCAGAGGCTGAAACACTTCCACCAACACTAGTCGGACGTGTAAGGCCTAACTATCAAAAGGTCAGCTTTAAGTATCTTATGGCCTTTGATAAAATTTGTTACAATTATTTTTAAGATAATGAGTTGAATGCCATACGTGAGAAGCGGGAATTCCCGAATGAGGTTGAGGTTGGCTTACTATTTTAAGGAAAAACTTCGATGAATTATGGTCCAATGGAATTAGTTGTCTATTCGACGTGCGAGCCTATGCCCTCTAGTTCATTTTGACCCAGAAATTTTTAATCTCTTCAATTTGGTCGGACTATGCCCAAGCCAGACTAGTCTGAATATTTGGTTTACTCTGATGCCATGTATCATATCATCTAGGTTATCGAAAATCCGAATGCTAATGGACAAATTCACTTTCGTTATTAGGTTGTCTCAAAATTCTCATATTATTTTTTACTTCTACGATATGGGTGACGAGTACAAGCTTGTGGATGACCTGTTGGAAGCTAACAAGTTGTGGAAGTTGCGGTTGTTATTTGTTAGCGGTTGGTCGGAGAACAAGAAGAAAATTACCTCAAAACGTAATCCGAGTCGGCTTACCAGGTTTTGGAAGAACACAGGTAGTCTTTCGAACTTATACTGTTGTTCGAACTTATATTGTTTGTTATTTTTTGTTATTTGTAACTTACCAGGAATTATTTTTTTACAAAAATACTAAAATCCCATCCGCATCATCTAGAGGATGCTAAGATTTCTTTTAAGAAGCTGCATCAATGGGTGGATAAAAATTGGTCCAATGCTTTCCACCAATGCTTTACCTCTAGCAACTTGTTTTGGAGTCACCTCTAAAGGACCAACTCCGATCGAGAATTAATGTGGGAGAAATTGACTATTCCTCCTCAGGTGGTAGCTATCTTTAAAAAGATTGAGATTTTAGATGGCAAAGTCTTTCTTCCAGCAAAGACCTGAGCCCTCACTCATAGGGATAAAATGGGTAAGATGACCAACCAATGCTCGAAGAAAGACACATTTGAGGTTGAATCTCTGGAGCAGCCCGATGAGTCTTCGCAAGCCATACTTGATAAATCTTTGTTAGCTGCATCCACTTCTAATATTGAAGAGGGTGACATGCCCATACAGTTTCGTATGTTGAAGAAGAAAAAGATATACAAGTAAACAGTTATAGTAGTGACAAAAGAGAGAAGAAAAAAACGAAGATATGTAATGGTTTGGAGATCATCCCATGTTAGAAGATCGTCTCTCTTCTACTCATATCTATTATCCTATAACACTTCTAGCATCTGAACTATCTTCTCTATTTCCCCCAACAACAAAAGGAGAAGCATATGCCAAAGATAATCGGATGAAGCCTATAAATGGGATAGATTTTAAAGCTTTCGAGAAAGACTTCCCCCAAACCAATGTCACAAATGTGCTATTTGAAGACGTGCCCTTTAGTTGATAACGGAACCCAACAGTATGCTATACAAGATGTTGGACTTCATAAAGCCTATTGCTGAGTTGGATAGGGAGGTCAAAGCACAGAAATAGACCATTGGCTCACTCGAAGAAGAAGGTAAAAATCACAAAGAGTCCTTCGAAAGGGAAAATGTTTGTACTAATGGTTTAGCGAACGAGGAAAAATTGGTAAAAGATGAGCTCTTGAAGCTAAAAGATTTTTACGAAGGGTTTCAGTTATTTAGTTACGAAGAGATTTAGAAACTGAAAGATAAAAAAACCAGTAACAAGACTGCTATGGAACGTTTTTCGAAGGAGCTAAGAAAACAATAAGCCCTTGTTAAGAAATATGAAGGAGAGCTAACCACTATCAAAGCCCGAGCTATCAAAGATAAAGAAAATGCCGTGGATTAATATTTCGATAAGATCTTGAAGTCCTTATCTAAGTGAGACACTTCAATTAAGTCTGACATGCTGTATATTTTTATAAGAAATTCCCCAAGCTGAACCTCAGATCTTTATGAGAGCTGGTCCCAGAGAAATTGGGGCCCAATGATATGACCATAGCTCATCAGTTAGGCATATTAATGGACTGGTCTAGTAATAATTCGGAAAAAAGTGATGTAAGAAACTCCATAAGTGGGAGTTCAGAGTAAGAGAGTGTCGATGGAGGAAAGTGAATTCATAGTGGTTTGTGTGTAAGTCCTTATCATATGTAAGGTACTTTTTGTATTTTGTTTGAATTCCAATATACCATTGGTTTATCCAAGGCATTTTTAGTATTATCTATTCAAATGTTTTATAAGCCTTTGCCATACCCAATGTGTTTTTTACTCGGTCTGTCATCAATGAATCAATGTTGTTTTATTTCTTTTCAACTTATTATTGTTTATTCTTATTCGAAGGTCTGTAAATTAACTAATCCAATTACTCAGAAGTAATGCATTCGAAGATACATAAATTGTTTATACTAACCATTTGAAGGTCATCCATTCGAAGGCATGCAAATAAATTACTTTAACCTTTCGAAGGTAATCCATTCAAAGGTATACAAATCAATTACTTTAACCGTTCGAAGGTAATCCATACAAAGTTATATCTATCATTTAAGTTAGTCATTCAAAGGTAATCCATTCGAAGGTATACCAATTAATTACTTTAACCATTCGAATGTAATCCATTCAAAGGTATATCAATCAATTACTTTAAGTATTAAAATATATATAAATCAATTACTTTAACCATTCAAAGTTAATCCATTTGAAGGTATATCTTACGATAAACATATAGTGAGTATAAAAATTAAAAAAAGAAAGGTTGATGACAAATACGATAGATTGGAAGCAATTTGGACACCTCATTAAATCCTCCCCAAACCACCAGGGTAGGAAATAATATGTTCTTAAATATTTACAAAAGTAAAAAACAAAAAAAACATTTTATACAATTATTTGAGGTGAATGAATAAGGGTTCGATGTTCAATGGGTTCCTCATAAAATTGCCTTCTTGATCGATTAAGCGATAAGTTCCATGCTTCAATCTTTGAATTACCATATATGACCCATCCTAGTTTGGTGCTAGCTTCCCTAACCTTGTGTTTTTGGTAATTTTTTTTCTAACACTATGTCCCTATGTCAAATTCCATTCTTCTAATTCTAGATGCACATATTCTTTTCATCAAGGTTTGATAATGAACAACCCTCAAGTGAACTCTGGTTCTTCTCTCTTTAGTCAAATTTAATTAGACTCTTATAGTTGTATATTTATGTTCTTCATAATAACTTCCAATCTGGAAAGTTGGAAGGGTAAATTTGATCGATGTTACTGCATCCATCCCATAAACTAAGGCAAAAGGATATTCTTGAGTGGAAGTTTTTTTTTTTTTTTGGGGGGGGGGGGGGGGGGGGGGGGGGGCGGGCGGTAGTGCGATAAGTCCATAACAATTCTCGTGAATAATTTGGCCACTTACTTGTTGCACCCTATATATTCTTCTTCAAACCTGTACTTGATCATTGGCTTGAGGGTGAAAAGGTGAATAAAAACAATGTTGAATTCCTTTGGAACTACAGAGAATTTCCATGTCTTTATTCTCAAACTAAGAGACATTATCCGTTAAATAATTTTAGGGATCCTAAATCTACAACATATGTTCGACATGATAAATTTTATCATTGCGTTGGAAATAGTATTGGAGAGAGACGCTTCTTTTACCCACTTGGAAAAATAATCAACCGCTAATATAATAGTTCAAAAATATCCCGAAGCTATTGGTAGGGGTCCTACTAAATCGAGCCTCTATCAGTCAAAAGGTATCTCATAGGATATTGATTCTAGTTGGACTCCCGACACATGTATTGAATTTGTAAATATTTTCCATAGATTACATCGTTTACCTAACTCTTTAACATCTGTTATGATGGAAGGCCAATAATATTCCGCCAATAAAACCCTTATGGTTAAAGTTCTGTGGCCACAGTGGGTAAAGCCTATCTAATCATGAAATTATGATAAAATCTCTTAGGATTCATCATACGAATACATCGTAATAAAGGCTTTCTAAAGTATTTCTTATAGAGGACATCCCTCAAGAATACAAATCCATGTGCTCTAAACTACAACTTTTTAGCCATCACTTTACCAACGGGAAAAATTCCCTCAATAATAAACTCTTTGATCTCATGCCTCAAATCCATGTTTGTTGTTGTTGATACTTGAAAAATGCATTTACTGCTTCTACGAACTTGAAAGTTTGATCATATCGAAGGGAATTTTTATATTAAGATCCAAGGATATGCTTCAGAGTAAGCAATAATTGTTAAAGAATTAGCCATCGAATTTTCAGCTCGTGGCACATGCTCATATTTTACATATTTAAAGAAGACTAAAGTATCCCTCAATACTTGTAAATACTTCACCAACTACTCTTTAATAGTTTCAGAATGGCCCCGAGCATGATGTATGAGCGTTAGAGATCACTTATCAATCAAACGTTTTTGGCTCCACAAATATGAGAAATCCTTAACCCTGATATTAATGCCTTATACTTAGTTACATTATTTGATGCGTTAAAAACAAAGCGTATTGCTTGATACATTGAATCCCCGAATGAAGATACTAAATAAATTTCTGCCCCACAACCCACATACTTGACTCACCATCAATTCGATCTACTTTCGATATGAATACATCTTTTTGGCTATTTCTTGGAATGTTGGGTGAAAGAAAGATTCTTGTATATGAAAGTTTTCAACAATTTTCCTTTTCTTCTTATTAGTAGATTTGTCACTTTTGGATGGACTAACGGTTGCAGTAGCCGATATTTTTTGGATGATTGATTTATGAGATGTTAAGATCTAAACCCCATCGACATTCTTCCCCAATAAGGTCTTTGATAACATGAGGTTCGGCAGTGGCATCCATTATGCCATATTTGTCAGAAAGAAAGTACCCTTTTAGTGGCAAGAACAAAAATCGAAGTAAAATTATGTGAGTAAAAAGATTGAGAAACTTTTACTCCAAAAGTGGTTGAGTAACAATTTAAATTCATCAAGGTAGGTGCGTCGAGAGTTTTTCCAATCTTTAGAAATTGCTTAATCTTCTAAACAATTTAATTACTTATGATGAGTACATGTTGTGAAAATGTTAAATTGATTTTTTTTAATAACATATTTAAATTAAGACACACTTCTTGTTATCCAGTGACTTTCAATTTTACGAGTCAGGTTATATGATTCACACTCCCAACTGTCGGTAACATAGAAATTGTTTTCTTTCCACCCATGATCTGATGATGGTAAGGTAACAATGCTTCTATTGTTTGGGAAAGTAAAATAATGCAAAATAGACTCATAAACTTTGTTGAACATGCATTCAGGTATGATGTTAGAAAAATTAAATGGTTTCTTCAGTAAACATATGCTATGATAATGCTAGTAATCGTTCGCCATCCGTTTCGAGTAAGTTGGCTAAGGCCTATTCTACACTAAAAGAAAAATTCTAACTCTTAGGATAAAGGAGGAACCTAATACCCTACTCTATCATTATATAGAAAAAAATACACTTTATCACTGGTGACATGATGGGGAAATCTCCTAATGATGTGATGCAAATTTTAATGTTATCATGAATACCTCATTTAAACCGTATAAGCTTTCTTTTTCTTTTTAATCTTCAACATAGACTGATTTCTAAAGGGAAAACCATAAAGCAATTTTTTTCTCTTCAGGTTCGTTAGAAGAATAAAAAATACCAAAGGTTTCTGTGTTTAATAACTCTTGGTCATATTCATTGTAATCAGGGTTTAAGGATTTATAAGGTTTGTTATTTAACATTTTTTTCGATGTTAGAATTGGTAAGAGGAAAGATGTCAGATCGATTTCCAGCAGGTAAATATCTTCTTCACTAACATGTAAGGAAGATGATGAGCTACTACCTTATGAACTAGTGCTATCCTTAATCTGACTATTTTGTTCGTTAATCTATAAATCTAATAGATAGAAGTCACAATTGATTCTCTAGGGTGTGACATGTTACCTGACGAATGAATAATCAAAAGTAAATTATGGGTTATTGTGTAGGAAGTTTTCAGATAAGTTTAAGTATTTAAATGATGTTAATTATGATTGATAAGGGTATGATTCACCCGACCCACATGTCGAACCGGTTAAAGACTGGACTAATATTTACTTTGTAATATAAGTCTAACAAATGTGTAATATTGATGGTACTTTTCATAATAAAGAGAAAATATGTTTGATATTAGTAAATTATTGGAGTGGAATAGCCAAGAAATGAGCTAACCATATAGGCCCAAGGATCCACCACCGTTACTGTATACGTGAATGCACATTTTTTGCATAGGGTCAACAATTATTACTTTTTTTTACTACTTTTGGCAGTTTCTCTTTATATAATTTTTGTTTTAGCTTGACTCTCTAACGTATGTATGACTCTTCTAAAAACATTTAGATGCATTTGCACCACATATAGTTCTGGATGCGTTAGTGGCAACCATACTGGGAGCCTAAATTGGTACCCGGTTACAAATATCCAAAAACAATAGCATGATAGGCTCGAATTTGGGATCTTGCGAGGAATGAACACCATGATGCAAGTGAATATTGCAGTAGTTACAGAAAAATAACGATTTGAGAGGGTTATGATCAGTTGGCATTGAACACTCAAGCGCAACACTAGTACGAAGAGTGGCAATATCAATTGACCATAGAAGAACATAAAATCATTTCCATAGTGAAATTACTATGTTAAATGCGCATAAAGAAACAATGAGAGATGGGACAAGAAAAGTCCAATCAGTAATTCATAAAGTTACACGGGGAAGAGGCTTTTTTGGACGATGATGTTGAGTCCAATTCTTTCTGAAATCATGAAAAATACCAATGAACTCATATTCAATAGGCCAAAAACTACCATTTATTGAGAAATGAGCAAACAACTAGATATTCTTACAGTCCTTTGGAATCTAATGATTATTCTATGTTTGATTCAGAGAAAATTTATTCTTCTTCATAAAGGGATCCACATAAAATGAGAAGAAAAACATATGGTGGTATGCATTATTGAAAGAGATATTCGATTCGACAACAAGCTTCAAACTGAGAGCAAGAACAAAAAACAAAGTTATTCTTCAGATAAGCACGAATCTTCTACGATTAAAGATATGGTGCTTGCAAGAGGTAAAGCTACACCATATTAAACTATGGATCAGGTATAATAAATTCATGCTTTATTGCAGAAGGTTCTGGAAACCTAAGTTTTGATTACCAAGTTAATAATCAATCTGCAAATCCAGCCGAGCAAGGTCTGTATGCAATGATTAAGAAATTACACTAGTATAGTCAGAGACACAATTGAAAGAAATCTTCTTTATCGACATTAATTCTTTCCGGACATCTACCGATGCGATTTGATATATCTAAGGTAGAGATGTTTGAAGGGAACAAGAATCCATATAATTATCTTGAGAAATTTAAGAATTTTATGATAAATTATGATGATGACGATTAATGTTTCTGTTGGGCCTTCTCCCAAACATGTAGGGACGATACTTTGAAGTGGTACAACCGGATTCCTTAGGGTTCTATCAATACTTTTGAAATATTTTAGAAATATTTAAGGCTATATTTTTTGAGAAGTAAAGAAATGCGTGAGAATGAGGATACAATTATCAAATGCATACAATTGGACATAAAATGTTTCAAAGATTATATCAAACGATTTGTTCTTATGAAGAGCAATTTGGATATTTGTTATGAACAATTTTGTATTGCTTCTTTTAAACAAGGGCTTCTCTCCAGAAAATTAGCTGATAAAGTGATTAGAAATAAATCTTTGACTTTTGATGTTTTGCTAGCTCAGGTCAAAGAACAAATCAAAGTGGAAGAATCTAGTAGATTAAATTTTAATTCCCTAACAAAGTTCGATTCAACAGTTACCAGATCCGATTTATCAAGAACGATAGGTCCAAAGTTTCCAACCCCAAAATGTGACCAATTTTCATCCGAGAGGCCCGAGTCAAATGTCGTTTTGACCAACTAAAAACTACACCCTCACACACAAAGAAAGGTCCATAGCAAATAAGTAGTTGTGATATGATACATTTGTGAAGCTAACAAATAATTTTCGTCTGAGAGGCCCGTATAAAATACTTTATTTAATTCAAAAACCCCGATAATTTAGAGATTGGGAGAAGAAATGAATAACTAATTTTGCAAATATCACAATGATGTCGGTCATGAGACGAAGTACTGCACAAATTTAAAGCAAGAAATTAAAACTCTCATTGACAATGAAAACTTTACGACATTTGTTAAAAGATAGTCCAAGAATCAACATCAGACTCATATGTGTAATTAAGAAACAACACAAATGGAAGTAGTTGAGGTTGTACAAAGAAAGAAAAATGTGATGGTCATTATAAAATTCTTCAATAATTTTAATTTGGCCACAGAGTATTTCGACCCTGATCCCCACGTAAGGATTATTATGGTAAATGAAAAACCGAAAGGTTAAGGGAAGGTAAAACATGTGTGCAAGTGTTTCGAATCAGTGATTATCTTCAGTTGTGATACACTGACTCAATTAGAAGGGGGAATGTTAACTCATATTTACATAAATCCATTACCATTTATTCTTTTTGATGATGATGATTTAAGGGAGGTAGCCAGACCTCACAAGGATACCATAGTAATTGGTGAAAATCTTGAATGAAGCAAGGTCTTAAGAATTCTAATCGATACAAACAGTTCAGATAATGCCATGTTTGTGTCCACCTATAATAAAACTAAAGATCTTCCTGTGATTCTCCGATCTAAAGGGATAATAGTTAGATTTACTAGGGTTACTATTGTTTCTTCATAGAGTTCAGATGAGAGGTATATTAGGCTGATGGCGCTTCAAAAGTATTAGTAAACGTGATGTTCATAGTGGTGGATGGTCCAAGTTCCAATAATGCAATTTTAGACAGGTCTTAGTTGTCAAGAATGTATGTTATTGCTTCAATTATTCATCAACGTTTGGAGTATGTTGATGGAAATCAAGTGGTAGTTGTCTGAAGTACCCATAAGAGTAAGGGCGTTTGATACTATTGTGTTCCGAAGCAAATTACACCTGGTGAAAATGTTGAATTTACACCTTCTCTCATGGTAGAAGTCTGAAAATTGCTATTCTGCTACGACATGCTGTAAGAGAACAATTTATATCATTTTTTAAAGAAATTTCCATATGTTCGCTTGGTGTATCGAACACGTAATATGGGTAACTCCGAGTATTATGTACGCTTAATAATTCAAAAACAAAAAGCGTTCTTTGTTGAAAAATATGAAATGATCATGGCGGAAGTAGATCAGTTTTCAAAAGTTGGCCATATTAGGGAATCTCAGTATCATTTGTGGACAACAAACCTAGTGATTTTAAAAAAGAAGAATGTAAAATGGAGAATATGTGTTAATTTTACTGATTTGAAAAAAGTGTGTTGAAAGGAATCGTTTCTCATTCCTAGAATTGATCAACTAGTAGATTTAACTACGAGTAATAAAATATTATCTTTTATGGATGCATTTGTTGGGTATAATCATATATAGAGATGGATCAGAACATCCAAGACATCACTACATTCATAATTCATATGAGTCTACATTTCTACAAGTTAATATCATTTTGGTTGAAAAATGTGAGGGAAACTTATCAATGATTGGTGAACAAAGCTTTGTTAGCCAAATAGGAAGAAACATTGAAGTCTATATTGACGATATGTTGGTAAAAAGCGCAAGGGACAAGTATTTTTTTTCTGATATAGATGGATCGTTTGGTAACTTAGAGGCCATAAACTCGAAACTGAATCTAGAAAAAATGTACATCAGGGTGAGATCTGGAAAATTATTGACCTATATAGTGAACGAAAAGGGAATTAAAGATGAGCCAAAATTGTTGAACTCTTTAATATCAATAGATACTTCGAGATCCATCACAAAGGTACATATCTTAACTCGAAGGTTGACTTCTCTAAATAAACTGATATCAAGATCATCAGACAAATGTACTCAATATTTTCAAGTCCTGAGAAAGCGAATTGTTTAAACTTGACCCTGGAGTGAGAAAAATATTTAGTAAAGAAAAAAGAGCATTTATCCTCTTCATACTTTTTAGGACTCCATATTAGACTACATAGTAAGTGCACTATTGGTTAGAGAGGTTGAAAATTGTATTTGCCCGATATATTACATAAGAAAAAGTTTGTTAGATGATGAAACAATGATACTTGAAATTGGAAAAACAAGCATTGCTTTTAGTTGTGACAGATTGAAAAATGAGGGCATATTTCCAAGCTCTTTCAGTTTTGGTTCGAACTTCTTTTGCATTGAAAATGTACAACAAAAGCCTATTGTATCAGGTTGGATGACGAAGTGGTCAAAGAAGCTAGGGGACTATGAAATTTATTTTGAACCTTGAGCAACAATCAAAGCGTAGGGCTTGGTAGATTTCTTAGTTGAGTTTGATTCTCAATAACCAGAGCTAGAACCATATATTAACATATATAGAGACGAGTGGGTATTTGAACCAATGAGCATCAAGAAATAAGTTTTGGGTTCAAGGTATCTAACAACAATGGAGAGTGCAAAGCTTCTTTAGTAGGGTTGCAACTTGTAAAAATTTGCAGTGCCAAAATAGTTCATTTAATAAGCGATTCACAACTCTTAATCAACCGCGCAGTGGGACACACAAAGACAATGAAAGATCATCTAGTAAAGTACTTAAAGGCGTTGAAAGAGTTGATAATTTGTTCGAGGGTGTTCAGTATGAACATGTTTAGTGGCTAGACAATTCTAATGTTAATTTCTTAAAAACTATAACATACTCCAAATGGTATCTGTAGAAAATTGAACAATAACATGTTTCGATAAAAACAACCTTTGAATAGAAATTAAACACAGATGAAGCACAACAAGTTTTGAACGCATGGAAAACGATTAGAGGCATGAGCTTAAACAATTCATGGTCAGAGGAAGTTTGCGAGTTAATTAACAATTGGCTAAAATTTGAGAATTAAGATACATGGTTTTTCTGTATTCTTAGACATTTTCTACAAAAATTAATTAAGACGAACATTATTGTGATACCTTAAATCGAATGAGTCGCAAATGGTTCTATCCTAATTACAAGGTGGAGTTGTATCAACTCATTATGGATTTAAAACATTGACGAGAAAGGTTTTGTTTGCCGAATATTATTGGCCTTCCATCATGGTTGATGCAAAAGAAGTAATCAGAAGGTGTGATATTTTCCAGTAATTTTCAAACACGTACATGTGCCAGCATGACGTCTTCAATCAATTTCCAAAACATCACCTATTGATAGATGGGAATTGGACTTAATTGGGTTGTTATTTATGACCTCTAACCATCATAGTAGTTCTTGATTATTTGGGGTCCCGAGAATAATCACTACACATAACGGTCCCTAATTTCATAACATATGTTTTATATCTAACATATGCTGTATATTTGGGGTCCAGAGAATAAGCCATACATATAACGACCCCTAATTTCATAACAAGGGCATGTAAGCTTTATGTTGTTCCAAAGGCAACCAACATTGCATTTCGACACCTTTCCACTTTCAGACCTGACGAATCCAGAAATATCTGAGGAGTAAAATGGTGTAAGAATATTTCAAAAGTCACACGTAGGTTTAGAGATATAAATGAGTGATTTCTAGAAAGAGAAGTTGTCACAAGTAGTAATAGAATAATGATTATTCACCTTTTACTAAAAAGTGCACATTACTATATATATTATGGTATGAGCCTTTGGGCTTACATGGTTAGTCCTTGTTTGGCTATCCAATCTCACTATTTTATTAAATTAAATATATTTACTACATATTACAATAAATACCCTAAATATTACATATTGTTTGGGTCTATTTTACAATATAGACCCAAACAATAGTCTGTGATTCCGCAAGAACCCAAAGGAATTGTTTAGATCCGCAAGATTTCAAGTGATTCCTTATGCTTAACTAAAAGTCTGTGAGACGTCTAATTGGACTGAGAGTAAAATAATATGCCCTTAGGGCGCCGAAGAAATTGGTACTTGAGCCCGACATTAAAACCAAAAAATAGAATGAATTTAGGACGAATATAAGAGATGATACCAAAGAAGTTGTTGAGATCCCTAGAGAGGGAAACAGATAGTTATCAGGCCAAATAGGTCAACGAAGACCGAAATCGATGATGCGCTTACTTTGGAGATATCCGAGGTGTTGGAAAGCCATATTTTGAACATTGATACTCGATATTTTACTTCATTGTAAAAAGAGAAATATAACTATTATTTTAAAGAGAAATATCTGAAGATGAGGAAGCTTTGGAGGATCCAAGAATCCATTAAACTAAGTCTCCCCAAAGTTAGAGTTAGTTGTACCACTTTAAAATTATGCATTTAAAGATCTGGGAGAAAACATGACACAACATGTTGTTATCATCGTCTACATTCACCATAAAACACTTGAATTGTTTAATATGGTTATCTTAATCTTGGTTCGCATTGAACTTTGCAAGTTTCAAAATGTCAAAATGATTCAAAAGGTATCCGACCAGGATTTCTGCAAATAAAAGAGACTGCATCGAGTTATGCGTTTGGTTATACTAATGTCCTCCAGTAGCATCGTAAACTGTGGTATAAAGACCCTGATCAATGGGATTCAAAAATTGACTGTTGCAATTATAGTATAGGCTCTGATTTCCCGGGCCTTATTTTTTTGCAACTATAGGGGTTGTAAGCATATGCACGAGTCTTTATTGAACCTGACTTGATGTCTGTTGTGGTCTCACTCTCCCCTCGATCGCTAATTATTCTTTAACCTCTCTTGCATGTTCTCGAAAAATATTATCCTTTATAATGCCCCTATTTTTCATGATAGTCTCGTTCTTGTGGTGTAATCACTTGATATTGACTTTGAATATATTAAAGTTTAGAAAACCGAACGCCTTACAATCTCTTAGAGAAAACTATAGTACCCCTTTCTGTAAATATCATAATGACATTGGGGATGATACATATGATTGCATAGCATTGAAAAAATAGGTGCAAAATCTCAACGAAAGGGGCAAATTGGGAGCCTATGTTAAAAAACAATGGGGAAGCCGGCCAGATATTACACCATCCAATAGCAATGCGGCCCAAACTACCCCTTCGGTAACTCCTCGAATGTCTAGACAGGATACTATGGTGATAATTGAAAGATTTGATGTAGATTCTGAGTACCTTGATCGGGATCCAAGTCGGAATCGGGTATGGGTGATTGTGGATAAGACTACTACTGTTTCCGGTCTGGTTAAATATTTTGAGTCTTTGACCATATTTGAGGGAGATACTGTGACTGCACCTTCCAGTTGTTCAAGAAAGAATCATGTCAACAACTTGACCACCCAATTTAATGGAAGAATGTCCACACATATATAACAAAATCCAGGTCCTTTCATAGTTTTCGATGAGGATAACGTGAGAGATATTGGATAACCTCATGAAGACACTGTGGTGATAGGGGCATCAATATGAGGAAATGATGTACGTCGAATCCTGATTGACACATACAGTTTGGAAAAGATATTGTTTTAAAATTCCTATAAACAAATGAGAAACCCCTTAGTTATTCACTATTTGAACAGAACTATTGTGGGATTTACCGGGAATTCGACAGATGTGATTGGAGAATTCGAGGAAGAATTATTGCTGGGTAAAGGGTCTTTCAAGAAAATAGTGAAGGTGTTGTTTGTGGTGGTTGACTGCCCAACCTCTTACAGTGCTATATTTGGGAGGTCTTGGCTTTCCATAATGCATGTTGTGGCCTCTACTATCCATCAGTTCTTAAAGTATGTTGTGGGGCACAAGTAGGTGCTATCCGAAGCAGTAAGAAACTAGCTACAGAATGCTATATAACAGCTGTTGCCTTAAATTTTTTGGAGCCAGTCAAAGTCCACAAAGACTATCAACTATTAGAGCCTTCCACAGATGAGAATGAAATTGATGATCCAAGGGATGCTCCTAGTGCTATAATACCTATAGAAGAAGTTGAAATCCATTCCCTGACCGAAGGAAAAAATGTTAAAATTGGTACTAAGCTTCCACTAAGTTTGAAACAAAGGCTATTGTCTTTCTTATCAGATAATTTACATGTATTTCCATGGTGCAATGATGATGTAACCGAAGTGCTTGCTTAAGTTATTTGTCATAGGTTGTTAGTACAAACTAATGTTGGGTCTGTTGTGAAAAGAAGAAGGTCAGTTTTCCAAAGAAGTAGATCGGCTGACCAAAATGGGCCACATCAAAGAATCTTAGTACCCATTATGAACTGCCAACCCTGTTTTGGTCAAGAAAAAGAATGACAAGTAGCGTATGTGTATTGACTTCACTGCACTTAATAGGGCATGTCCCAAAGATCCTTATCCTGTACCTTTGATAGATCCGTTGGTGGACTCTACTGCTGGGAACAAGCTATTGTCTTTTATGGATGCATTTTTAGGATACAACCTAATATAAGTAGATATGAATGATCAAGATCACAACATTTTTATTACAGATAAAGGACTTCATTGTTACAAAGTGATGCCACTCGGATTGAAAAATGCTGGAGCCACCTATCAAAGGTTAGTGAATAAAGCCTTTGCTAGTCAAATTGGTAAAAATATGGAAGTTTATATAGATGACATGATGGTGAAAAGCCTTGAATAAGATGCACACATATCCGATCTTCAAGCAAGGTTTTCTAACTTATAGGCTGTCAAATTAATATTAAACCCTGAGAAATGTGTTTTTGAGGTCTGATCTGGAAACTTCTTCGGTTATGTTTATAAGAGAAAAAGGAATTCAACCTGATCCAGATCAATTAAATGCTCTATTAGTTATGGACCCTCCTCATAGATCTTAAGAAGTTCAAAGGTTAACAAGATGCTTGGCTGCGTTAAAAAGGTTTATTTCAAGATCATCAGACAAGTGTGCTCAATTTTTCCAAGTATTGAGGAATGCTGAAGACTGTAATTGGTCTCCACAATGTGATAAAGCATTTCTTGAAATCAAGAAGAATTTGTATCCGCCCAAGACTTTGTTCAACCCTATATAGGTGGATAAACTTTATATATACTTAGCTGTATCAGAGTATAAAGTAAGTGTTGTCCTAGTAAAAGAGGTGGATAATTACCCCCGTCTGGTTTATTATATTAGCAAAAGTCTGTTGGATGCTAAAAGTAGATATTTAAAGTTAGAAAATTTGGCATTGGCATTGGTAATAGCAACTAGAAAAGTGAGACCATACTTCAAGGCTCATTCAATTGTCGTCCGAACATCTTTTCTTTTGAAAAATGTTCTCCAAAAGGCTAATATATCAAACAGGATGACCAAATGGTCAATTGAGCTGGGTGATTATGATATTGACTTTGCACTCCGAACTGCAGTTAAGGCTCAATCGGTGGCCGATTTCTTAGTAGAATTTTATGCTGATAGGCCCTCTAGGAAAATACAAGAAAACCAGTCTAAAAAAGAATGGATAGTTCGAACCGATGGTGGGTCAAGTACCATGGGATGTGGGGCTGGAATTTGTTTCACTTCTCCTTATAGTTATACTATGTATCAAGCTATATGTTTTGGTTTCAGGGCCTCCTACAATGAATCTAAATATGAAGCGGGCATAACCGGTCTGAAACAAGTCTTTATATGTGGGGAAAAAGAGCCTGATTGATGAGTGAACCCCAACTACTTATTCATCATTCTCAGGGGAAATATGAGGCAAATAATGAACAATTGATAAAATATTTTCTCATATTGAGAAGTTGCTGCAAATTTCAAGAATATCTAATATGATCATGTCCATGGATCAGAGAATATTGTGGCTGATTCTCTAGCAACCATAGTCTATTTTGAATCTTACCCATGGATTTTAATACTAGAGTGACCATCAATAGATTCAAGCAAAGAAAAGGTAAATAGAATGCAGAAAGTATGCGTATATTTGTCATTCAACCCAAAGACTACAAGTATGATATTTTTCAGTTTATTTCCGATGGAATTTTACCTTTGGATAAATCCCTCGCTAAGAAAATTAAAAATAAGGCTCGTGGTTTCCTGGTATTAAGAGAAGTTCTTTATATGAAATTATTTAGTAGACCCCTCTTGTGTTGCTTAGGATTTGAAGAATCCTAACATATTTTATCCGAACTGCACGATGGAGAAGGCTCTGCACATTCTGGCTACAAGACCTTAACCACAAGTGTCTTATTAGCAGGGTACTACTGGCCAACAATAATGGTAGATGCCAAAGATATGGTCAAGAGGTGTGAACCTTGCCAAAAATATTGAAACGAAATCCATGTGCCAGCAGTTCTTATGGAGTTTATATCTGAACCAACACCTTTTGATAGGTGCGGGTTGGATTTGGTTAGGCCTTTGCTCATGGAATCCGGTGGATATCGAACAATAATAGTGGCAATTGACTGTTTATCTAAATGGATGAAAGCAACTCCATTAGTTGGAACCACTTCTAAAGTGGTTATATAATTCATTCTATCCAATATATGTTGCAGATTTGGAGTTCCCCGGAAGATCACTACAGACAATGGGCCACGATTTGATAATAATGACATGAAGATGTTTTGTACTTCCAGAGGGACTCAACACTATTTTTCTTCTCCATTCCACCCTCAAGCTAATGGGAAAGTTGAAGTTGATAATTGAATTATCTTGTCCGGATTGAAAAAGAATCTTGAAGGAAGTGCAGGAAAGTGACCAAGTTATTTGCAAGAAGTACGTTGGGCTTACCAAACTACTCCCTGAATTGCTAGACAAGAATCCTATTTTCCATCGTTTATGGGACAGATGCAATCACATCCATGGAAGCTACTTTACCATCTTTAAGGATCCAAAACTATTCCGAACAGGCAAATGATATGGCAGTTAGGAATCAGTTGGATTTGATTGAAGAGAGAAGAGTCAAAGCATATTTACGAACAACACACTATCATGGTTTGATGAGAAGCAGATTTACATCCAAGATTAAAAGAAGAGATTTTCAATTGGGAGACAAAGTCTTAAGGCAAGTATTTTTGCACACTAAAGAAAAGCAGTTTGCAAAGTTGGCTCCATGAAATTTCAATACATGGACATATAAACTTCAAAATAAAGAGACCAGAGTATTGAAGCACCCATAAAGAATTTAACATCTCAGGTTATATTTAGAATAAAACTCTCTTGTAAATATTTACCTTCTCATATATCAATGTAAATATAAGGGGGCATACTCTTTCCTACCCTGGTGGCGCGGGGAGGTTTTAGTGAGGTGTTCGCGTTCTTCAATAGTATCTTATGCGTTCTTCAAAATTATTTTGCAAAATTCTTAACCATAGTATGAAGAGATCAGATAAATTAAATACTCATTAAACACCCCGGCTCTTAAATGAAGTATCTTTCAGTTGATCATATTTGTTAAACACTTGATCATATTTACTAAACACTTGATCATATTAACCAAACAATTGATCACATTTATTAAACACTCGTGATTAGAGTCATTCAATGCTTATTAAACATTTATTAAAAAAATCATAAAAATTGAAACTACTTAGAATGTTAACTATAAGAAGACAACAGAGTTCGTACAAAAGAAAGATGTGATGTTTACCTTGATCAGAATAAGTCCGACCCACAATACCCAAAATTCCTTGACCTTTTAAGTACTTTGGTTCATAAAACAAATATACAAAAACATAAAAAAATTCCTTGGTCGTCCAAGGACTTTAGTTATGAAACAAAACATAACATTACAACATTAGGGCTTTTTCCTTCCGGTTTCTTCATCACCTTCACCTTTCTTGGGATTGTCGAGTTCAACCCTTGAACTCTCACCAGTTCCTTCATCAGAATATTCTCTACTTGAATAACCATGCTTGTCACTATCCACCATGGTATGGAAAGGTATCTCCTTGTACGGTACATATTTCAACAAAGAACCAAGGGTCCTCTTCAGAAACTTTTCATGGAATAGCAAAACCATGTCCGATTTGACCCCATCGTCTCTTTTTTCCAAAGAATCCACCACTTTGACAGCCCACTTCTCTATTCCTACAACTATATCTTGGGCTTGTTTGCTTACTAAGAAGAATTCTCATCTAACCTCGCATTGAGAAGCTTCCCTAAAGCAACTTTTTCTTCGGATAAAGTATTGATAGTGCTGTCATTGGTAGCTAGTTGGTCCTTCAAGGATATGATTCAGTAGAGATAGAAGTTTCTAGTCCGGAATATTTGGAAAGCAGCTCCTCTTGAACACTCTTGGACTGGCGCAGTTTGGTAGCCAAGTCCTCCTTCTCATTGTTTAAGGCTTCTATCCTTTGCTGAGCAGAGTAGAGATCGTTCTTCAAGCTCTGTTTTTCTGTGGTTAGGGAAGTTATGTTTGTTGTTTGTTCCCTGACTTGCCTCTATATATCAACTATCAGACGGATATAACCTAAAATGGAATGACACAAAGTGTCATGTTCACTTGGTACCTCGTATGACTCACCATTATAGGTTACATCACTGGCTACAGTGACATGGGGAAAAGTCTGTTCGAAGTCATCTTTATCCAGATCACTAAAGTACATATTTTGAAATTCATCCAGATTAACATCTCCTTCAGCATTTGGTTGTTCGACTAGTAGGAATATTTGAGAAGGAGGTTTAGGTGGAATCTTTTCTTGTTGAGGAAGATCGGTAGTAGAGGAGGAAGTTCGGCAGGACAAAGTAATATCTCTGATCCTACACTACTTTTTTTATTCTTTACAACTCCTTGGTCCCCACCCTCATTACGCCTCTTGTGATCTTTGCTTTGTAATCTGGGGCGGATGATCCGATCAACCAGTTACCTCCAACAGAGCAGTGTTGATTCCTCTTTGATTCTCCGAACTAACCCCTTCGGAGACTTGATGAGATGATTCGTCTGTAGTTTTATTCTTGTTTTTCTTCTTGATCTTGTCCAGGTAATTAGGGGCTTTGTTCCTAGAAGGCAAGTGAAGTTTGCCATCTGTAGCCTCAGTTCTCTTTAAAATAACATCTACTATAGTAGGAGTGGTCAGCTGCTCCCAAGTAATGTCTCAACTCCTCGTAGTATTCCATAGGTGAGACCTCACAAAATTTCCAGAAGTAAAACAGTTATGGAAACCCAAACTCCATTTCTTCGATGCCCATTCGTTCAACCTAGTACAGGTCGCTTGGCCTACCTCTTGGTGCTCTGGATTTTTTTTTGAAAATATTATAAGAAAACACAACAGTCAGTTCCGATCAACATAAATATTTATAAAAAATATGAAAAAATATTACTTGAACTTTTCTAGCACCTGGTTAGCTCACTTGGAATGGTAGTTAAGTTTATCTTTCTTCCATTCTCCCGTGCTCCACTGATAAAAAGAAATTGGGTCCTCCATGGCTTCTCGAACTCCAATAGGTCATTTACCACCTTTTAGTCATTTCCCATATTGTAATGGTAAAAAGGTATATGGTGGTTTATGCATAGACCCGCCACGACATCGAATTGTTCCATGGTAGAGGAATTTTTAACAGTCTAGATGCCATTATACCAACCAACAAAGTATACCACATATTTGGGCTCAGCTGACTTGGGCAGAACCTTATCAGGTGGAAATATCTGACTATTTCTGGGTCCAATGGAAACCGAAGGTCCCACTTGAGCACTTCGGTATATACCGCCAACTCATGGGACATACAGTCCATGGGGGTTTCCGGAGTGATTGAAATTCTCACTTTAACAAAATCAGGAAAACCCCATTTTGTTCGGATCCGATCCAGTTCAACAGTGTGGGTGTATATAGAAGAAATATTTTGAAGAGCTATTAAATACTTTAAAATAACCTTGTGAAAGTTAGGCCTCACCTTCCGTGCACTTCGGAAGTGACTCAGTGTTGGGCAGACCCACTTTCCCTTTGTTTGGCCGATCTGATGATTTGTCTTCCGTTTGTCCGGACGTCTCAAAATCGGTGCCTTCCATACTATACTCCATGGTCTCCTCCATTACATTTGAATGTTGATCTCCTGGGGGATTTATTGTCTCCGAACTAGCAGGTTTCGAAGAAGGAGAGTGCTTTTGACTTTTAAAAGGTGAGTCACCCTTCGAGGGGTAGATTTCTTAGTATCTGAAACCATATCCAGAAAAGGTGAAGTTTTCCTAATACTAGAAACTGATTTTTCTTTAGGTAGAGGGTTTTGATACTCTTGAACTGAAGACCTTGACTCTGTAGGAGATGAGGTTGGGAAAAAAGATGGTTTTCAAACTTTTAATGTTTTTGATGATTATGAGCTCTTGCATGTGTTTGGATTTCTTTGACTGATCTCTCCACCAGGAGAGGCAGGGAGTCCAACTGCGATTCTTGCCTCTCTTAATCTTTCCAAATCGGATAAGTTTAGCCAACCTCCTTTCACCAAGTATTTCTGGCTGTGAACATATAATCTACCAAGTCACAATTTTAAAAGATTATTAAGCTTTCTCTCTCTAGTAATTTTTGTTTTCTCCAAGAGATAAAACAATGAAACTCATTTTATATAGAGATGAGAGATAAACCAATCAAAATAATGATTACGCGCTAGGAAGCATGGGGATTACACCCTAAGTTACTTTTTAGCCAATAGGTATAGGAACCTAGGAAGAAAAAACGGCTGAAAGGTCGAACTAAAATGCGACACATGTCCTACTTAAAAAAAACTAACTTTTAGAATTCCTAACTATAAATTAATCTCTTCGAATCAGATTAAGATTCAGTTAGGATACAACGTCAGATCATACTTCACCTTGGATATATATTAAGTTTTATTTTACGAATTAACTCTTCCAAAGTATCTTGGAAAGACCTAAAGGGGCTACTAATGAGGTCAGATTTCTTTAACACTAACTAATTTTTATATCCAAAGGGCCGTTCAGATATATTCAATACCATGCCCCACCGAATAGTACAACAAAGTGGGTCATGACTCAACTGGCTGATAGTCATTTCCTATCTTAAGCTTATGGGCTTTTAAACTTAAACCAAGCCCATGATCCAACCTTTAAGACCCACAAGTCATTAAATAAGTATAAATACCCCAACCACTTTCATTTATGAGGGTGATAAAATTTACTGCTAGTACATACCTCTTTCATCTTTCTACATTTCATTCTAAATCTAAATTCCTAAAACTCTTTCCTAAAATACCCTTCGATCAGAAATTATCCGCACAACTTGTCATTCAGTTTTTGTGCAATGACTTGTTTTTATAGATGTTTTTTTACATGGCATTTAAAAACTTATTTTGTTATCATCGAATTAAATTGAATGCAGAAAGACTTTGTTTCTCCTATATTCTTATTATACTTTAAAAAAAAACGTACAAGTCATGTTCACCTTGAAATATAACTTATATCATAACTAAACATACAAATAACGCACTTATAAAAATGTTATAAAAAATGTTTAGAGAATACTTGAACTTCATTGGTATGTTTAAAAAATGTTAACACTTTAAATACAAATAACGCACTTATAAAATATGATAATTTGAATAATGTCATGCGTTTAGAGAACGTAGCACTTAGAATATTACAGTGCGTTTAGAGAATGTAACACTTTGAATATTATAGTGTGTTTAGAGAACGTAGCACTTAGAATATTATAGTGCATTTAAGGAACGTAGCACTTCGAATATTATAGTGCGTTTAGAGAACGTAGCACTTCGGATATTATAGTTCATTTACATCACGTATCACTTCGAATATGGTTGTCTCTTCGAAAGTGCATTCAATAGTTCATAATAATTACTCTTGGTCAAGTTCAAAGATAATTAGTCTTTGACCAGTTACCAAAATAATTTAAACAAGCATACGTAAACAACCATTTCGTAAAATTTACATAGCACCTCATTAAAACCTCTATGGGACAACGTGGTAGGAAAGAGTGTGCCATTTATTAAAAAAAGAACAATTTCAAAAGACACTTACTTCTACTATAATTTTGGATGCTGTACATCCTCCCCTGCTCGTCACAAAGGCAATAAGAACCTGACTTTATTTTTCCCATAACCACATAAGCATCCTCCCAATTCGAGGCTATCTTGTCGAGGCTCTTTACCTTAGTATGGAAGAATACATTCCTTAGAATTTTATCACCAACCTTGAAATCTATCCTTCTTACCTTCAAATTATATCTACTCCTAATTGGAGTCTGATAATGAATCATGTTCATGTGATTTCTAATTATTTTTTCCTTAATCAAATATAAATATATTCGTCATTCAGGTCCTTAGAATATTGAGCTACTCTAGAAGAAGGTAATGTAGATTCTGCAGGACTAACACCATCTATCCCATATCCTAAGGAAAAAGGAATTTATTTTGTAGCTTCCCTAGGAGTTGTTCTGTAAGCCCATAACACCTTCTGCAAATAGTTAGGCCATTTCCTTGCAACTCTTGTCAAATTCTTCTTTAAGCCTTCCAAAATATATCTCTTTGTCAATTCTACTTGCCATTTTCTTGGGGATGAAAAGACGTGGAAAAACATTTTTTTTCCACTCAAAGCACAAAGAGAAGCCATTTCTTTGTTATTAAATTGACGACCATTATCTGTGGTAATTTTTCGAGGTACCCCAAAGCGGAAAAAAATATTGTTTAATACGAACTTAATTACATCATTGGCATTTGTCCTAGAAAATGGTTCAGCTTCTGCCCACATAGTAAAATAATACACTACCACAATAATCATTTGGCATCCTCCGAAAGCAATGGGCAATGGTCTTACTAACTTTATTCCCCATCTGTCAAAAGGGATGGTTTCGGTAATGGACACGAGTAGAACTGAAATTTTATGATAAGAGTTGGCAAACCGTTGACAAGTATCACAGACTCGAACTAAATTCGCTCATAATCGAAAGCCAATAATACCCTGCCAACAAAACTCAACGTGTCAATGCCTTGAACCTAAAATGTACTGACATAATTTCTTGGGATTCCTATTTTCTATAGCATTGTAATAATGGCCTACTTAACGTTTTTTTTGTATAAAACCCCATCTAAAACCATATAGCCACATGATTTACCTTTTAGCTTCTTTGCTAGATGCATATCTTGAGGCAGTGTTCCGCTTAACGAGAAATCCAGAATATCAGTTCTGCAATCGCTTCAAATTACATCTAGAGTGACGAAACTTTCTTAAGAAAATTTTCGCAGTTATGAGTTGGTTTATATCGACGGATTCTCCTACAATTAAATCGAAGGGTATCCTTCTGTGTATACCACGGTTGCCAAAGAATCAGCAATTGTATTCTCTCCTCGGCTAATATGCTCTACAGTAACATGGTCAAACATAAGAGTCAAATTCTAAAGCTCGCGAAGATATACAATTAAATTATCCTTTTTGGTTTTAAACATTCCAGATACTTGATTTTCTACTAACTTGGAATCTGTTTCTTAACGAACTGAAGTTGGCCCACATATGCTCGCAATCCTTAAACTAGCCAACACAACTTCATATTCAGCTACCTTTTTTGATGCATGAAAGCCAAAAATTCTTGAACCCCCATCTGTTCGAACTATCCACATCGAACACCTTGGCAAGACCTCTTTATTCAATTCTTCGTCTGATCTGCTTGAATGAAATTCAACAAGAAAATTATGTTAAGGCCTGGGCCTTGATAGTTGTCCGAGGTGAAAGGATTATATCAAAATCTTCCAACTCGACTAACCATTTGATCATTCTTCCAAAAATATCGGGGCATTGTAAAACATTTATCAATGAGAATAAAGTTTGAACCTTAATAGTGTGAGCTTGAAAATAGGAGCACATTTTTTTGGCAGCCACGACTGAAGCCAAAGCCAATTTTTGAAGCTTCAGGTACCTTTTTTATGCTGCTACCAAACTCTTACTGACATAATACACGGGCTTCGAAATTTCTGAATTTTCACTTATCAACACATCACTTACCGCAAAATCTGATACTACAATATAGAAAGAGAGTTGTTCTCCAATCTGAGGCTTGGACAATATTTTTAGTGATGACAATAATTCTTTAATGCTTGAAAAAGCTACTTCACATTCTGAGGTCCAGTTAAACTCTTTTGGAATTCGCAATACTTGGAAGAAAGGAAAACATTTATCTGAAAATCCAGAAATGAATCTGTTAAGAGCAGCTAACCTCCATATTAAAATTTACACTTCTTTGATAGTTTGAGGGGATGTCATTGATGCCAAAGATTTTAATTGTTCTGGGTCAGCTTCTATTGTTTTTTTAATAATAACATAACCCAAAAACTGTCCTGATCGAACTCCAAAGTACATTTCTCAAGATTTAACTATAGTCTAAGTCTCCTCCAACTCTTTGAAGTGTGCATCATCTACTAAATTCTTAACCACCATAGATTCCATATACACCTCCATATTTCTTTCGATATGAAAAGCGAAGGATTTATTCATTAACCTCTCATATGTGGCTCCAACATTCTTTAACCGAAAGGTCATAACCATATAACAATGTAAGCCTCGATCTGTGATGAAGGTGGTACTCTCTTGATCCTTTGGATCCACTTGAATTTGATTATATTTTGTAAATGCATCCATAAAGGTCCAAATTTTATTTCCCATAGTGGAATCAATCAATTGGTCTATTTAAGGAGCGGGGAATGAATCTTTAGGACAAGCTCGATTCAGATCTGTGAAGTCGTCACACATTCTTCATTTTCCATTCTTCGTTTAAACAACCACTGGGTTTGCTATACGTAACAGATATTGTGACTCCCTTATATGTCCGACCTTTGATAAACAATCCACCCCAGACACGATTGCTTCTCCTTTCTAAAAAGAAAATGCACGTTTTTTGTGTATAACAAGTTTGACCTTATGATTAATTGCCAGGCTATGACTTATCACTTGGACTGAACTCCCACCAGATCTTCTGTTTTCCAAACGAAAACATCCAAATTTTGAAACAAAAACTGTAATAGATGCTGACGTAAAACCGGGGTCAGTAAGGTTCATATTCGAAGTACTTTTCCATAAGAAGAAACATACTCCTCTATATTTTCACTTAATGTTAAAGAACTCGGGGTTTCCCTCAAATCATAAACCCTCTCCTCGAGATCCGATATCAAACCCGTGGTTACTATTTAACCATTTTATCACCACTGATTGACCCTCAAATACGAAGAGTTGTGGAATAACATTCTTTAGAAACCTTATGATCACTTCGGACGACCCCCTCCCGATCTCCGATAACATACTTAAAGTACTGGTGAACCGTTGACACAACTATATACATCCTCGACAACCAAGATATTTCAAAAATGGCATTGTAACGTTTGGACAATCCACCATTATAAACAACACCTAAACCTTCTTTCTCGAAGGTCCCTTTCCCAAACTCACCTCTGCCTTAAATTCCCAAATTACTTGTGTCGTTACTCCTGTAAAAACAATGATTATACATTATGACTCAGAATTTCGAAGATGATTACGGATTCTATCATTAGTTGACTTGAAGTTCTAGATCTTTATGAAGACTTGTACTGCCTCTCAGATCATCTTCATAAAAAAAGAATAAAGGTACCATCTCTCTTACCATATATATGAGTAGACTTCCTTCATTCTATCTGAGTAGTTAAGCTTACTATATGCTTTTTTCTAGAACTAACAGTATTGCCAGTCATAATATCTCCTCCGAAAATTTCTAAGGAATCAAAGTACTCACATAGACTTAGAATATGGCCTTATTTCTGAGGCTCCTCTAATGCCATTAAAATCAACCGATCTGTGTATGGATCTAAATATTCCGACTGAGCATCGAAATCATCAATATTTGAATATGAAATCATTAAATATTCTGCATGTGTATTTGGATTTGCTGCTTGTGAAGTCGATGAAACAGAGACCTTTGATGCATTTCTCTGTCCTTTTACATAGGCCAACAACTTTCCATTCTCAATCAATGTTTGTACCTCTTTTTTTAACACAATAAAGTTTGTGGTATCATGTCCGATGTTATTATGATACTTACAAAAGCTGTTATTTTGCTCATTCATTGGCCTCTTTATCGGGGTATGCTTCTTGAAATTCCCATACCCATTTGATCTTTCATAGATTGTAGCATTATTTTCAGTTAGATCAGCATACTATTCAGGCCTTTTCCAATGATTCGGCCTTGATCTATGAAACTGGTACCCTATTGCTTGATTTGAATATCCACAAGTTCAAGGAGGTAAGTTGTTGTGTTCCTCGGATGTGCTGGTTGGGCTGAATTCGAAGATTGCCCTTGATTGTTTGGCACCTGTCTTAACTTCTTTTGACTAGTTCCAACTACGCATCAAACTCTAGTCGACTCTTCTACCTTAATTTGGTCCTCCACCTAAGCCATTAATGCTCTAAAAGTTTAAGCTCTTTGATTTGTTGTTTCATCCGCTAGATCTCATGGTAGCAATCCTTGTCGAAATGCTACCATTGCTACCAGCTCTTCACAATTATCTAAACCAGCATTGGTTAACACAAATCGCTTAGTATAGTCCTTCAATGTTTCTCCTACTACTTGTTTATATTAAATTATCATATCTCCATCTGCGCGCATCTTTTTGCTCCCCACAAATTATCTTCCGATTTTTATATAAAAGTCTCTAAAATTGGAAATAGACCCTCTCAGAATTTTATTATACAACTTCAAAGATATTCATTTGGACGTTTGAGAGAAAGCTCTACACACCACCTATCATCGTCCTTGAAATTCATCATGTAATTTTTAAACTGCTCAATGTGGTCGTCAGGGTCTTGCAACCCATCAAATGTTTCAACCTTTTAAATATCACACCACTTCGAAAGAGTGATAGATCTTATCTCAGTTCTCAAATACGAATTTCTACAGTCAACACCCTGAACATATTGATTGTCATTCCCAATTCCCATCAGAACATATAAAGTCTGATCATCCACCACGTTGTATTGAATTAATGTTTTCCCTTCACACCAATCAGGTTTCATCAAGCATCGTGGTATATTTCCTTCATAGATTTGTATTTTTTTCGTAATTTTTGTGGTCGGTCTTTTTCTTCTTTAGAAGATCCTTGAAACTTCTTAAACTCATATCCTAAACTTTCAATTTCTTCGTCACTGGACGTAATATACCTCTGTTTTTATTTTCTTCTCTTTTCGTGAAGTGTGACACTCCTTAGAAGATTCAAAACACGTTTTTCCAGCTCACTTTAAACCTGGCGAGCTAGGAAGATCGATAAGACTAATCACTAGCGTCATTTTTGTCATCCAACTATCTCACCTCTGATTTTAGCCTAATTGATTGAATTTCTTGTTCTCTCTGGTCATACTCTCATTCAGCGGTGTAATTTTGTCTAATACTTGATTCATTCGCATTTCAATGTTCGACTGAATTTTATAGAACTGCAATAGATTCCTCCTGCTTATCATCTAATCGTTGCAAATCATGTTTTAATGTTTCAACAGATGCTCGAACTAATGGTTCACTTTCGTTTCTTGGATTCATTGTTGATCGAAACAATTCTTTGAGCAAGAACAAGAAAAAGCAATCGAACAGGGACAATTTAGGCACCAATCATGATCGTCCATAGTGGAGTCGCCAATTTGGTGAAGATTTTCAATGATTTTTAGAGTAAATCGAGTAAGTAAGTAGTTGGTAGAGAGTGAAAGTAAAAAAGTGAAAATAGTTAATCTCAAAAGTCAGAATCCTTTCTCAGTTCAGCCATGGCCATTATATATAGACGCAAAAAATTAAGCATAACAGAATAAGTTACATAAAGGGTCTTCACCAATTTATTCATGAAGCTCTAAATCTCTTGTATAATTATACAATTTATCATACAAGGTTTTATTTATTTATATTTTTATCCCCAAAGTTTTATTTCCTTATCAGTACTAGAGATGGCTTTAGATCAAATTGGCTAGCGTGAAGCATATGTGAAATTCGTTCGACCGGGATTTGTGGGTTTTTCTCTAAGGAGGCGATACAAGACATGAGCATGAACCATGCATTCAGACTAGCTTGACTAAGGCAAAGTTCCACTAGCTCAAAGTACCGAATGGTAGCAGGATCTAAAAGGAGCTGAAGTCCTCAATTCAAGATGTTTGGCTAGATGCCAAATTTACGCTTCTTGACAGCCATTTACGTCTCTCCAACTCTAGGGAAGCGTATATCAACTTAATACGGAATATCCCAATGCATTCAAAGATTTGAACCTTCCGCCTCAGAGTAATAAATATACTTAATATCATGAAGAGGCGTGAGGTATTGGTGGTTGAACTCGTAACGGTTTCTCCCCAACACTTTAAATAATTCGGAAGGTAGTTTGATCAATATATTTTTCTTTTTATTTTTCTTTGGCTTTCGTTCATCTAATTACTTTCAATCAGGATTTCGACCTCATCCTCACTGCCACCTATTTTTTTACTTGGGTTGTCAACGTCCGACCTTAAAACAATTCAGACCTTTGATTTCTCATTGGGTTGATCAACTAACTACATCGGGTTTTTTTGAAGCCAATATTTTATTTAAGAGCCCACTGATCCCTTTATAGGCATAGCTTCAATTGTAGGAATCCCATTAGCTCTCATGAGAACCTTCCCTTCGGACGCGACCCGATTCTTCTGATGGACTATTATGGTCCAGATGGATCATCTTGGGCCTTTTCGATTTATTTTCTTGTTTCTTTAGAGAGTTTCTCTTTTTCTCCAGAGGTATTGGAATCTTAAAGGAGGATGTATCTTCATTTTCAGACCGACCCATCAGATTAAAATATGGTCAACGTTCGTTTCCCTCAGAATGAGTTTGTCTGGCTTGGTTTCTTCCTGATGTACTTCCTCTGTATTACAACACCTGAAAAAATAATATAAGTAGGTCCTTAATTTGTGTTCTTGACATCTTTTCTCACCTCGACTTGCTCAGAAATAGATAACCAATCTAACAGGGTGTTGTCAATGCAAATCATATAATTATGAAGAAATTGTGTGACAACAAAGATTCGTGCTGGTATAGTTTTTACGACGGTGATCAAACTAGAAAATTGGTTTTACAGTGGCAATAATTCACGAGTTTCTCTATCCACCTCTTGAATTAGTATGAAGTGAGAATAATGATAGATGGTTTGGAAAATTTATAAAAGGATTTCGAAAGCCAAATGAACACGTTTCGAAGGCCCAACATACACTTATGTTGGAGAGTGGCATGGTATTTTAGTTGTTCATTCACATCCCACTCGATATTTATATGATGGAATGGAACAGTTTCCTCATCATATCTTCATGCTTCACCTCTAAGGGACTATTATGTAGGTCGAATGCTTTTGGGACATATGTATAAGAACAAAACCAAGCATGATGCATAGTTCACAAGATTAGTGATTTACGTAACAAAGATAATTAGATACCATGTTATCTGACCCGAAACGTTTCACATCACAAGGTCAGTTGCAGTCAAAAGAAAGGGTACAAACAAATCTGAAGTAGTGCCACAGTCAGTCCTCCCAAAGACTATTTATAAGGATAGGATTTATCTGACCCATAGTCGAACCGATTAAATATTTGACCTGTATTTACTTTATAATATAAGCCCAACAAATGTGTAATGTTGAGGGTATTTTATGTAATATGAAGCAAATTGATGGCGTGGCGGAAGATTCGAAGAAAGAAACAACGATAAAAGCCTAACAATAGGTTAGAGAAATTAAAAGACTCAGAGAAATAATACCCAAAATATAATTAATCAAAGTCTGACAGCAAAATAGGGTATAGGATGCTTCATATAGAACTACCCAAAACCATAATTCCAAATAATGGAAATTACATAAATGTTTGAAAATAAAATAAATAAATAAAATTCACACTAAAATATTAAAACTAGTTTTCGAAATCTTTGATTTGAGTACCTGTTTGACCCAATTCCGATACCTACGCGAGAAATCAGTCTGTTCGCAGTCTTCGCTACATTATCCTTCCCCGGTGGGGAAGAATTCGACCTCAAATTCGGAACGCTGAAACATCGACAGCACTACAAAAACATTCGCGTGTTTACCGCTGATTTCAACTGGTACCAACATAAGGGTGTAAGAGGTGAGAATCTGAATGTTGCATCTCTTGTCAAAAAGTAGTTTCTCAGCTTTGTCCCTCTTTTCCATGTCATCAGCATTACTATGGTCAGCAGTAACAATATATACTACACGCACTTGTTCTATATCTACTTTTTCAACCCATTCATTAAGCACAACATCACCCTTGCGCGTGTAAAAATTTGTTGTCTTTCCAGTTCCAGACTGTGCTTGTTGTATCACATCAAAACCCTTGCAGAAAGGAACAATATTTCTTTGTTGAATAATAGATGGCTTCTCAAGTTCTTCACAGTATATTTCTGCCAGCGGATTCAAAACACTCCAATCTTCTAGTTTTAACTTGTTACTCTTTCTTTTATTTCCCCAACCATCACTCAAAAATCCTCCAAATTCTATTACAAAACCTAATCTTTTATCCATTAAAACACTATTCTTTTCTTTTATCAATTTTTCATAATCTAAAACACAAAAATATCATCTTCCATTTTTCCAATACAACAACATTTATCCACAGAAAACCAAATAAATGGTTTGATTTTAGGATAACATAAAATACCTAGAAGATGCATCTCCACGATAAAAGCTACTACTTTGCAGTCTTTCTTCAATAGAACTTCTGAAGTGACGTAGTCTGATGTACTGAAGCCTGAGATAATATCTCGATCTAAAAGTTTATCATCAACATTAACGAGATCTGCATCATCCCATTCATCATCATATTTATCGTAGATTGGTTTGTCAAATACCGGCCCAAATACATCTTCAAAAATATTTTTATCATAGACTGGCTTGTCAAACAGGAACTCAGACACAGTTTTAGCATCACAACTAAGATCGACAACTGGTGAAATTTGAGCACTAAACTCCTTAACTGGTGGTGGTTTTAGAGATACTACTGTAGATGGAACTAATATAAACTTGATTCCATCTTTCACAAAACTGTATCGATTTGTTCTACCCTCATAAGTAGAATTCCTCTCAAATCACCATGGACGTCCTAAAACTAGATGGCAAACGTCCATAGGAACTACGTCACATCATGCTGTATCTTTGTAATTACCAACAGAAAATGAAATTTGACAGTGTTTAGAAACTGTTACCTCAGTGTAATCTATCAGTCTTGACAGTATATACGGGTATTGAAGAGCTTCAGTCTTCAACGCCAAATTCTGTACAGCCTCCTCTAAAATCAGATTCTCATAGATATTTGAATCAATTACAAACTTGCAGATTCTTCCTTCAATTGTGCAGGTAGACTGAAAGATGTCGTTCTCTATTCTAGCTTTCAAATCAAGAGGTTCCCGGAACATGATTCTTGTATCTGCATATCAGAAATTGCTGGGCTCTGATACCAACTGATGGCGTGGCGGAAGATTCGAAGAAAGAAACAACGATAAAACCCTAACCCTAGGTTAGAGAAATTATGAGACCCAGAGAAATAATTCCCAAAATAAATGTTTTAAAATAAAATAAATAAACAAAATTAACGCTAAAATATTAAAATTGGTTTTTGAAGGCTTTACAGGTCGAAACGGGGTATCAAACTTTGTGACAAAGTCATATTTTTGAAATCTGATGGGCTCGTCGTAATCTTCGATTTGAATACCTGTTTGAACCAATTCCGATACTTGGGCGAGAAACCAGTATGTTCTACATCACAAATATGTTTAATATTAGTAAATTAATACGGTAGAATAATAATTTACTTTGACAGCTTCTCCCTATAGAATTCCCGGTGTTAGCTTATCTCCCTAAATTTTGACTCTTCTCGAAATATTTTAGACGTATTTACACATCTGTCTCCTCAACATCAACCTACAGATCTTACACTTTCTTCGCCACCACCATCAAGTTGTTTTATGGATCAATAATTTAACAGTAACGATATTTTATAAATTAATAATCTCTTGTACGATTTTTTTTGTTATGTTATTTTATTGCATCAAACATTTTTATTATTTTGATATTATATGAAATTATTTTCATAATTTTATTCATTAAATATAGTAATAAATATAGATATTAACAAATATTTCAAACATTTTGTTTATGATAAACATTCTAATCATTTTTTTGGTTCATCTAAATTTATTCATATATAATTTTAAAGACATCTAATAAACTTTTTGAAACATCTAACTAAGATTAAGTATAATATTAAATAAATATTTTAAATATATTGTATAAGGTACCAAAATCCTAATTATTATCCACCTAAGGCTCATATTTTTATGATTTTCCAAAAAAAAAACCGTTTTACTTAAGTATTTACAATTGAAGACCCACTAATATCCAAAATATCGCTACTCATTTATATAAAAGGTTTTTAGACCCATATTTTACTTTTAGTTTCTATTTTTTCTCTCTCTACGTGAAACAAAATTTTCTGATATTTTTATTTCAACTTCCAAGACTGTACAATGCTCATGTAATTGTATATATTCTTTTCTCAACTCTACATTTTATTTTTGTAGCATACTAAATTTTTTATTTATAATTTTAACTATTTTTTTTTAGATTTGGATCGACACCTTCTAGATTTGAATTTTAAATCGAGATATCTTTTCATTCTGATTTTTGGTGTTCATATGGTATTACATTGTTAGTGTAGTTTATTTGTTGTATTCGAGTTAGGTTTTCGTCGATTTCTAGTCTGTTTTTTGTGATCATGAAATTTCTTTTCCAGTAAAATGGTTTTAGGTTTCAGAGGAAGGAGATGCGAAACGTGTTGTATACGTACGTACTAGTAGATGCGATGTGTTTTTTTTTGTATAGTATATGCAAAAAATAGTAACAGTAGATGTGAAACCTATAATGTTTTTCTACTGGTTATTTGTTCTTTAAAAAATTTAAAAATATTCAAAACATATCATGAGCGGCACTAATTTGTTTTGTCTAAAAAAACAAAACCAACGGTATTTTTGGATTTTTTTTCCGAGTTACGGTTTAAAAGATACAGACTCTTAAAGTGTTAAAATTTTATAGGGGTTTAACGAAGAAGATGTGAAACCTTCTTTGTTCTGATAGATTCGAAAAACCTTCTTTGTTTTGCTAAATGGAAAACCTTCTTTATTTTGCTACATGCGAAACCTTCTTTATTTTGATAGATGCGAAACCTTCTTTATTTTGATAGATGCGAAACTTATTTATTTTGCTAGATGCGAAACCTTCTTTATTTTGATAGATTAAAAACCTTATTTATTTTGCTAGATGCGAAACATTCTTTGTTTTGCCAGATGCAAAACCTCTTTGTTTTGATAGATGCGAAACTTTCTTTATTTTAGTAGATGCGAAAACTTTTGTTATATTAGATGTGAAACATTCTTTGTGTTTGCTAGATGCAAAACCGGTTTCAATTGTGTACAACTAGATATAAATTCAGGACCACTATGATATATGCTAGATGTGAAACCAACCCACTAGATACGAAACCATATAATTCAGAAACGCATGTAAAATATTTTTTTAAAAAAATCAAAACATACCATGAGTGGTACTAGTTTTGTTCGTCTTAAAAAACAAAACCAATGGTATTTTCGGCTTCTTTTTCCAAGTTACGGTTTAAAAGATACAAAAAATGGTTACTAGATATTATATAGAAGCGTATTTAAAATATAAAATCTCTTAAAAAGTTTAGATTTTTATCCAAAATAGGTTTTTTGTGCAAAAATCATTTTTATTACTCAATTAAAAGAATACAAAAGTTTAAGGAGTCAATTGTGACTCAAATACAGAATCCAGGACTTTACGCAATAAAGCCTTTAAAAGTTAGAACAATCTGATAACAGACTCGAACTACCAGATCGCAAGCTCAAAATCTATTTCCAAGCTTATCAAAGCCTCCACCTTCAACCAAACCCATTATAGCCCAGTTTGAAAAAATTATTTCGCTCGAAAAGGAGATCAAGTAATCTTTGTATCGACCTCAAAAACCCTAAATTCGATCTCAGATAAACCCTAGGTTTCTTCGATTCTTCTAATCCACTTAAAATCAGCCCTTCCTTCCGCTTAAAACCACTAGATGAAGCCCAAATCACCTACATTTCGACTATTCATCTTCTTCTCCAGAAGTCTATTAGCCAACTCCAAAAGATTCCTTCTACTTTTCTGATTCCTGATCCCAAAACCATCCATTTATACACCACCTGCAAAGAGGATATAGAAAGCAACAGTTTCTGATTCTTTTATCATTCAGTCAAAGAAATGTATCTCAATCCCAAACTTTCCAGGAAAATAATGGATTGAAGACCGATTGGGATTATGAAATTAGAAAAATCAGGTTTCATTTTACATCTTAGAGTCCATTTAGCCAGCCAATCCACGGCTTGGTTTTGGACTCGTGAGATGTAATTGAAATGCATAGAAGCGGATAAAGCTTTCCTGCAAATATTCAGAACCAGCTCTAAGAACTAGGGTTCTCCACCAAAAGCCAGGTGATTGATAGAGTCTGGCAGCAAGACTCTATATCAACCTTCTTCCAGTGATTCTACTTACAAATGAGAAGCCCATCCAACAAAGCTTGAGCCTTAGCCAGAAGGAGAGAGAGCTTCCCATAAGTGTTACCAAAACACTTAATCAACTGCCCCTAAGAGTTTCTAAGGATACAACTCCCACTCGACTCATGATTACCAAGGACAGAGGCATCAACATTGAGTTTTATCCTGGCATCATCAGGAGCTTTCCAGGCAGAGAAACGAGGCTTGAGGTTACAGTTAGAACACCCTAAGGTAATACTCGTATTTTTGGTTTTGTGCCAGTGTTTACTTTTCAAAACATTTGAAGCATCAAGGGAAATGATCACTCTTTTGATATTATTAATCGACTCGGAGAATGTTCTCGAAGTACCAGAGAGTTTAGACGTATTTTTATTGCTCGAAATGGTCCAACAGATCAAAGCAGGCACTACGTGAGTCATGTGAGCCAATATATTTCTCTTCCACCTCAACCTTTGATTCCAAGTGAATTTAGAGCCCACATAACCAACATCCAACATACTACACTCACTAATACAGTCATTAAAATCGTCAATACTATTCTGACAAAAGGAAGAACACCCAACTTGATCATCATTGTTGGAGATTACATTATAATCCCCAATGGACATCCAGGAAATCTCATTATCAGCCATAGAATTTAAAACTTCCCAAAGCTCTTTCCTCTTTAATCTGTTGCATTTAGCATAAATTATAGAGAGATTAAAATTAGTCTTAGTATCCAAGTTGTTTACATGGAGATGTAAACACTGATCGTGATTGATAAGTAAATCAATCCCTATATTATCTTTCCAAAAACACCAAATTTTGTTAGAAACATTGTAAACATAGTTGTTAAAACTAATTTTAGCAGCAATCTCCTTAATCTTCCCACAATCAACCATGGGCTCCTGAATAGCGAGGACTTGAATCTTGTTCTTCATTGAAATGTCCTTTAACCTATAAATAGTAGGATTATTGTTAATACCTCTCATATTCCAAATAATTAGATATATCATTATCACAGAATGATTTTTTTTGTTTCGACCCTGAAAAGCTCAAAGACTTAATGATTTTATTTCTTGGTTTCTTGATCTTTCTAATAATTTTCAGTTTCTTGGCCAAGATCACTTTGAAGTATGGGGATTTAACAGATTTAAGACCAGGCGTGCTACATCTTGAATTGATTGGAGGCGTTCTTTCATCTATAGGATTCCCGAATTCAGGCGATGCTTCATAAGAATAGCCATGTTTAAGAGTCTTAAAGCTTCTATTACTTCTGTTTCTTCGATTTGGCAATTGTTATCTTTCTGAATGTCTCCAACATCTTTTTCCTTTTCAACATTTTGTAAGACTATAGATTTGACCGTAGGAATGTAGACTTGCAGACTGTTCTGATTAGTTTTTTCATCAGATACAGTATGAATAACAGACTTTCCTTTCTTCCAGTCCGATTCTTTATGACCCTTGTGCTTGCAAATATTACAATAAAATGGAATGTTTTTGTATTGAACAGAAACTCAGGCTCCCATATTATCACCAAAACTCATCCACAATTTGTTATGAAGGTTTTGATTTATATCAATTTCGACAAAAACCATGCATCCATTCTTATAAGCACGTTTAATGTCAGGAACGACTATCTTATATCGAGATCCTAATGATGAAGCCATATCTATGACAATCTTGTTGTTAAACAGAAATTCCGGTAACCCTTCGAATCTAACCTAATCCAAAGAAAAAGGACTTTCTTTTTTAATGTTAAAATCAGGTGTCCATCTTAATAAGCGCATTTCATTTCCATCGAAGTTCCATATACTCTTAGAACAAAGCAGAGCAACATCTTCTTTAAGTCTAAACTCCAAGAAAATATGTAAGAGTCATAGATTATAATGTTAGTTTACCCTTTGAATTTGAAGGTTTTCATGAAACTGAAGATAGAAGACCTCTTAGGTATGCCATTTTTTAACTTTCCGACAAGAGTTATCGTAGAGTTTTCTTCAAGGTTTTCTTTGATTTCTTGCGAATATTTGAAAGATATGTGATCTTTCTTTGTTTTGATGCTTTCTGGAAACATATCCCTTTTAGCTGATATTTTGTTGGAAAGAATTTCATCATACGATTTTTGATTTTTCTGTTTGTTGATAGGAGAAAAGATATTGGACAATCGTCATCTTCGAAGAGGGAGTTATTACGAATTTCCATGGCCGGAGAAAGGAGGCCGACCGGAAAACTAAAGGAAACCGACGAAAGACGACAGTGGAAAAGTGCTTTACAAATTAATAATTGAATAGACATTTTAATAGGTTAGTTGGATGGATATTTTAATATTTATTATTCGACTAAATTACGTAGTTAAAAATCTTATAAATTACTAAACAAAACCCGACGGAACTCATCAGTATAGAATTGTTTTAAACAGAACCGAATAAAACGGAATGTCGACCCGATTCCATCCCTAAAAATCGACAACTAGAAAATTTATTAAATATTCGTATTTCATAGTTATTAGAGACACCGTCAGGTAGAGGTGTTTAATGGTTCAGGAACCACAGTTCAAAGCTGACAACCTGTTTAAGAACTGGCGGTCTACCTGCGAAACTGGCCCATTAGGACTGCAACCTGGTAGGACCGCAACCCGCCAGGACCGCAACCCGCCAGGACCGCATAAGGAGCAACCCGCCAGGACCGCAACCCGGCAGGACTGCAACCCGGCAGGACTGCAACCCGACAGGACTGCGAAACCACGGTTTATTTGTAAAAAACCGGTTTATTTGTAAAAAACCGGTGGTTTATTGGTAAATATTATGCTGATTTTATTTATTTTATAACCAAAATGTTATATTTAAAAAATATTGAGATATTGCATATTATTATAGAATTATTATTACATTTTTGTTAATATTAATTTGTTTTGGTTATTAATATTTTAACTGTTGTAATTATTATATAGTCCAAAATTTTAAATATTACTTATGTTATTATCACATTTTGAATATTATTATTATGTTTTTAGATCTAATACAAACCAAAACTATATCTTATCATGTTAAAATATTACAAATTCTACGGTTATAATTTTAATATTACATTTTGATTACTATTGTGATTTGGTTTTAAATTTTACAAGTGTTTGTTATTATTTTTTAAACCAAAATTAGATCTTATGAAGTAATAAGTATTTCATAATACATTTGTTGTTGTTATAATAAAAGGTAAAGTCATTTTTGGATAATTTAGCCGTTCACAGTTTATACTCGTGCGGGCCAGGAGTTGTACAAATGTTTTCAAATTACAATACAAAATAGCAAAAAACTATTACAAACATCATTCATCTCCAGCTTCGTCTTCTTCGTAAGTAAAATCTTCGTCGTCATTTTCGTTTTCTTCCGCAATTTCTTGTTCAAGTATATCTTCGTAATCATCCGGATAATCTTCGAAGATGTCGTCTACGTTCACTTCGTCTCTGAAATCTATGTCTTGCATCCTTTTATCCGCCGCTGTCCAATCCTTAACTGCCACGAGCACTCCAAGTGCTTTGCCCGTCAATCTTGTTCTCTTAGTCGTGTATTGCAACCTCGCTTGGCTGAAAGCACACTCACTTGCAACTGTAGACATAGGTATAGCATAAATCTCTTTAACAATCCTGCAAAGAATAGGAAACTCTTCAGTTTTGGTACCCCACCATCTTATGATATCTTCAATACCTTGGTCGGGATAATTCGTAAAATCAAACCTAGTGCTCCAATATCTATACAACTCATTATCAGATTGAGGGGTTTCTGTAACATTGTTTCGTAACATTGCCAATTGAATATAGTTAGTAGATCTCCCTCTACCCCTATTGTTACCACTCCTTACATTTGTAGATGTATTTGATCTATATCTTGCAGCATACTTATCATAGATATTATACAAACTATCATATTTAGCGCTAATATACCCTTCAGGGTCAATTGGTTCGTTCGGTGGTTTATCTGTAGGAAACCGTACAGACTTATAAAGCATCTAACTAGCAATTCAAATTTTTCTTTTCGTGAAAAAGGATCTAAAAGGCAAGCAAATGAATAACTATCAGGGATTGGATGAAAATACTTTGTGAACTTATATTCCATTCCAGGCACCATGTCTACGCATGCATAATGTGATCTAAATTCATCCATATGCATGGCAAGATTAGCAATCGTGAAAAGGGCCAAATGAGCATTAGGTTGATTTTGTGAAGAAAATGTTAGGGTGTTTTCTTTAAAAAGTCTTAAAAATCTTAACATGTGTGCACAAAATTTCCAATGATCTGGTTCAATTGGTGTTTCACGATATGCATTATAAAGCGTCATAATCTCTTCTTTAAAAACATGCGCACGTGCAAGCATTGTGTAAGTAGAATTCCATCTAGTTTCGACATCTAATAAAAGTTTCTTATATTTTTTCCCATTTGAAGTAACAAGTGTTTTAAAAGCTCTTTTTTTAGCAGCGGATGTCGAGCAAAATAGGATCCCATTTTTTATAGGGGTAATATAATCACCCTGAACCATACGTATTCCTTCTTTCGCAATTAATTGAAGTACGTGGCATAAACATTTGGTGTGAAACAATTTGGAAAAGGGGGATTGCAATCTTGTATAAGCAATTGTATAGCACTAATATTAGAAGATGCATTATCCAACGAAATAGACATAATCTTGTTTTTAATGCCATAAACATTCATGCATTCAATCATACTCTCCCTAATTATTTGTGCGTTATGCTTCCCAATTGATTCAAACCATATAATTCTCCTTTGGAGGACCCATTGGGCGTCCATCCAATGGAGGGTAACACATATCATATCTAAATCAGTAAAAGTAGTTATGTCACTAGTAATCGAAACATTCCATGGCAAAGTCTGCATAGTTTGAATAATCTCTTTTTTTCTTTGTAAATAATATTTAAAGGCTAGCGATCTCAAAGAGGTACGTGGAATGCGTGTTGCCTGTGGGTTTACCCCAGCTTGCATCCAATTTTCGTATCTCCAAGAATCCCCAAAACTAAATGGTTGTAAACTACCGACTGCATAAATCATTGTTTCTTCCCTATACGTATCGTGGTTAAACTCAAAAGGAAGACCTGTTTGAGGGTTCGTGCAAACATTAGTTGGGTTAGGTTTTGTAGGATCAAATATTTCATGTTTCGTTAAATGTTTTACCATAGTGCTAGTGCCCATATTTCTAGATCCACTTACGTGAAGATAACATTTATTGCACTCTTTACAAATACAAGACAAACCATCTTCTGATATAGTATAGTGTTTCCAAATCCAAGATGTTTTCTTACGAGATCTCCCCCCACTAGTACTTCCACCACCACTTTCGCAGGAGGAGAGTGTGTCAACGTGAGGGAATTCTGTAGAAAAATCATCCATGGTATTAAGATCCACATTAGATGGTGGGTTTATCCCAGTATTTCTACGTTTTGAATTCATTTTAAAACTAATAACAGTTTTTTTTTTTTCAAATATGCAACAAAATACTAATAATAAAATCTAAATTTAGACTAATAACAAGATAGAGCAACTAAATTTAGACTAATAACAAGATAGAACAACTAAATTTAGACTAATAACAACTAAGATACAATTTGCGGAAAAACAAAAATCAAACAATTTCGAACGTAGGAGTAGAATAAGTAAAATAACTAATTGTAGTTTTCTAGAACTTATCGAACAAATAGATAGATTTAGAGAGACGTAGGGAGTTGTTTGAGAGGTGTGAGTATTGGTGTTGGGGTCTCCTCTACTTATAGGGGAGACCCAAAAAAAAAAACCGAAAAACAAAAAAAAAAACATATTCGCCCGGACCATCCGGATGGGCGTCCGGATGGTCCGGGCACATGATCTGGGGCATCCGGACAGTTTCGCCCGGACGCCCGGACAGACAATTCGGACCATCCGGATATCGATCCGGATGGTCCGAATTGTAACCGGGGCATCCGGACGGTTCGCCCGGATGCCCCGGTTCATCCAACGGCTAGTTCAAACGAACTAACCGTTGGCTATGGCCAAAAGCGGACCATCCGCACGCCTGGCCGGATGGTCCGCTTGATGACGTCATGCTGACGTCATCAAACGGCTAGTAGAAATTAAAAAAAAAAAAAATTACCCTATAAATACACCCTACATCCTCCTATATTTTTCACTACAAATCTCTCCCTCTCCACTACAAATTTATCCACTCTCTGTCTCTACTACACTTCTCTAAATTTTTTTATATTTTTTAAACTCTATTTAAATTTCAGGTTTCGCAAATGTCTTCGAAAAGAATAAAGAATGCTCGTAAAGGTGGACGTAGTGAACCAACCCCTTCCGAATTGAGAGAGGTGGAAGATATGTTGTTTCAATCCACGGAGAGCGAGACTATCGAACATCGCCCCGAAGGGGAGATTCGCATCCGTAGTAATCAGCAAGGAGGTCGAGGTGTAACAAAAATTTGGTCCGGTATGTTTCTGAACTACGAGGAACTGATCCAAATAGAGGGTATGCAAAAAAATTTCAAACTTATTGAACCTACTAATGGCCTAGGTTGGATGATACTAGCTAGATTCAAATGTGATTGGAATATAGAACTAGTGCGAAGGTTTTATTCCACGGCTTGATTAATCGAAAATGATCCAAGAGGTTTAGGAATGAATTGCTTGATTGATGGTAAAGACATTAGTTTTTTTGAAACTGATTTCGAAGATCTTTTTTCCGTTCCAACCCATGAAATCTTTACCGGTAATAAATTACCTCCCATTAGTTATCGCCCTACGATATGGAGTGATGATTGGCCTTTGTCTTACGAAGAAGCAGTAAAGATTCTTACTTGTCCTGGTGCGGAAGCTCCGGAAATTAGCGGTAAATTTCGAGCCATGCGGGGTAATTTGGATGGTATTGGGAAATTAGCTTTGAAATTGGTAAATAGTATATTTCTTCCCCCTAGTAACAATGATTCGCAGCTTTCATATATTCAAACATTTGTTACTGCTTTTATGATTCGAAATCAGGGAATAATTAATTTACCCAGCTTGATGATTCGAAATATGGCTGCGAGGTGTGGTACGGATAAACTACCTTATGGGATGATATTGAGTAAATTGCTTGTTTCGAAAGGAGCTAATGTGAGTATGTACACTCCGGTGAAGGTGAGGCCGACTAGTGCTATAGGTAGAAACTCTTTGCGTTTGCAGGAAATATACTCTTGGGATGGAGAGTTGATTTCGAAATTGGAGGCATGGAACCATCATAGAGAATACTTGAATCAGATATATATTGCGAACGGTCTTACAAAACCGCCAAATCCACCTACTCAGTATCGAGTTGAGGCTGAAGCGTCTTTCGATCCAAATGCTAGTGGTTCTTCGCGAGTACCGCCACAACAAAGACGAACCGATCACGAATTTGCTGAGTTTGCGCATACTCAACAAATGAATCATATGCAATTTGCGCATACTCACCAAAAGGTTTGGCATGATGATTTTACAAAATGGCAAGGTGAATTTCAAAATTGGCAGGGGGGGGGGGTAAATGACCAGCTTAGCCAGATACAGCAGTGACAAGTAGGGGTGAATGATCAACTTGGTCACCTCCAGCAGTGGCATGGTCAATACGAGCAGTGGCATGGTCAATACGAGCAGTGGCATCATGGACAAGATCAATGGAATGAGCGATTTGCAAACTCTCAAGCCCAACAGTCGGAGTATTTGCGACAGATGATGGAGAACATGCATTTGCAAGGTCAACCACCTAACAACAACAACGATGAAGCTCCTTAGTTTTTCGCAATTGATTTTCATTATCGTTGTAATGTTTATCTTTTTTATTTGATTGAACAACTATGTTACTTGTTTGGTTTTTATTTTTAATGAATTGTTTGTTTTGCTTCTATTTTTTATTAAATGTTATTTAAATCACTTACCTATCTTTCAATTTTTATTTTGTTCTTTACAACTTACAAGTAATTTATGTTTATGCATATAAACTTCTAATATTGAATAGTTCGAAAATACAATAAACTATATAATTCATCTAACCATAAACACTTCAAGCTTGAAAGAATCTAAAGAATCACCTAATAATTTAAAATTTTAATACAATTATATGTCTAATAGGTATATATTATTTAATAGTAATATATTATTCAAACGTATCAAAATCAAATTACAATTATTTTTTTAAAATATAATTGATGATTATAAAATTTCGATTAAAATGATAACATATTTAAATTAAAATACATGAAATAGAATAATTAACTCAATTATTGAAATTATATTCAATTAACACTTACAAATTAATTTTAAATAACATTATAATATATTCGGTTCTTAAATGGTTAAATGGTTTGGCTGATGGTTTGAACTGGTAAACGGCTCTTAAATGGTTCGTCTGGTGGTTTGAACTGACGGTTTAACTGTGAAACTGGCCCATTAAGACTGCAACCTGGCAGGACCGCCAGACCGTCAGGAACGCATAAGAGCAACCCGCCAGGACCGCAACCTGGCAGGACCGCAACCCGCCAGGACCGCAACCCGACAGGACCGCAACCTGGCAGGACTGCAATCCGTGGTTCAGACTTAAACGGTGCGGGTTGGTGCTGGTTCAAACCGTTTAACTATTTCTATTTAATAGCTGGTCAGAAGTAGGTCGGCCAATCCTATAGTGTGCACATAACAACTTGTTCTTGGTATTCCGGGTTATGGGTCTGATCTATTACAGTACATTAAATGCAAGTCAATAATATGTAATTAATAATATTTATGTTACCTTCTTTATAAAATACATTAAAATTAGAAAATTTAAATACAACTTGGTCATAACTATTTAATTTTTTATTATTTATTATTTATTATTTTATTATTTTATTTGAAACACAAATCTTGTTTGTCCATGACTTTATTCAAAATTGCATTGAAGCAGTATCTTAAAAATCTGTACATGAAGATAAAAAAAATGGCCAATCAGTGATTTAACTAATACAGATGAAATAGAGTTTGGACTTTGGTGCCTCAACCTCCTCCTCGAGAATAATATATATATATATATATATATATATATAAAAGCTTTAAAAATAAAGTAAATATTGATTCGCTATAGTATCCTATGCCAAAATTTTCGTTAAGACTTATTTTATAATTTTAACTAAGGATGGGACGGGTATCGTTAAATCCATCGCGTTTTGGTTTTTGATTCGCTTAACTAATAGGATTTGGTGATAAAGCATAATATTACCGTTAAATTATAACTAAAGTATTTAGAAAATATAAGGGGATCAGAGTCAACATGGAAGTATATGAGATAAAATCATGAAATGATAGAATGAGGTACTTTCGGCGGAACAGTTCAAAGACGAAGATATCGGTAGAAGAGTTAGTCGTCGTTTGTATACAAACAGGATTGTCATCCCGCATAATAACGGACGGGTATCCCAGCCAGCACTGAGCAAGCACCCGTGTGAAGGTCTAACAATATCTCTACCGACGATAACGGTGGCTACGAAAAATAAGACCACCAAAAGCATTAATAGAGGAACACTTAAGACGAGGACATCATAATTGGACCCACGATCAAACCTAACACAGAAAGTGGAATCTATTAGGAGATAGTTAAGTAGCGTATTGTAAAAGATATTATATAAATGATAGAGATCCTAAAACTATGTAAGGTTTTCTCGACAAAAATAATACGATATTAGCACTTTATTCTTCTCTTTTTCATCTCTTAAATCCATCATTAAAATCCCTCACAAGATTGTGGCGCCGTCAGTGGAAAAAGAGTTACGTGTAGCTCGTACTAGAGTAAGTGTGGTGTTAACAAGGTCATAAGTTGAAATAGAGAATATGGCTGCCCCACTAGGACAAAGAAGATAGGGCAATCAAGGGCTTCAGGAGAATCCATCCAATGACGTCATCGCTCACTTTTTACTAAGAAATGTCCAGCCAGTGCTTACCTTGGAGAAGCAAGTGCGCAATCAGTCAGCCATCATCAATACCCTCAATTCTGTCAAGGAGAAACTGTCTAGCGACCTTCTTAGTGCCAACCAAAATACTGAGGCATTAAGGAAAGAGAATGAGGAGTTGAAGATACGTCAGGAGGACTTGGTCAACAGGTTGGCCACTTCGGAAGGAGTTGTCAAAGAACTTTAATTAAAACAATCCGACCTGGAAAGAGACCTATTTTCTTCAAAAGAGAAGGTGAAGGCAAAGATAGCACCATTCAGGCCTTAACTAATGACAAGATCTCTCTTGAGAACAGTGTCCAAGGCCGAGTAAGAAAAGGCTGACTTGTTAAGGGAGAAGGAGAAAATAATCGAGGCTAGGATTGATGCTTATATCAATGAGGTGATAGATTCTCAGTCGGCAAGGTACGCCGAAGTCAAGTCGGATATGGTCCTGCTCTTCCATGAAATTTTTTCGAAGAGGACATTGGGAGATTTATGGCGATTCGTGCAGTACCAAGACCTTCCCCATCATACCATGGCTGATGGTGATAAGTATAACTACTCCAGTGGAGGGGATGACACCACCGATGAAGAAGAAAAGAATGGGGAGAGTCCGGATGACGACCCAAAGAAGAATAAGCCAAGTGAGGCTGAGCCATCTACAAAAGATCAGTCTTAGATTATCAATTATCTTTTGAATTTTCTTATGATTGAACCAAAGTCCTTGGATGGCCAAGGCATTTTTTGTAACCATGTCCGGTCCTTGTCCGGATAAACCTTTCTTGTTTTGACAATTCAAAGTCTTTGGATGGTCAATGCATTTCGTATATTTTAATGGGTAGTTTCATTTTGCACAACTCTTGCATTGTTTCATAGTTTTTCAATTTTGGTGGCTAATGTTTAAACAACCCTTAGTTATTTCACAAGTGTTTTAAAGTGAGAGTGTTTAAATTCTCCGATGAAAAATATTTAAGTAGTCATCATTCCTCCAATTTAATTCGGTCTGTTCAATAAAAAATTTCAACGAAAACTATTGACTGAAAACACACCGAATCTTTTAAGACGGCATTATATTTTATAAAAAAGACTGGACACCTCATTAAAACCTCCCCGAGCCACCACAGAGGAAAGAGTATGCCCCCAAATATTTACATGAACTTTTAAACAAGTAAATATTTACATAGTTTTTATTCCAAGTACAAACAGAGGTTCTCAATGTTCCAGGGGTGATTCAAAATCCTTCCATCTTTGTCTTGGAGCCGGTATGTCCCAGGCTTAAGCTTTTCACTAACCACATAGGGTCCTTCCCAAGTTGGAGCCAACTTTCCAAACTGCTTCTCTTTAGTATGTAGGAAAACGTTTCTCAATACCTTATCCTCTATTTGAAAATCCCTTCTCTTAACTTTAGAAGCAAACCTGCTTCTCATCAAACCTTGATAGTGTGCAGCTCTAGGGTGAGCCTTAACTCTTCTTTCTTTTATTAAGTCAAGCTGGCTGTATTGCCACTTCGTTAATGTGTTCGGAAAAATTATGAACTCGAAATTAAGGGAGAGTAGCTTCTATGGGAGCTATAACATCCATCCCATATACTAAAGCAAAGGGAGACTCTTGTGATGCAGCCCCGGGAGTGGTCCGGTAAGCCCACAAGACTTCTTGCAAGTAACTTGGCCATTTTCCAGCAGTCCCTTCTAAATTCTTCTTCAGACCGGTCATAATTGTCCTGTTAGCCACTTCTACTTGACCGTTTTCCTGTGGGTGGAAAGGAGAAGAAAAGCAGTGTTGAATGCCTCTAGAGGCACAGAAAGCCTCTATTTCGTTGTTGTCGAATTGTGGCCCATTGTTTGTTGTTATCTTCTGTGGAATTCCAAATCTGTAACAAATGTTAGACATAATGAATTTGATAACATATTTCGAGGTAGTTCCCGCCAATAGGGCTGCTTCGATCCACTTTGAAAAGTAATCAATGGCAACAATTATAGTACTGCACCCCCCGGATGCCATGGGTAGAGGTCCCACCAAATCCAACCCCCACCGAGCAAAAAGTATTGGCTCAGAAATTGACTCAAAAGGGATAGCTGGGGTATGAATTTCATTACCATATCCTTGGCATGGATCACACTTTTTTACCAACTCCTTGGTATCTTGCATTATGGAGGGCCAATAATACCCAGCTAATAAAACTCTTCTAGTTAGAGCCCTGAATTCATAGTGTGATGATCCCTCACCATCATGTAATTCGGAGAGCACTATTTGAGACTCATCGACCTCCAAAGATCGTAAGAGGGGTTTACTATAACATTTCTTATAAAGAATATCTCTTAGGATGACAAAACTACGAGCCTTGTACTTTACTTTCCTTGCTATTATTTTTCCGGAGGCAAGATGCCATCTAAGAAATATTGAAGGAGAGAAAATCTCCAATCTTGAGGCTGTTCTATCCGTATATTCGAACTATCTTCTTCCTTATCCGGATTGAATTGAATAGATGGGCATTCTTGCACATGTATCCAAGGGTAAGACTCAGAGTAGGCTATGGTTGCCAAGGAGTCTACTAGTGTATTTTCTGTTCGAGGTATGTGCTCATAAGTGACACTTTTGAAATTGAGTGCCACTTCTTTGAGGATGAACAAATATTTAATTAGCTGTTCTTTCTTAGCTTCGGACTGACCTTGTGCATGATGAATAAGAAGCTGGGAGTCACTCATTAACGTGAATTTTTTGGCTCCACAAATGAGAGCCAACTTCAAACCAGCTATAGCAGCCTCATACTGAAGACTCATTATTGGAAGCCCTGAAGGCAAAGCATATAGCCTCGTACATTCTGTCACCGTACGGAGAGGTTAACATATCCCAGCACCACAACCCATGGTGCTTGATCCACCGTCAGTCCGGATGATCCATACTTTTTTATCTTTTACTCCGGTTGCTTGTTTAGTATCTCTATCTGAGTGAAATTCAACTAAGAAATCAGCCACCGCTTGGGCTTTGACTGCTGTTCGAGGGGCAAAATCAATATCGTAGTCTCCCAAATCCACTGACCACTTGGTCATTCTACTTGAAATGTCGACCTTTTGGATAAAGTTTTTCAAAGGAAAAGACGTTCGGACAATGATAGGGTGAGTCTGAAAATAAGGTCTCATCTTCCTCGCTGCAATCACCAGGGCTAGTGCTAATTTTTCAAGTTTTAAATAGTATTTTTCTGCATCTATCAAGCTCTTGCTGATGTAATACACCGGACGAGGATAATTATCTACTTCCCTTACCAACACTGCACTTATTGCACAATTAGAGACTGCCAAGTATACGAAGAGAGTCTCTCCATCAACGGGTTTAAACATAGTCTTGGGGGAAGACAAGTGCTTTTTAATCTCATCGAAGGCCTCATCACACTGCAGGGACCAATTCAAATCTTTTGCACCTTTCAGAGTTTAGTGCAGCCAGCGTCCCGGTCAATCGTTGTACTTCTTTAATATTACGAGGAGTATCCATTTGTAGTAAAGCATTAAGTTGGTCAGGATCAGGGTGTATCCCTTGCTCACTTACCACATACCCCAAGAATTTCCCAGACTGCACTCCAAAGACACACTTTTCTGGGTTTAATTTCAAATTTACTTTTACTAAGTTAGCAAAAGTTTCTTGGAGATCTGCCAAGTGTAGCTCTTTGTCCATACTTTTCACCATCATGTCGTCGATGTAGACTTCCATGTTTCTTCCAATTTGATAAGAAAAATCCTTGTTTACTAACCTCTGATAAGTAGCCGTATCATTTTTTAACCCAAATGGCATCACCTTATAACAATGAAGGCCCCTATCATTAACAAATGTAGTATGTTCTTGATCCTTCAGATCCACTTGAATCTGATTATACCAGGAGAAGGCATCCATAAAGGATAGCAGCTTGTTTCCAGATGTGGAGTCCACCAACTGATCAATTCGGGGGACCAGGTATAAATCCTTTCGGCAAGCTCTGTTGAGATCTGTGATATCGATGTATATACGCCATTTGCCGTTTTTGTTTTTTATTAATACCGGGTTGGCTGTTCATAAAGGGTATTGAGATTCTCTTATGTGCCCCATTTTAGTTAGCCGACCGAACTCTTGAACTATGACATCAGCCTTTTCTTTAAAAAAGGTTCTTCTCTTTTGTACCACAGGTGCTATGTCCCTTCGGATGGATAATTGGTGTGATATAATATCTGCTGGTACTCCGGTAAAATCAGCATTGCACCAAGCAAAAACATACTGATGGTCTTTCAAGAATTTTAACATTTTACCCTTTAATTCCGATGTCATCTTGGATCCTATCTTGATAATTTTTAGCTTTCAACCAGAGAGTGATTTTCTACTTCTTCAATTGTTATTAAAACACCAAGGGTCTCTCTAGGGTTATCAATTTCACCCTCTCCCTAGAGCCAGTGCTGTTGTATAACACTCTCTTGCTACCTTTTTACTGCTCTGAACAACTCCCACTTGTCCTTGCACAGCATACTTCAAGCATTAGTGGACTATTGAAGCCACGACATGCATCATAGAGAGCCAAGATCTCCCCAGAATAGCATTATAACAAGTGGGACAATCCACCACAACGAATAGTATTCTAACCATCTTTGTAAAAGGGCCTTTGCCCAATAAAACCTCCTCCTCGAATTCCCCGATCACACCTGCTGAGCTTCCTGTGAAACCCTCAATTGACCTGTTTGAACGTTGAATTACTGCCGGATTTTTCATCTTTTTATAGGAAGTTAAAAAGAGAATATTGGCAGAATTTCCGGTGTCCACCAAAATCCCTCTTATGTCATTGCCCCCGATGGATGCTCATATGACAACAGCATCTTTATGAGGACCAGCAACATCCCTCAAGTCATCCTCATCGAAAACAATAAAGGGAAATGGAATTTGTGATTGATAGGAAGTCATGCCTCCTTCCAGTTGGGTAGCTAAAGTATGAACGTGCCTCTTTCTCGAAGAAGCAGTTGGTGCTGTCATGGTGTCTCCTCCGAATATTGTTAGTTACTCATAAACGTTGATAAGTCCGGACACCGTCTTGCAATGTTCTGTGATAACGCCCACCTTATTTCGAGTTGGATCAGGATCCAAATACTCTGACTCTACATCGAACCTTTTCGATTATGACCATAGCCCCATCCGGAGCCGATGTGCCTGCATTGTTTGGACCAGCTCGATGAGAATTATCATGCCTATTTCCACCTCTTCTTTTAACATACACCCCCAACTTTCCTCTTTCAATCAAATTCTGGACTTCTTGCTTCATGGTAATACAATCCTTAGTGGTATGGCCAGTATCATTGTGATACTGGCAGAAACAATTATTGCGGCTCTCCCTAGGAGACTATAATGCAGCCGACCTTCTGTAGTGTACTTCGTCCTTTGTTTTGTCATAAATAGTGGCTACAATTTCTTCCAACTCAGCAAACCACTCCGGTTGAACCCAAGGCCCTCGTTTATTCCTAGATTGCTGGCTCTGAGCTAGTGCAGCTGGATGAGACTAGGCTTTGGCTCTGTTATGACCCTATCCGGTTTCCTTGGCTTTGTTCCCGGACTGATTTTGGTTTTGATTTGGCGTAGCTGGGGCATATCTCACTTGCATGTGCACCCTAGTTTTCTTTGATTCATCTACATTAATCTGTTTACCGACCTGATTCAGCAAACCTCCCCATGTCATGGCCTTCTTCCTGATTAATGAATTAACCAAGTTTCCGGGGTTCAAACCCTGTCTCAGAGAGGATATTGCTACTTGTTCAAAGCAATCAGCCAATCCATTCTTGGTATTTACAAAGTGACTTATGTATTCTTTTAAAGATTTGTTTGGTTCTTGGGCACAATGGATAATTGTGTCTCTATTGCCCTTTACCTCCTTACTTACAACAATCTATCTTCGAATGGCCACCCAAATAGTGTCAAAATTTCGGATGCAGTCTTGTGGAAAACTGTTGTACCACTTCAGAGCACTCCCCGTAAATCATTAGGAGAATGCTCTACAAAGCAACTTATCTTCATCATCAAAATTCATCATGAAATTTTTGAATTGTTCCAAGTGGTTATCTGGGTCTTTACTGCCATCATATTTTTCCTTTTTTGTACTGTCAAACCTCTTAGGAAGGTTTCCGGACAGTATCTTGGAGGAAAATGGAGATTGTCTCCAATTCCTGCCACGACTAAAAATGGTATCTTCAATTTGGTGAGGTTTATTTTCGGTTGAGGGTAATTTTATCTAGAGTTTTGTGGTGTTTCAAAGGTGTTTAATGTTTGGATAGGTTGTAGTGACAGATTTGAGCTGTCTGGTTGTATTAAATGTTCCTTACCCTCATTAATGAAAGTGTTTGGGTATTTTATACCCTTAATTGTGGGCCACATGGGCTTTCGGGTCAACTTATGGATTCGGTTCGAGTTCAAAGACCCATTAATCTTTAAGAAAGTAGGTAATTACCTTAGTCATGAAGTGATTTAATTTTTAATACATTTAGTCCTGTTCGGATAATTCGATGGGTGGCTTTTGTCCGAATTACCCCTTTCCGGTTTCCTTAGTGAGTGGTGAGAAAATTCGGACTCATCAATTGCGTCTAAAAAAATGCGCCCGTACTTGCATAGTCATACCATCGTAATACGTACTTCATTCATATTATATAATCTAATCCAAAGCCAGATGTTTCCGAATGACTTACAAGGTGGTCAGTGGATCTGAGACTGTACGACATAGATTACGAGCCCATGGTTGCGATAAAGGGCCAAATAGTAGTGGATTTTATCAACGCGTTTGTTGGATGTCAGGGACATATGATGACTATACAATGGATAATAAGAACATCACGCAGTGGATAGTGCTGAATTCATATATTTATTAGTAATTTATTATGTTAAAACAATATTCGTATGAGAGTATTCTAAACATAAATATGTGTGTGCTGATATTTAAAGAAAGAAACATTGTATAACTAGTGAGAGAAAGAGACAAAAAGAATAAATGAAGTAATATTTGTCTAATAATTGGTCCAGTTCCCCAAAAGAGAATGTCCTTTATAGTACACGAGGTAGGTTTTTAAACTACACATTTACCCTCTTTAAGTGGATCTTCTCACCTCACTCCTTTGCTAACTATAACCATACTCACTAGTTATTACATATGACCTCCTCATCCCTTATATTTGATTTAGTTTAGTCCTTAACATTTAATCATATGAAATTAATCTCTTTAATAATTATATTTAACATATTTCTTATTATATACCAAAACAGCTACGTACTCGACCTCATTATTTGATGCCTTAAATTTGATGTGGATAGCTTAATACATGACAATTCATTCTAGGAAACTAACTGTACTCGGCCACATTACTTGATGCCTTAGGATTTCCTAATAAGCTGAAACCCTCATCTATTCAGACGATTCATTATGCTTCAAAATTTTCTTCATCAACCTCCATATCGGATCGTTCAGAATGAAGCTCAACTAAAAAATCCTAAGGCTTGTGCTTTGATAGCGGTCATAGGCTCAATTTTGATATCAAAATTTCCCATTTCAACTGAACACTTACTCATTCTTCCTGACACATCAAGACTTTGCAACATATTTTTCAATGGAAAGGATGTTCGTACGATGATACAATGAGCCTGAAAATAAGGTCTCAATTTTTGTATAACAGATACCAATGCAAGGGCTAATTTCTCCAACTTTAAGTACCGTTTCTCAGCATCCAAAATACTTTTACTGACGTAGTACACTGGTCTTAGAGAGTTATCTTCCTCTCGGATCAAGACAAACTTACAACATAACCAGACACCGCTAAATAAACATACAGCTTCTCCCGCGGATTTGGTTTTGTCAAAATTTATGGCAAATAAATATACTCTTTAATTCGATGAAATGCTTCTGATAATTCTTGGGTCCAATAAAAATAATTTTCTCTTCTCAACATTTGGAAAAAATGGGCACACTTTTTTGACGATTGTGATATGAATTTGTTCAAGACTACCAATCTTTCTGTTGGAATTTGCATCTCTTTGATCGTTCTAGATGATGCCATTGTGCTCAGAGAATTTAGCTGTATTAGATAAGCTTCTATCCCATGCTCACTGATTTTATACCATACAAATGTTTCGGATCTCACTCCAAATATACAATTTTATCGATTCAATTTCAAATTTGTCTTTGTTAAGTTAGCGAAAGTTTGTTCTAGGTCTGGTAGGTGGTTATTATCCCTTGCACTCTTGACTAACATGTCCTCGATATATACTTCAACATTTCTCTCAATTTGAGTCTCAAAAGATTTGTTTACTAAGCACAAGTAAGTTCCTCCACCATTCAAACCAAACGACATTACCTTATAACAATGTAAACCTCTCAGGGTGATGAAAGTAGTACTTTCCTGATATTTTAGGTCCACTCGGATCTGATTATATCCGTCATAAGAATCCATAAAAGAGAGTAGTCGATTCCCGGAGGTGGAATCCACTAAGTGATCTATTCGTGATACTGGAAAGGAATCTTTGGGACAAGCTCCATTTAGATTAATGAAATCCACACACATTCACCATTTTTCGGTCTTCTTATTTTACTAGAACGAATGAGCAGTCCATTAAGGATATTGCAACTCGCGTATTTGACCAACTTTAGTCAAGCGATCTAGCTCTACCATAATAGATTCAGACTTTTCTTGAGAAATATATATATATTCTTCTGGATTATCGTACGAACATTACTTCGTATTGCCAATATATGATAAATATTATCCCAAGGACCCCCGTGACAACTTATGTTAATAACGCAAACATATGTAATTTTGTTGACGAAATTTTAATTAAATTTTATTTTACCTCCAAAGATAGCTTCGTATCAATTTTGAGACTTTTATCTGGAGAGAAAATATGATCCTCAAATTCTTCACATGGGACCCTAAATCATGGGGCTTCCCTCAGATTATCTACAGGATTGGACCCCGAGAGAAACCTATTGATTGTTATTCTTGCTTTGACTCAACCCACTTGATTTTCTGAAGGGCCAAAGTCGTTCGGTAACATTCTCTCGCCATCTTTTGACTGCTTCTAACCGTTCTCACATTATTCCCTACAACATACTTCAAAAATTGATGAAGAGTTGATGACACAACCCTCATCTTAGATAACCAAGACCTTCCAAAGATTGCATTCTAAGATGTTGAGCAATCTACCACAATGAAAAAGACTGTAACTACCTTCTTGAATGGTCCTCAGGGAAGCTCGACTCTTCTCTCAAAGTCTCCTACTACCTTAGTTATTACCACAGTAAATCCTACTATTGTCCGATCTGATTGTAAGATTGTTGGTGGATTTTGTATCTGACTATAAGTAGTCATAAACATAATGTTAGCTGAGCTGCCAGCATCAATCATAATTTTTCGTATCTCGTCTCTAACAATTTTTGCCATGATAATTACTGCATCCTCATGTGGACCACCTATATCCCTCATATCATCATCTTCAAAATAGAGTATTTGAGATGGACTTCTCTATAAATACGGTGAAGCACCTGCCTCCAGTTGAGTTGCTAGACTGACGATATGTCTCTTTTGAGAATAATTTGTTATTCATATAATAATATCTCCTCCGAAAATTGCTAGTGACTTAAAGAAATCACATAACTCACTAACATTTCCTATTACAATCGGTTTTCCCACCATATTTATGTTGTTTCTACACGGTTTTGGATCTAAATGCTCAGTGGAGATGTCAAACGCATCAATAGATTCTCCATCAATTGGTTATGATATTATTGAAGTATCTTTTTGCTTAAGAACAACCTCTTGTTTTGGAGCAGCAAAAGAATTCTTCTTCACAAATGCTACTAGCTTCCGATTTTCAATCAAGACTTGTATCTCTTTTTTCAATGCCACACAGTATCTCGTATCATGCATAATATCCTTATGATACTTACAATATATACTATTTTTTTCTCCCTTGGAATCTACACTGGGAAAAGTTTAAGAAAATGTATGTGTGGTCGTGATTTCTCAAAATGTTTTGCTACACATTTGTTCAACTCAACAAATTGTTCTGGTCGGATCCATTTGTTTGACATAGGTAGGACATATTGTTGAGTGTTGACAACTGATGAATAATCTTTCATTTTTTGTGGTATATGAACCACGCTTTGTACTGGTGCTCGGCTCCGGACAATATTGGCTGGTTGCAAATTATTTAGAGGTCCACTGGCACTACTGACGCTTGAAGGAACTGGTTCTGTTCTATCCGTGCCCAATAAATTTTTTCCGACACTTTCATCACCATATTTATTTTCTCTACTTAATCCAATAGATCCCCAAATGTCATAGCTTGTTTTTCAGCGATATTATCCTTCAGAACTCCAGGAAGCAATGCCATCCGAAAAGGTGCTAATGCAACCTTATCTTCATTATTTTCCATACTAGTTTTTGTCTTGATAAAACGATTTGTGTATTCCTTAAGACTTTCACATACCTTTTGCCTACAATAAACTATCGTATCACCATTTCAGCGAAAATATTTCTTCCCACAAAATTCTGGCGGCAAAATGCTCCAAAACCTATCAAAATGTTTAAAACAATCGTCGGGAAAACGGTTGTACCATTTTGAGGCAGCTTTCTTGAAGGTTTGAGTGAAATCTCTACATAGGAGTTTATCATCATCGTCGTAGTTGACCATAAAATTATTCAATTGTTCAATGTGGTAATCCAAATCCTATGTCCCATCGAACCTTTCCAACTTCGAGATGTTAAACCATTTAGAAATATGTCCAAAATGTATTTCTAGGGAAAGATGAGATGACCTCCAATTATGGCAAGTTCTATATGCACTTCCCCGAGGACCTTCATTCATCGTTACATATAAAAAAAATCGGAGGGATAAGTAAACTAATCGCTCACACAATATTCAAGATTATAACTTCCAGAAGGAATCTGCATATGCTGATTTTCTTGTTCCTTTGATAACATTTACAACGTTTTCATTCTCCTCTGACCTGAGTCCTTTTTTCTTTTGCGTGTTTGTTTCTTTCCTAGAATTCTAAACACGATGAGATGTCCGACCATCATATTTTTTCCTTCCCCAATCTATTTTCCTCTAATTCTTTAGGTGTCGACTATTTATTTCCGGGGAAGAGATTCGTCTGAATCATATGATGAGCAATCACTAGGATCAGGTGATCCATGTGATGCTTGTATTTTATTATTCTCTTTGAAGAATAATGAGTCCGCATTTTTCGCCTTTCTTCTGTCTGAGGAACTTCTTCCATACAAACTCTTTTAGTTGTTGGTTTCCTTATGAGTTTGGATATGAGTTTTTGTGAACTTAGCTTCACTTCCTTTTCAGCATGTAGTTGTTTTATATCCTCCAAAAGTTTTTTTTCTTCAAGATACTAAAATAGACTCTTCTAGCAGCTCTTGAGCTAATCTGTCATATTTGCTTCTTTAATTTCGTTCAACCATTTTCTATAAAATAAATATATCTTGGGACAAACCTCCTATCACCTTATTCCTTGTAACATATCCAATTCCTCCAAACATTTCCACATCCATTACTGATGTAGCCCAGAAAGTCCAAACAAAAGCCTTTTAATTTTATTTTATTTTATTCAAATATCTTATGTATTTAAATCAAATATAATTATATTAAGATTTTATTTTATTTTATTTTATTTTATTCTAGAATATTTATTTTATTTCCTTGTATTCAAATTTAGGGTTTTGAGAAGCTATTATATAAAGCCTCTTATGCCTTAAGTTAATTGAAGTTTTTGGAATAATAGATTTTTTATCTCTGAAAATTTCAATTTTTGTTACCCTTAGATTAGGGTTTCATCATGTTACCCTTGAATTAGGGTTTCATCTATCGTTGATTCTTCTTCTACTTCCGCCGAGTCTTCAGTTTGGTATCAGAGCCTCAGTTCCTGCTACGGGTCAAGCGTGTTTCTGAATCTTGATTTCATCTGATTTAAGGTCTAAATGAGAGAACAACATATGGCCATGAAGATCTCAAAGATCATTTGGTATGCGGGAGACACACACTAGGCGTTTCAATGACGATCATATTGACCGGTTACTGAAGGATTTTAAATTGGCTACCAATTGTCGAATCAAGGTAAAATTGCTTATCGAGATGTTGTCTCAGGTTATGAAGAGGTTTTAAAAACCATTTTTTTCATCAACTGGACATGGGGATGTTGTCTTCAGGCTATGAAAAGGTTTTCGAAACTATTTTTTCCTTCAACTGGATGGCTTCAATGTGACTTCGAATAAGGAACACTCGAGAAGAATTTATCTTATTCCGATAAGGTCAACAATTATAATTCCCAATGTAACGATTGAATAAAATAAAATAAATAATTTGGATTCTTGATGGTGATGGTGCTGTGAATTCGAGGACGAATTCTTGTCAACCAGGAGAGGATGATGTAGCCCATAAAGTCCAAACAAAAGCCTTTTAATTTAATTTTATTTTATTCAAATATCTTATGTATTTAAATCAAATCTAATTATATTAAGATTTTATTTTATTTTATTTTATTTTATTCTAGAATATTTATTTTATTTCCTTGTATTCAAATTTAGGGTTTTGAGAAGCTATTATATAAAGCCTTTTATGCCTTAAGTTATTTTAAGTTTTTGGAATAATAGATTTTTTATCTCTGAAAATTTCAATTTTTATTACCCTTAGATTAGGGTTTCATCATGTTACCCTTGAATTAGGGTTTCATCTATCGTTGATTCTTCTTTAACTTCCGCCGCGTCATCAATTACTCTCATAACGTTGAAATGTAATATCTATGTTTTTAGAAAGACAATTCTAGGTACCAATCGTCTTCCCATAGACGGAGCCAACTGATGAATTCATATATTTCTTAGTAATTTATCATGTTAAAATAATGTTCGTATGAGATTGTCTATCACAGAATTATTCGTGTGTTGATATTTCTAGAAAGAAAGTTGAATAAGTAGTGAGAAAAAGAGACAAAAGAAATAAATAAAGTAATAATTGTTTAATCATTGTTCCATTTCCCCAAAAGAGAATGTCCGTTGTATAGTACATGGGGTAGGTTCTAAAATTACATATTTACCCTCTCTTAAGTGGATCTTCTCACCTCACCCATTTTCTAACTATAAACATACTCACTAGTTATTACATAGGACCCCCTCATCCCTTATATTTGCTTTAGTTTAGTCCTTAACATTTAATTATATGAAATTAATAATTTTGATAATTATATTTAGCCTATTCCTTACCATAGTTTCTCCCCCTATCACATATTAGAAGTAAATGATGCATCAAATACCACTCGAGGGGGTGCTGGAGTGATTATTTAAACACCAACGAGAGAGCGGATAAGACAGGCAATACGATTCGCTTTCAAGATCATAAACAACGCGACTGAATATGAAGTGGTGTTGGCAATACTCAAGCCGGCTCGCATTTATGGGGCTTGATGGTTGTTACTCCACTAAGACTCCCAGTTAGTTGTTGGTTAGGCCACATGCTCATTTGAGGCTAAACAGACAAGTACTCAAGGGTACTTTGCATCTTTAAAGGAATGTGAAACCAAGTTCGATCGTATCGAATATGAGCTGATACTACAGTCTGATAACTCAATGGAAGATTATTTAGCTACAAAAACGACACATGAATAAAGTGCTACAATTATCGTTCAGGAGTCACCAACCGTGGTAATAGGAGCCAAAAAAATTGAAGTGCATGATTTAACTACAATAACGGACTGGAGAGATGCACATATCGTATATCTGAAGCATCACACCTTTCCTCCGGATAAAGTGTATACAAGATCGTTATAAATGCGTACATATATGTATACGATTTTAGATGACATGTTACACAGAAAGAGAGAAATCCGACCGCTGCTACGGTGCATGATTAAAGAGGATGAAGATATAATACTTTGGGGCATGTACAAAGGGGAAGCAAGTGCTCATTGTTGCTATAAGAGCCTGCTAAGAAACTTTCTACAAGTAGGGTATTATCGGCCCAGGTTGGCCTTGGATGCTCGGGACTTACTCCAAAAATTCCACCCTTGTCATCAAGTGAACCAATGAGTATTGTGCCGACACTATTCTCATTCGATAAGTGGGGGATAGATTTGGTATGACCTCTCCCGATGGCTACAGGTAAACGAATATTACTAGTAGTATCAGTTGACTATGTCTCTAAATGGGTGGAGGCCAAGGCTTTGGCAAAGACGAGGTCTCAAAAAATATGTGACTTCTTAAAAAGTCAGATGCTCTCAAGATTTGGAATTCCAACAATACTCATGACTGATAACAGACCACAATTCCAGAATAAGATAATGTACACATTCTGCCACATGCAAGGAATCACTAAACATTTTTCCAAATCATAGTACCCCTAGGAGAATGGGTAGGTCGAGGTGACAAATAAAACTATAATGGCAGGAATAAAAAAGAACTTAGAAGGATTGAAGGGAAATGGCAAGACAAGTTATCTGAGGTATTGTGGGAATATCAAACTACAACTCTGCCAGTCACGAGATATACACCTTTCCCGCTAGTCTACGAAATAGAAGCTATAATATCATCAGAAGTTTTAATACCAAGCCATAGAGTGGCTAATTACTCAGAGAATGTGAACAATAAAGAGCAAAAATCAACAATCGATATGATAGAGGAAAGAAAGGATCAAGTTAGGGTATGATTAGACCATTATAAAAGCTTAATGAGTAGCAAAATTCACTCAAAGCTTAAGAGTCAAAGCTTCAATGTTGGTGACTTAGTAATAAAAAACGTTTTCCAATGAGTCGAGGACAAAAATACAGACAAGTTGGGTCCAAAATGGGATTGACCATATAGAGTCGTTTCCAAAGGACATTATATGACCTACAGATTGGAAGACATAAAAAATAATGCATGGTAACACCCTTGGAATGTAAATCATTTGAAAATATATTATCATGCTACTTAAGAGCGGTTGTGCATTTTTTCCCTTTTGGTGGCACTTGAGGGTTTTTAAAGAGGCATACTGTGAGCCAACATTATGAATGAAGTCGCCTATTTTGCAAGTTGTTGTATGTACTATTTTATCTATTGTTTTAGTACTAAAAATCTTAAGTTTCTAGAAGTTATAATTTATGAACATAAATGAGAGGGGGCGGCAGGAATAGCCAACTATAGTAACAACATAAGGGCTAAAATTGGCCATGCCTACCCAATGGGCTGCACTGAGCCCTGACTAAGTACAATCAATAAAAATGAGATAGTGTATACCGCAAGTCTTGAGGGCTACGCTAGGGGCCATATTGAGCTCGGTCTAAATAGGTCAGTTAGTTGAACCGACTAAAAAATCATAGTCTATAAAGACAACGCTAGTGGTTATACTAAGCCCATGTCAATAAAGACAATAGCACGACAAAGGTTATAAGGAATTATTATAGCCACGTAACAAGCAATAACATGCTTAATTAAATAACCCACAAACTCTAATCCCTATAAACGATCTCCAATTATATTAACAACTATAAATATTAAAAGATAAAAGAAACAGAAGTCATAGTACAAATTCAGAAACGAGGGAGAACGGTTCAAATAACAACAATAAACCATATAGCAAAAACAATGATAAAATTAGTTCGGAGATACAGTGCAATTAAGAGTTATTTTCAATAGTGTCGGCTTCTTTTCCCTAGGGTATTTTAGGTAAACCGGTCTTGGCAGTCATTGTGTCCGAACAAGTTGTAGGGGGATCAACTACTAACCCTTCCGACAAAGAAGTAACTTTCGAAATAAAGGACGTGACAATCTCCGTCACCTTCGCTACGATCACTTCTTCTTCTTTTCCTTCATCGTCGGTGACCCATGACTTCTATTCATCTGGCACAAATAACCTAAATTGACCTAGCTCCATGTCGACATTCAAACTCTATGGTCTATCTCCGGACCCACTCTAGATGTTGTTTAATCTCCTTCAATGCCTCCTTTTGTACCTCAACATTGGCCTTTGAAACAAGTTCATTCTTCCGCATTTGAGTATTCATACCAGTTCTAGCCTCACGCGAGTCTCCTCCTACCGAATAGTGTTATTCTCAAAGTGAGCTTTATTATTTTCAGTGACTCGTCGACTTTAATAAGAAGTCTAGAATTCCGATCGATCAGCTCGGTTGTGCGCTTCGAGAGGACCGCGTTTGTATCCAATTCGTCCTTGGCTGGATAGCAGCTTCTAGACGATTAGTGAGATCAACTTTCTCCTTCTACAAGTTTTCACAAAACTATTTTGAAGCACCATAGCCCTTCTTTTAGCGGGTCAGGTCAGGAGAGAGAGTCTTCAAATATCCAAACGACAAAGCCTCTAGTTGGAAATCGTCTATAATCTTGGCATCGTCTGGGTTCATTATAGGTAACAGCGAACGATTGAGTTATGATAATTTTACAGAAAAAACAATGTTAGAAAATCAAAATAAACCGAAATGCAATAATTACCTAGCAACAAAATATCAAAGCATAAGAGTATACCTTCGCCGATAGTTCTAACTGGCATTACAGAAGATCTGAAATACTCATGCTATTGTACAAAGTCATTTCAGGACATTGTTTCAATTACTAAGCATCCGAGTAAATGACTTGGGCACACTTACAGCAAGAGGTCGGGTAGGAAGATCGGTTTGGGAGGAAGGCTTCGGAGTACTTGGGCCACCAGACGTAATATTTATTGGAGGATTAGTTATGAGAAGACTAGTAGAGGACTAACCATCATTTTAACCAATTAATAAGGAAGCCAAAAGAGGAGCGGTAATTTATTTTAGAGGAGGGGTACCCGAGAGAGCTCAGTTGTGGTTAGTCGAGTCTAGAGGAAGGGTATCCTTTTTACTACCACCAACAGAAGAACCCCCCAACTTCATATTTTTTAGAATTTGTATGTTTATGCACAAAAATAAGGATTTCACTAACCACCAAAGCCAAGCTATCAAGATCGGTAAGGGACTGGTTCCCAAACCCATCATAGCCACGGTTGATAAGGGCCCCGTTTTTCGTAAGCAACCTCTTCTTCCTCACAAAGCCTCCAGTAGAGAGACTATTTTTCCATGTATTCTCACCTTTTTTTGTAGTAATAATATCATAACGCAATCACTAGAGTCACACTATTCATAAGAAGTAGAAGTCCCAGTAGTTTGAAACACATACATAGTAGTGACAACGAGCTAACTTATTTTTCTTTTTAAGTTTTTCCACATTGTTTTCACCACCACGGGTCCTTTTCTGCCCAATAGCAGCATTGGCGATGGTCTTCAAATCTTTGGGCCTCGTGGGGGGGAAGATCCAGTATGACACCCCTCGGTTTATCGAAATACAAAGGTTACGACATTCGGAACACTTTGGACGATCGTTGGGGCAAGAAATCATGAGAATAATTCCTTTCAATTTCTGAGCAAGTCAACACAATTAGTTAAATTATTCTTGACGAATAGATTTCCCACATAAGATGCAAAAATGATAATGAGAAATCCTTATCCATATTTTTCTGATACTTTAATCGACTTTATTACCTTATTTAGGTGGTATAATCTTTTTCAAATAACCTCCTGTATGCTTTCATCATCTTCATTTTGATACTTGTCTCTTCATATTACTTTATTTCCTTGGGATCAACATACTATGTGTTCTCCTAGGTTGGCTTGTACGTTGCATTTGGATAATCAATGTTAAACCTCTCTATTATCTTGATCAAACACCTTGACCTCTCTGATAAAGATATAAATCCCCTAGAAAAATTTGTCCTTATCACTTATAGGTGAAAATAAAAAATCTAATTATCATTTATAATCTTTAAATCTATCTCTTCTTTGTTTTGGAGATCATTAGAAATACTTAATGAAACCATTGTTCTAGAGATCATTAAAAACATGGAACCTATTAGTTTAAGATCATTACAATATCTCAGAGATAAACTTTTCATAAAAATCGTTGTTATCGAGATCATTAGAAACATTAAAACATTAACGTGGCCTCTTAATCTTTTAAGACGGGTTTAACTTATAACAACATTCACTTTGATTATGGTGCGTTTCCTTTTACGTTTTAACAGATAGGCTTGACATATAACCATGATCGTAACTTAAGGCCTTTACAGTTTGGCCTTTAGAGCCACATCGTTTCCTCTTATACGTTTTAGTCGAGCTTGGGTTATAACCATATTCGTTTTATTAGATGTATAACCTCGTAGAGTTTTTAGTTAGGTTTTGAATTATAGCCATATTCACTTGTTAGTTATAACTTAATTATGTTTTCTAACTCATACAACTACTTTCATTTGTTGTTTTGAAACCCCGTCATAAAAGAACATTAGAAATTTCTTCTTTCCAGATCATTAGACACCTTGGAGACCGTCGCTTTTGAACCATTAGACACCGTTAGAGATCATTAAAAACTTTAGATCCGTATCTTTAGAGACAATTAGAAATATTAGGGACATTAAAATCATTGTTTTATATACTTTAGAAATTTTAGAGACCATCTCTTTAAACCATAAAAAACATTAGAGATTGTTAAATATCATTAGAAAGCTTAGAATTCGTCGCCTTAAAGATTATTAATATCATAACCATCATTTAACCCATAAGGTCCTTGTATGTGAATCAAATTCAAAATATTTTTTTCAAAGATTAATAACTAATGACGATGGTGTAGAATTCACTGGATCAATAATTTATGTTCTTGTAGAATTTAAATTTAAAGAATATATGAAAAATAATCTGAAATCTTAAAATGTACACTAAAATAATAATACATTCTTTTTAAATGTGTGCATGACGATAGAATCTACTTAAATATATATTTTTTAACAAATACGTTATGCCAATTGAGTTTCGTTATAAAAAGTACTTCTCAATTATATATTTATTGATAAAATTGTAACATAAAATTTCATAAGCGAACTCGTCGTTAATGTATCAAATATCGTTGTTAATGTATCAAATAGCAAATGTCTTTGACAATGAAATTATTTATTATAATTATTTGATGCTGGAGTCCTTGATTTTAAATACTGTAATGAAGCTATAAAATAATGGATATTAAATACTGTAATGAGCATTGGTTTAAATATTGGTCTCACATTAATGAAAACCATAATCATTGTTCTAATGAATAAAAATAATATGTATATAGTGTGGGTATGAAAACTTCACTAAGATGAGAGGAACAATGAAGATTCCTTTATAAAATTATGCAATGATCCCTGAAACAGTGTCGATATTAAAAAGGAAGAACAATGTATATTCCTTTGTAAAATTATACAATTGGATCCTTGAAACAATTAATGAATAACAATTGGACGACGAAACCATATAATGACGAAAAAACATTCACCCACGAAACAATTTGACGATATTTTTATCTAACAAGAAATGCACACCACAACTTCAAACATCATTTTCTTGCAACAGCTTATTATGTAGATTGTGATCTTGTATCATCTTGTTGAAGCTAAAGAAAACGATCTTCAGGAACTACTCATGAATATATAAAACTATAATCCGACCATGCTTATAAAAGTAGTTCTCAACACTTGGTCACATGCAATATACAAACCAACTTAACCCCGAGACGTGGTATAGGTTGCATTAAGATCATCATTGTCACAGACATTTGCATCCGCTGATATCTTAATACCTTTCTCTGCATGTTTCTGGCTCCTTTATTTCTTACTCCTTTTCGGACATCTCGTGCATGTACAATTAGTGCCAAGATTTGATGGTATCGTCCGAAGACATTTAAAGAGCATTCTTTGGAACGTTTCTGCTTAGATTTTAACTTTTTCTAAGTAGCAGGTCTTCGAACTCGAATAAAAGCCTAAGTAACGACTCTAACAATTATAAGAAGGTCTAGGCATTGAACAGTAAATCGTCCATCGACTATCGCGTTTGGTGGCAGATAGTCCCTTAACTTTCAAATGTCCGTTCACCGTCCCTGGACTATCGCGTTTGGATAAAGTTAGTCCACCAGATCCTCTGATGCATGAGAGGCTGCCACCTGTCAGCATAGTCCCCAAATTTTTGTATCACCACTAGTCCCTTGAGTTTAGGTCAAACCCAAAATGTAGAATATTACGAAAAACTAAACTCAAGGGACTAGTGGTGATACAAAAATCTGGGGACTATGGTGACAGGTGGCAGCCTCTCATGAATCAGAGGATCTGGTGGACTAACTTTATCCAAACACAATAGTCCAGGGACTGTCAACGGACATTTGAAAGTCAATGGACTATCTGCCACCAAACGCGATAGTCGAGGGACGATGTGCTGTTCAAAGCCAGAAGGTCTATAACAAATAGACAACCCATACAGCGGGGAAAGTGATATTCGAGGATCTCATCATCTCCATAGGAATTCTCAAGAGAGAAAATCCTTCCTAATCTACCAAAACTATAATTCCAAAATTCTATAGTGGCACTAGATGCCGGTTCTCGCGCTTTATAATCCGCTTGTGTAAAACTAGCAAAGATCAATGCCCATAAGCTTCTAAAAAATGCATTTTGACTAATGGGTAAAGAATTCTCATTGAGTCAATTGAGATGAGGCTAAGTGGTACTTTGTTCGAGAGGAGGATTATTAGAGTGGCGACCAAAGTCTTACATACAACATGGCTTCAACATGGGAATGATTAGTGGTGTACAAGTACGAACATATATCAACTAGTAGGAGACATTTTGGAAGTAACTAGTAGGAGACATTTTGGAAGTGGACCTAAAACAAAGTCGTGCGCGTCTTCGTACAAAAAACAGACAATATCATACTAGTGCCGGAGAACAGATTGTTCTTACTTATACACGGAGACAGAATATACGGTACCCATATTCCCAAAAAATGATCACACAATCCATATATATTTTATTCTAAACATAACACTCTAACATACACTTCAACCACATTCCTCAATAAAATGAACACCATACACTTCAACAGCATTCCTTAATAAAATGAACCTATTAAATTCTTTGGAACCCTAACCTTGAACCGTTTCAAACAATCCCAAAAGATGTCTGATCAAATTGTCAATAATAGTAACAAAGATAGTCCCTAAAACATATAAATATATAATTGTAAAACCTAGAATCAACCAACTATAAACATCCCACGGCAAATTAACTAGAAAGAACAAAGCAACAACATCAGATCTATCCATTTTAATAATCTTAGATCCACAATCCTCTCATATTGTTTCTTGTTAAAACTCATCCTCACACTCACAAACCAACCAAGGAATACGTTTCCCATGCTATTATAACCCGATTCTTAAACAATCATTTCATATCTGAAGATTCTTGTTAGAGCATTTATAACGTAGATGTTAAAGTATAGGTTAAATACGTTATTTGTCAGCGTATACCTAAATTCACTCAAATGAACGTATTAAGTTATTTGTTAACTAAAAAAAAGTTAAGCTACTTGTTAAATATCCACATAAGAAAACTGTCTTTTTATTATTTTTATTCTTTGTTTCTTTGTTTTTTTTCAATTTTTTTTTTCATTTTTAGTGTTGGTTAATAAGTATAACAATAATTATATTTTTTAAAGGGAAATTGTACTTAAAGTACCCACTCAACTATTCAATTGTCACTTACTACCCAAGGTTTGATCAATTGTTACTTAATACCCAACTCAACTACATTATTGTCACTTACAACCTAATATTACTTTAATACACTAACTACCCTTAACCCACTATATAAACATAATTTTCTATTTTTCTTTCTATTTTTTCTAGCATTTTGAATATTTTAATTTGTTAGCCGCTCTAACCACCTAACCCTACGAACCACCACGAAGAACGGTTGAAATCACATTTTCTGGTGATCAGAGTGTTTAAGGTTTGTTTATTTATTTAGTTTTATGGTGTAAAACGTATCTAACCACTGTCTTCTACGTACAGGAACTGATCGTGTTTCCACGTACAGGAATCTAATGTTTTGCAAGTAATCGTGTTTCTGGTCCAAGGTAATCGTAATTACCTACTGATTTTGAAGTTATTTTGTTGGTTTTATCAGTTGGAATAGGTTATATTTTACTGTTTTTAGACGCCATAGCTTGATTTCGATATTTTCTCTGTTTTTTTCTTACAGTGATCTGTTATTATTTTGTTAATATTTGTCGTTATATACTCAGATCCTTGTTTTCTGATGTTATATACTAATTTTGTAGTGCTTTAGATTTTTATTTCGGACGTTAAACATGTGTAGATTACGAGTTTTAGTTGTCCAGACCTTCCACGCAAGATGCAAATTGTTTGATGTATTCGATGAGGAAGATGCTAATTGTATTACCAATTTGTATGGTGACATGCGAATCACATGAAAGAATTTCAAAATTTGCTTAGAAATATGCTGCGAATTGTATGAAGAACATACGTTTCGCATGTTATGATGCGAACTACGTGAAACTCTAGAGTATTGTATGTTAAAACAAATACCAGGACTTTTTAGTTAATTTTCTACGTTTTCACATGTTATGATGCGAACTGTATAGAGTTCTAAAGTATTGCATTTTCAAACAAATATCAGTACTTTTTTAGTTGCTTTTACGTTTCGCATGCTATGATGCGAACTATCTAGAACTTTTTAGAGTATTGTATTCTGAAACAAATATCAGGACTTTTTTTACAAACAACTATCAGGATAGGATGCGAATTGAGCACAGTCCGCAACTTGTAGGTATACACAAATCGTAAGATAGGATGCGAATTGTTTGATGCCGTAATAAATAATTTGCACATAGTTTTTGGGACTAATAACTTATAGCTTGTTCTGTCCAGGGTAAGAGATGTCCAAATCACGAGTTTTTATTTTTAAATATGGTCACCAAACTGCAATTGTGCCTTTCACGGAGTTTGAAAGCTTTCAAAGTATCCAAGCTTATGTGGAGAACACATGGGAGGAGCTTGCCACAGGTGACTACCTAATTACCTACTCATGCGGGGATCACAATAATTGTTTGTTTAATAACCAGAATGATTTTGTTGGGTTGGTGTTATATCTTGATTTGGAGCGTTTAAAACGGGATAGTTTTCTCATAGAACAACACGTCTTCGATAAGGGTTCTGGTGAAAAAAGTTATGTTGATAAGAGCTCTAGTGGTAAGGATTGTGGTGTAAAGCGTAAAGAGCGTAGCTTGAATTTGGGAGAACCATCTCTCAATCAACTAGTTAGGGGGAGAGTAGTAATGGTTTAGTTAATTCTGATCAGAGAAAAAAACAACTTGCTACTGCTGGTTGGGCTGATGCTATTACAGGAGTGGGTCAAGCTTTAAAAGAAAGTGCTGCCTGTCTGAGGTTATCTTTATGAAAGTTTGCGTTAGAGCATAGTTTTTCTTTCAAATACCTGCACAACACAGCAACCAAGATTACTGCTTATGGTGAAAATAAGTTCACAAGCGGGTGCAAATGGAGGCTTTATGCATTTATTGATTCCAGCACTGGCTTGATGACGATCAAGAAGTATGTTCTGCACCATACTTGCAGTCTCGTTTTCTCCCAGAAGCATAAGCATAAGCGGCACAAGCATTTGACATCAGATTTGATTGCAGAGGAAATTCAGGATTCTCTACGGACCTGTCATTCGTTGACAACCAAAACAATACAATCGACTGTCAAACAAGATTACGGTCTTGACATCTCTTACTTTTGTCATGGAATGCTTTAGAAAAGGCTAGGAGGGAAGTTTTCGGAGATAGTTCAAGTTTTTTTAGTTTACTAAGCGGATACTTCAAACGCTTGAAGAGCCGGGATATTACTTCAGACTGCTAGTTGGAGTTATCAGCTGGAAACCGATTCAAGCGCTGTTTTGTAGCATTTGGTTCGTCCCTTCAGGGTTTTCATCCATGCCGTCCAATGTTGTTTGTCGATGGAACCCACTTATATGGCAAGTATAACGTTACTTTGCTTAATGCCGTAGCAAAGGACGGCAACAACAGTTAGTTACATTTAACTAGTTAATTTGAATGATGTTTTTGTGTGAAATTGTTGTGCAACAATTCGCATCCGAAGCTGCGAATTAAGCAGTGTTCGAATCTTTACATTTCACATTTGAGGATGCGAATTATGCGATGACAGTTTGCATCCTATACATGCACACCATTTGTTATTGTAATCTTGACATTTCGCATTTGAGGCTACGAATTAGGTAGTATTCGAAACTGTGCTTACATCGCAGCTTATGCTTGTACACAGTTCGCAGCAAATATTTTGAGCGTACTACCAGGACAGCATGCGAAATGTGTACAATTTTTAAACGTTTGAGTACTGTTGTAGTGTTCATTTGATCTGTTTTTTTCCAGGACTATTCCCTGTTGCTGTTGGTATAGTTAGCATTGAAGATTGGGACAATTGGATGTGGTTTTTGGGGTGTTTGAAACCATATTTGTTGGATCGCCAGATCACATTTATTTCAGATCGTCATTCTGGTATCTTTAATGCTGTTTCTGTCTTGTATCCAAACTGCTATCATGCGTACTGTTATTTCCATATCATGCAGAATTTGAAAGCCAAACTAGAACGTACTAACAGAGACTATAAAAAAAAGGATGTTGAGTTTCTTCAATCGTCTTGCTTATGCTCCCAGTCGAGAGCTTTTTAAAGATATACTACCAGGTTTTCTATGTGAAGGTGGTGGCGGAATGAGTGATTTTCTTGCAAATTGACCCCCTGAAAAGTATGCGCAGGCTTACGTAAAAGGGAAGCGATACGGCTCTATGGCTTCTAATGCAGCTGAATCGTTTAACAATCAGATCAAAACATATTGCGGCCTACTAATTTTTGAGTTATTGACTGGATTAGATTCTTGATTATGACTCAAGTTTCACGAAGATACAAAAAGGGTCTCAGCTGGAGTACTAATTTGGTCCCCGAGTACGACAAGAAGCAAAAGCAGAATGTTGACATGTGCAGAATTTGGGTATTACGTAAATCGTCTACCGCCATGTTCGAAGTCTTTTCGAATCCTATGGCTATTGTTAATCTGTTGGATTTCAAATGTTCTTGCGGATCATGGCAACAAGAGTGTTTTCCATGTCCTCACGCTTTAGTGGCAATACAATATACTGACCAAGATTCATTGACCGTAATAGAGCCCTTCTTTACGGTTAAGAATTACAGGGAAAGTTACTCTTTCAGTATACCATCTATAATGCATTTCGGGGAAGGGTCTAGCGCTAACGATCCTTCATTTGTTGAAGTTCTGCCTCCGAACGTTAAGAGACACTCCGGAAGGCCTAAGAAAAAGCGAATCCCTTCTAGAGGAGAAATCTCAACCAAGCAGTTGAGGTGTGGTCGCTGTTTGAAATCAGGCCATAACAGGAGGACTTGTGATGTTCCAGTTTAAGGACAATCCGTGTTGTGGACAATTCTGGTTGGCCACATTTATTTGTAGTACTGTTATTGTTCTGTACAACAAACTAAACATTTTTACATTTCTGTGTTTATAATGCTTTTATTAGAGTGAAAAAAGGTTAAGTGCTTTGAGTTGCAAGAATTTCGCATCCGGTATTGCGAATTATGTACAATATGTTGAAATCTTGTTGCAAACATCTATCGGGTTTCCATGCGATTTGTGTGAAATTTCACCAGGATGCGAATCGTTAGTAAAAATCATATCAAACATTTATCAGCATTTTATGCTGCGAATTGTGTTGAGCTATAACGTAATGCCTTTTCAAATAAATATCAGGACTCCTGGCTGCGAATTATGACCAGAACATATGACAACAATTATTTGCATACGATTCACACGATATGATGCGAATTATGACAAGAACATATATCAGGACTCCTGGCTGCTTGTGTAAAGAGATATTATGCGAATGGAGAACAACCAGAAGTCCTGATATTTTTTCACATGCTAAGCTGCGAAGCGTACTTTGATAAAAATACCAGGACATTCAGTGGGTTTCAAATTGCATGTTAAGCTGCGAATTGCATGAAAATTAGTAATATTAAAACAAGTAATATATCAGGTTAAGATGCGAATCATTTGCAAATTGTAAGTGGATGCGAATCGTTCATATGATTGAAAGTTTACACAGATATTTACAAAAAAGAGGATTACAATCTTGATGCACTAACAAATGTTTACACAGATCACTACAAGCTATTGCTGTTAGTTAGTTACATTCCAAAAAAACAAAAAACAAGAGCCAACTCTATCAGTCATCAGTAGATGATTCTTCACCATCTTTCTCCTCTGTGTGCTGATCATCACCTTTTTGCTCTTCCTCTTCCTCTTCCTTTTCATTATCTACGTCCATCATGCATAAAATTTTTGTCCTTGATGGACCGACTTCGTCTTCCCTCTTCCTTTTGTTGCTTGGAACCTCTGTCGTCTGAGGTTCCACCTCTGCTGGCTGAGGTGCAGCAGCAACCATTGCAACCTCTTCTGGTAGAGGTTCAGCAGCAACCATTGGAACAGTTTCCACTGGTTGAGATTCAGCAGAGTAGTAGTCATCATATATGTCTAAATCAAAGATAGATACTGGGCTGTTTGGTGGTGCTGCTGGCATGATCAAGTCATCGCTCCAGTTAACGGTTAAGGATTACCAGGAGTCACCCAGAGAACCAAGTGAACCAGTTTGAGTATGAGGTGGTGGTTGTGGTGGTGGAAAAAGACATGACTGTTTGAATTCGAAGAGAAGAGGGAAAGGAGTTTGTTAAAAAATAGCCTCTTGTTTAAAATGTGTAGTTTGTTTTAAAATATACTCTGGTTTACTAGTGTTATTTATAGGGAAATGAGGTAATCATTACATAGCCTCCATGTCCAATCAGCAATTAATGGCTTCTGTACGTGATTAGATTGTTTTTTGCGTGCTCAATGGAGAAAACGTTTACCAAGGCATAAGCCATAGCCTGTTCGTATTCTTGAACTTTATATTTTGAATTTTTTATCTTGTACCAGGCTGCGAACTGTTGTTTAATGGGATATACCAGGGTTTGGTGCGAATTGTTTACTGATAAGTAGGCATCTATTAGGTTAGGATGCGAATTGTTTGATGAGTATCCTGTTTTAAGATATACCAGGGATTTGTTGCGAATTATTTGGTGGGAATTATTCAAATATTAACCACCCCTTATATATCAGGTTATGATACGAACAATTTGATAAGGAATATGCACATTTCTGAAAATGTAATTTGTTAATGTATGCACAACAAACTAAAAATTTCAATCGATGTATTTACAAGGATAAAGCATAGTGTTTTAAATCGAATCACCCATATGTCACAGTGTCTTTGTTATTTAAAAAGAAATCAAACATTTCTGCTCTGAAGGCAGTGACCATATCTTTATTGTATTCTCTTTGCACAAATCCATGTTGGATAATATCTCTGGCGTATTTGCACACAAAAATACCACAGTCCCGGGTGCCTGGTTTTTGTTGTGGGATTTTTCTTTTAGTTTTCACTTTCCACCATGTCCTTGATTTAGGTAGGAATCCTCTCTCCAACAAATATTTGATCTGTTTATAATAATTATTGTTAGGACCTTAGGCTGCGAATTGTGTGACAACCAATCCAACATGGACATGTCAAGCAATTCGCAGCATATGGTACAAATTGTTTGATATCCAATCCATTTTGTCTGCAAGCATTTCGCAACATGTTTTATCGAAATGCATCGTTCAAAAAGATTCGCATCCTATGCTGCGAAATGTGTTATGGATAGGCTGCAAGATGCAACTGATTTACTCACATTTCGCAGCATATCTCGATCACAGTTTGCAGCATGCGTTGATCATGCGTACTTAAAAATGTGTTTCAACGTAAGTGTATAGTTTGGAATATTTACCAGTTGTGTAGGTGTCCTTGTGGTGTAATCTATGGCTTTTAGGTTCGGCAAAAGTGGATTGTAGTTTGTTATTGACCTGTCGTCGACGCCAATGACGAGCAACGTCCAGTGGTTTATCTGGTCCTCTGTTTCGGTGCATATTGGGATCATGATGATGTTGGGGGTTTTGGGCGCCTTTCTAACAGCTACATCCACCAAATTCGTTACTTCCCACCCTGTTTTCAATATATGCTGTATCGAAGCGTGAGTACATTACAATGAGAAGATTTTCTGAAACTTTGAAATTTACCTTAGCTAAACTTACCGTAGTCATGCCCGAAATCAGTACGGTGTCGTGTTGCTCTCCTTCAGCTTTAGTGCATGGAAGTTTGAAGTCTGCTTCTTCGAGCATTTTTTGAATCGAAGCGTCGATAACCTAATAAAGGAGTTGTTTATTTATGTTAAATATACAAGACATATTTGAAACTTTTAAAATAGAATTGGTTGACAATCGAATACCTTTACGTCCAGCTCCAGTTCTAAAGGTAGTGCCATCACATCACTCGCTTGCACTCCAATTCCGTATGTAAATTTGGACTCTGGTAACTGTCATACAACTGGATCAGGGGTGTCGCTCTCGTAAGCTTTAACTAACTGTATTTTGTGGTATTCTGCCACATCGATACGGTCAGTTACTTTTGTTTTCTTTGGCCGGTCGCTGTAGTCTACTTTTGGCGGTTCCCGTACTGTTATAAATATCTCTTCCTCTTCATCTGCCACTAGAGGCTGTGTTGGAGCCAGTCGATTAATAGTAGGCTCCTCTATCTCTTTACTTGGCTCGACCTTAGGAAATAAAAAAAATCAAAAGTAGAAGGGTGTTAGTCATTATAATGTTAACGACCCTAAACAGTTTGCATGCTAACATGCAAACTGTTGGTTCTAGTTGAACACACTTTAGAGTATCTATCAGGGTAGCATGCGAACTGTTCGAGGTTCCACTGAACAGTTCACATGATACCCTGATATTCGTTTGTAACATTGAAAATAGATCCACACAATTCTCATGTTATGATGCGAAATCATTATAAGTAGCCCTTACCGCACGGTCAGCGACAACCAATATCGTTGACTTGTTCGGCATAGGATCTGGATCGTGTCGGCAGAGATCATTAAATTCATCCTCCGACATGTTCTCCAAAGACCGTTGTATTATAGAATCGTAATATACATTATCAATTTCATTTAAAAAAGTCTGTGAAACTTGAGTGTAAATACCATCAACAAAAGCATGAGGTAAACTTACTGTGTTATCGTTTGACTCTGGAGGTTGCAGTTGATTTGTTACCGATGCTACAGTTTCACATTGTCTTAGCAATTCTGACTTTGCGCACACCACCGTTGGACTTTGAGGTGCATCTGCATATGTGGTGTTGTCTTCTAAAGATGGTCCTTCCTGGCTGAGTAGTTATGTCTTCTCACAAGAATGGACATGTTCTGACTCCTGCGGTGCTATCTCTTGCGTTAGCCTTTCTCTCTTTGCCAACGTTATCTGTTGCTGTTGTTGTTGTTCTTGTTGTCTTTGTTGTTCTTGATACTGTTGTTGTTGAAGTTGTTTCTGCTGCTGTTGCTGTTGTTGGTGTTGCTGTTGTTGTTGGTGGTGGTGGTGGTGTTGAACTTGTTGTTGCTGTTGTTCGTGTTGAACTTGTTGCTGCTGGTGTTGTTGTTGGTGTTGTTGTTGTTGTTGTTGCTGGTGTTGAACTTGGTGCTGCTGTTGCTGTTGCTGCTGTTGTTGTTGTTGTTGTTGTATTTCAGTCTCCTGTTTAAAAAAAAAACTAATAAAAAAGGTAGAAGGGTTAAGCATACTATAATCATTGTTGCAAACAATTCGCATGCTGACCTGATATTTGTTTTGTCCACTTCAAACAAATCGCAGCTCAGCATACGAATTTTAAAATAACAAATCCACTAGTCGAAAACACAATTCGCAACATAGGATTCAAATTGTTTGGACAGGACTACACAACATTCCTGATATTTGTTTGATATCATCATATCATGTGATGACATTGTTTGGAATATGTATTCAACTGGGAAACCCCGCTGACTGTTTTAAATAGATACATAGAGTTTGTTTGAATATTTATACAATAGTAAATATTAGTTCAATAAATTTGATCATAACAAATAAATAAGATATTTGAATCTTAGTGAACTTTTGATCCACTTACATCTTCTAGGCTGACTGGTTTTGAACCTTCTTTCGCACGTCTTCTATCTCCTTTGGGTCATTCGGAGGAGACTCGTGTCTTTCTTTCTCTGTCTGTGTCTCCGTGGTGTCCATCTCTGTGGGCTCTGATAACTCTTCGTGCATCCTTGCCGATTGTACCGGTATGGGTGAATGGTTGGCATCATCATCCCTCTCTTCTGGCAGTACTGCATCAGCATGGTGCTGATCACCATCAGACACGGATGCTTGCAATACAGTGGATGTTGCTCTATCTAGAACTGCTGGTACCTTCTCAACTATTGGGCTTTCAATCTGGCAAATTGGATGAGAGATAGCATTGTGGAGTTGCTGTGTTCAAGATCCGCTATCTTCCGTTTCAATTCTTCCAGCTGAAAAAAACGATAGCAGACGTTTTATAAACAGATTAAGTGCTGATTATAGCGATTATTTATGGGTCAACTCATACTTACTTCTCTGGCCTATTTTTCTATCTTCCTCTTGTACTTGTTCTTATCGGCATATGTCTTCAAACGCTTTGATTCAGCAACAATTGCAGAAATCTTGGGATTAGGTTCTCTGCGTTTGAATAAATAATCACCGATTGTTTCACTCATACTGGTTGTGGTATCGTCATCGGGCTCATGCCTGGATTTGCCTTTCGGTGGTGGTGGAATCGTTTGCTTGGAGAGTCTTAGTGGTTGAATCGTTGGCTCGGGGAGTGTTGGTTGTTCGGGTCTGGGAGACATCACCTTATTCGTTTCTTTCTGTGATGCTCGTCTCCTTGGTCTTGGTTTTGATGCTGTGCTTTTCTTCCTCTTCCTTGATCTTTCTTTTGGTGAAATACGTTCCTCATCTGCATCTCCACTATATGGTCGTTCTCCGACAGCTTCGGTTTCAGCATCGGTAAGAAGTAGTGGACCGTCCAAAACCTACTAGCATAGGCACATGTAAGTAAATAGATGCTAGAGGCTTGTTTTGAAAGTATGACGGTGTGGACAAAGAAATTGTTTTTTACAAACAGCTCGCATTATATGCTGCGAAATGTGTGAAACTATATCCATGTTAGAGTTGCAACAATTCGCATGCTGAGTTGCGAATTATGTGTAAACAACAGGCTGCGAATTGTGTGGAAACAATAAGATGCGAACTAAGTATTCATGTCAGGCTGCGAAATGATTGATAAATTTTCTAATATAACACCAATCAAAACGCATGATATGCTGCGAAGTGTTTGCAACCCCAATTCAATAGCTATATAAGAGCTCATACCTGATCATTTTGCAGGTAGGGTATTTTAATAAGCAGCGCCACGGTTGCTGTTTGGCACTCTAATCCTAACCATTTGAAAAACCTTGGTATCAAGGTTGGCTCGAGGCCGATTGTTGTGTACTCCATGAAGAAGGGCTGCACGGGGGTAAGTTTTATGATCAAGATGCTTTGTACATAACTAATTTTTATACTTAATAAATCAATCTTACAACTAGAAGGGCGACACAACCGACGACTCGATCAGGTTTATCGATTGCTAAGCAAATCCTGATAGACTGTCGGATCTTGTACAATATTGATCTGGACCAGTCGTAATTGTTTACTTTGCTCCGGTCTTGAACATAATAAAGCGTGCTCCAACCCAGGATATCTCCAGATACGGAGTAGAATAGGGTGGAGCACAAAAACAGTATCAGCAGCCTCGCAACTTCTTCCAACTCATGCTCCCCCCCTTCGTTTATGGCTTTTTGTATACCTTCATGTAAAACCAACGACAACAGGATATGTTAGAAAAGTATAGCATCCTACTTTATAAGATGAAGTCAATTTTACACGTACCTTTATAATGGCATTCGTTATTGTTTTAGTATTACTCGTTGCTACTTTCCTGCCAGTTTTACCCATGAAGTATTTCTTCATCATCCTCGATTCATCCTCCTCATCGGGCGCATATTTGTTGTGAAATGCTCCGGTTTTATTTAACCGCATTGTGTCTGTGTCATGCTTCATCCCGAATATGACCTTCACATCGTCTTCTGTTAGCTTTACAAATTTTGAGCCAATACGGAAGGCGTCTCGATCGACAGAGTACCTCTCGACGAGATACTGAATGATACATTAGAATTTCTTCTTCGGTAGCTCTGCCTCGTCACGGATGTCGAAAGCCGTTTTCCAAAGCATATAGAAGGGTGTGTTTCTTGCAGCTTCAATGTGGGCACGAGTAATACGCATCTATTTAAGAAGCTTTAGAAAGCTTACCAACCCTAATCTGTAGTAGCTAGGTTTTGTTGTCATACTTCCTGCACAAACACAAATCAGCTGGAGTGTCACAAACTTCGCATCACAAGCTGTGAACTTTATGTCTTATCAGTTAAAAATGTCACACGATTCGCATGACAAGCTGCGAATTGCCTATATATCAGTATAGTTTTTACAAGCAATTCGCATGCTGGCATGTGAATCGTTTGTAAATACAAGTTGCGAAATACATGACATAAAAATTGAATCGAGCCGCGAATTGCTTGCATAATGGGTGATAAAGATGCGAACTGTACTACAGCCCACACGTACAGGCTGTGAACTGTTCTATTTTTTACATGCACGTTGCAGGGATCTGGGAAATATTGAAACAACATCAAAATCAACACTCAACTACCTAATGCACATCTAACATACATCATAGTTCTCATGAAAGTATTAACATTACATGCAACTAAACTTCTACCCTGCGTTCGACGATAAACCCAGAAACTGACCAACTATCGTCACTAAATACTTCGTTCCGGTATAAAAAGCAACGACCATCGTGAAATAACAGAAAATAGTGTTTCGAAGTCATCAAAAACGCAAAAATGTACACTTTCCACGATAATGCATACCTGTTTACTTCTAAAAGGTGTCCTATTCACCGGTCGGAGAAGGTGTTTACTCGTTGGGCTGAGTAAAAGACGGTGTCCGGTGCGATTCCGTTGAACGTGCGAATGGCGACGGATTTCGAACGTTGAGAAGCTGTAGGGGTTTTGGGTTTGAGAGAGAAGGTGTATCACAAAGTCGAACGGTTTCTGGTGAGTAACTAAAATTAGACGTGTTATGGGTTTGTTTAGGGTGATGGGAAGGTGGAAAAAGTGGGTTTGAAGTGAAAAATGGGTATATATAGTCGATGAGTATTTTTGTCCAATTTTTTAGTCGAGGTACTAACTAACACTATCCAAAATTTGGGTACCACCAGGTAATAATATACTTGAGTGGGTATTTACCGGTAGTTTTCTCTTTATTGAAAAAATACTAAATTTTAGTATATTATTTTTGAAATATGTCTAAACATAGGATCTAAGAAAATCCAATATAATATTTTAAAGATATTTTTAAAAGTATATGGAAATAAAATCAACTGTTATATAAAAGATAATATTGAAAATATATTGAGATAAAATCTAGTTAAATGATATAAGAAAATTAAATTATTTGTATTTCCTTTTTTTTTAGATTCACGGTTTTAGATCAAACAAAAAAATATTATATTTTAACGTATTTCTTCATTTTTAATAATTTCACTGTTTTAATATTTTTTAACAAATAATATCTTTTATAATTCTTAATGTATATTTATCATTTCTAAACAAATTACTTCATTTTTTGGTTTTCTCGATAGCTTTTGATCCTTTTTCAATAAAAAAAAGTAATGAAACAAAAGATTTAAAGTTTTATACGGTAATAAAATTAAGTTTAGTATTTAAAATTATTTTAACATGCGCTTTAAGAATATAATCAAATTAAATTAAAGATTAAAAAATATTTAAAAAATATATTAACAAACAGGATTAAAGTAAAATATGGTTAGCTAACTAAAAGAGTGCTAAAGACTAAAAATCACTTTTGTCCCCATGTATACCCAATGTATTAAAGTGGTCATGGATCTTCATTTTGTCTTCCATTCACCTTTTATGTTTGAGAAATTTGCACGATCGGTCCTTCCACACATGTGAGCCATGAAAAACTGAGACGTGACACTAAGTTCTAGATTGCTTTTGGTCTCCCAGAACTTTGTCCAATAGTACCCCTCCCTATATCCAGTCACTTGCCTAGTCATATGCCATGTCACTTTTACTTTTTACTATTAAATTTTCACCATTTACCATTTACCTCGTATATTAACCTAAGTTAAAGACTAATGAGCTAGACTGGGTCAAAATAAAAAATAAATCAAATATAACTCAAACTCCATTGCCATTTAATAACCAAAATACCCACTTAATAACCTAAATTCCCAATTAACTAAATTTGCAAACTTTAAATCCATGTACGGAGCATTACCATGCCTTTTTCTTCCAAAACTAAAACCAAAAATTCCTAAATCAGAAACTTAAGTGTTGGTGCCAGATCGACAATAAAAAGCAAATCTATGGGGTTGGTTCCAGTTATCGCGGCAGATATGCATATATTGTGAGATATGATGCTACCATCCATCTTGGTGTGTTGTTTCGTAAATGGAAAAAGAAAATGTACTACCTTGGTTCTCACGCTTTTATTATAGACAGATAAGAGTCCTGAATTGTATTAACATTTCTCACATTAATGGCGAGTGAGATAAATTCAAAAAGAAATGTAGGATATATGACATGAGGTTAATTTGTTAGAGCTTTGGATTCTAGTTTGATATAGGGACGTCGAAGTATTTTGTGATCTGTTTTTGTATTTGGCAGTTGTTATTACCTATTGGTCTTCAATATCTTAGTATACATATTAAAATAGGATTAAGTTCTATCTCTATTCAAATCCTTACAAAATTTATTCATCTTTTCGTTTCACAAAATTTAATTTTGGAAGGAGAAGACAGGATAAACATAGGTAGATGACTTAGAGTTTATGAATTTAGTTAATTAGAGATTTAGGTCATTAAAATGGGTATTTGGGTTATTAAATGGGAGTCGGGTTTGGATTATATTTGGTTGGGTTTAGGTTTGGTTCATCCTTCATTTTGATCCGGTGTAGCACATTAGTCTTTAATTTAGGTTAATATATGGGGTAAATGGTAAATGGTGAAATTTAATAGGCAAAAGTAAAACTACGTGGCATATGACTATGCAGGTGACTCGGTAGACGGAGAGGTATTATTGGGCAAAATTCTAAGGGGCCAAAAGCGATACAAAACTTGGTGCCACGTGTCAGTTTTTATGACTCACATGTGTAGGGTGACCGATCGTGCATATTTCTCAAACATGAAGGTCGGATGGGAGACAAAAGTGAAGATCGAAGACTACTTTGATACACATGGTATATACGGGGGACCAAAAGTGATTTTTAGCCGGTGCTAAATGAAATTTCTCTTTTTTACGTGGCACCCACTAACACATAACTTGAACACTAACGGCTATATATGTCCTTACTATGTTAGCCAATACAAAATTCTTTATATTAAAAATTTCATTAGTTTTCCTATTTAATACTTTTTAACTAACGACTGATTACATAATTGTTCTAATTACCTTGGATGGCTCGTGACTTTAATCCAAAAAATTAAAATATTTTCTAAGATCAAATTTCATATTCATTAACAAATAATGAAAGAATATTGGGCGTGCGCCATGATAAGGTTATGTAACCGTTTGCGCGCCATAACTTTTTTTGTTAAGAAATCATATAATAAAAGGTAACTTCAAGATTACCATCTACAACTATTCCACAAAATGAGAATGAGAAAAATATCGAGAAAGTAAAATGCTAATTGATAAATGAATAAGTAAAAGACTTGGTAAATAATGTTCGAAAATAATAAAGCAAGGTAAGAAAAATAAGCGCGTCATCAAATACTTACACGAACAAACTAATGGACTGGAAACAATATTCAGTTGAATACGTAAAAGCATTATATATATTTATATATTTGTAATTGAGGTAATATTAATTAAATTTCTCATATAATATTGTAATTACCAAATTAAATGTAACAGATAATCAATACATGTCACTAATACGCGTGTCATTCATCCCTATAATTTAAAGGTAAAATTATTCTTGATAACTTTTAGTAATATTTTGTTTGTCATTATTTTAAAGAATGGAACTCTCTTATCATTTTTGGCATTATCTTTGAGGACGTTTCTTTGAAAGAAATGCTATATTTCCAAAAGCTGATGACTAGATCAGGAGAAAAAAAAAATTGATATAGTCGAGACGACCCATAACTATGTAACTGTTTTGGATAAACACAAATGGATCTTATTGCTAATTCGGGTATCAAATTTGAGCGTTGTTGGTACTTAAATTAAATGTCTCGACAAACCCTCGTGATGTTAAATAAAATTTAACGTCGTGTTCTATGTTATAGTAACATGGCAAAAACCCTACTGGTACTTAGAAAAGATATATATAAAATTTATTTTACCATAATATTATTGTGAAAGGACATGAATGAGGTCGTACTATACCGCTATTGTAACATAAGAAAGACCCGTCGTGATATAATTGTGCTGTGTTCTAATGTGTGTTATCATCATCTTACTATTTCTTATCACTTTACCTACCTATAGATCTTTCAAAAATATATAATAACATAAAAATATAAATGTAAATAAATATTTTGATCGAGAGAATAATTATCTAGCTTAAAATAAATTTTTTAAAATTGTTACATACATATTAAAAAACACAATGATGAGTCTTGCTTTTATAAAAAAAAGCCACTTATAGAATCCCGACTTTCTAGTCTAAATTGTGTATGATTTTAAAAAGAAAGTAAAATTCTTATATTAATTTTTGTTTTAAAACTTTTATACGTGGGAGAAACTTTTAATCGTTTACTGTTTTACATGACTGACTTTGAGAGTTTGCGTATAAGTATTAAAGAAAATGTTATTATTTTGTTTCTATAAAAGATAAAAATATAAGAACTTAATTAGTAGAAAATGATAAATAAGATTATATTTTAAATCAATAAAATTTAAAATAAGATAATTGATATTTAAAAAAAGATAGGTAATTTGGAATCGAAAGAGTAGTTCTTTAAAAAAAAATTTATCTAACAGAACAAAACAAATTTAAATAAACAGGAACTGAAACAATTGAGCAAACAAACATTTGATTTTATTACTTGAAGAATGAAACAAAAGAATTCAGTACTTATAGAAAATATGATTCCCACTACCCGCTAACATCACTTAGTAATTTGATACTTTCAGACTTCTTAATATATCTCCCACTACTCCACTAACGTTATTTAATAGTTGGGAATTGATTGGGAATTGTCTGCATCTATTGGGAACTTTGTAGAAACTGTGTGCTTTTTTGTAACTTAAATTATAGGAGTAAAAAATGCACTAATTTGTAACAAAACTACCATATATATAAAATAACTGAATTTTTAAAAAAGTTTTCAATAAATTTAGTTCCCTGTAATTTTAAACCCACACTTCTTTTAAAACAAAAATAGAATTATCTCAAAAAACACTTATTTTGAAAAGATACTAGAAAAGTTTAAAATATTTAAAAATACGATTATTTACCAAAAATCACCGAGAATCACAACTACTTATTAATAACCATCAAGGATTTGAAGTAATATCTATAATTACCTAGTCTTAGAACTACGTGGTCTAGAACTAAAGACCAACATAACTTGATCCACGAAAGTGTTTTTTTAGAATTATTTTACTCCATGTGGGTGCAAAAATAGGAGTAATATGGTTGCGAAATAAGTATGGAATGATTTATTTATTTATTTGTCATATCCGTTAAACTATAGCTCAAGATAACAACAATAATATTAGTATTGTTTTACAAAATCCAACAAAACTAGATCCATAAAAGGTACTTTTTTTTCTTTTGCTATATTTGGTTGCAAAACTACGAGTAATTTTGTTACAAAATTAGTCTCGAAAGATATTGTATTCTAGTTGCGTATTTAAGAGTATTTTCCTTCCAAAAATTTACTAATATGTTCCATTTACGTAATTAAAGAATAGTTTGGTTGCGAAAATATTAAAAAAAAAATTCACCAAAAATTATGTTTTTTCATTTTTTTTCAAAAAAATATGTATTTAAAATAAATTAGTGTTTGGAAATATAATATTATAAAAATAAAAATGATTTATTTATTTATGAATATTGCTGAAAATATTTATATTAAAATTGGTTCACATCGCCTTCAAAGTTTAAATAGTTATTGGTATATTCAATCCTATCGGAACTATTGAGCTATACCAATAGCCGTGATTATTTAGTAGCTATGTAGATATAGAGAATTATGATATAACATTTTGATATTTTGGTAATTAGCTATAAAAACTGGAACTGTAAAAAGACTGTAGCTTGTCATAATTAGGTGGTCCTTTTAATTTTTGGATTTATCGTTTCCCCACCAACATTCGAGAATTTATGAGCCAGTGTAAACCATGTGCCAGATTCTGACCCTTCCCAATTTAGCTAAACTTACATTTAGTTAAACGTCTTTTCTACACTCCCTTTGTTCTATTTATAGTCTTTTGCCTGTTTATATAAAAGGACAACCATATCTCTCCAATCTTACAAGTGTAGTACACTACAACTTCAGTGAAAGAAAGTGTTACACTACAAACACAATGGAAAATTTAGCTATTTTTGAAATCTTCTTAGGGATCGTTTCTTTCCTTGTTTTTATTTGCTTGACCAAAAACTTATTCAACAAAAATCTTCCTACAGATTGGCCTTTTCTGGGAATGTTGCCAGCTGTTTTCCACAATATATACCATGGTTACGACTACGCTACCGTGGTTTTAGGGGAAAGCAAAATGACACTACTCTTCAAAGGGCCTTGGTTCTCCAACCAAAATTATTTGGTTACGGCGGATCCAACCAACGTACGCCACATAATGCTCTCCCAGTTTTCAAATTTTCCAAAAGGAAAGGAGTTCAAAGAAATTTTCGATGTCTTGGGAGATGGGTTTTCCAATGCAGATTTCGAACTATGGAAAGTCCAAAGAAAATATCTTCAAGCGTTTCTGGGCCACGGCAAGTTCTATAAGTTTGTTGTTAAGACGATTAAGAGCAAAGTAGAGAATGATTTGGTTTCCGTTCTTGAGCTTGCATGCGAAAAAGGGTTAGTACTTGACTTACAAGATTTGTTTCAAAGATTCACCTTTGATTCAATCTGCATGTTGGCCACCAGCTGTGATCCTCAGACCCTCTCGACTGAATTCCCACATAATGAATTCGCGGACGCACTTGATAATGCAGAAGAAGCAATACTGTTTCGACACATTAAGCCGAAATTTGTATGGAAGCTACAACGGTGGTTTTGTATCGGACAAGAGAAGCAAATGAAGAAGGCGCATGAAATATTTGATCGTACAATAGCAAAATATGTGTCAATGAAAAGGTCTGGTAAGAATCATGATGCTGAAGACGAAAACGAGGACTTATTATCATCTTACTTGAAGACTCAAAATGACGAAAATGAGATAATCAAGTGTAGTGATGATAAGTTCTTGAGAGACACTATTTTGAATATTATTATTGCTGGGAGAGACACTATCACTGTAGCTCTCTCTTGGTTCTTTTGGCTTCTTCATAAGAACCCCAAAGTTCTTACCAAAATTAGAGAAGAAATCCGATCGAAAGTACCCAAAAGCGATGGTTGGAGACTATTTGACATAGAAGAGGTTAACCGTTTAGTGTATTTACATGGTGCGCTGTGTGAGACACTAAGGCTCTATCCGCCTGTTCCTTTTGAATCAAAGGCTTCTTTGAAAAAAGATGTTCTTCCAAGCGGCCACCGTGTCGATGAGACGACGAAAGTTTTGATATTTATCGTCGCAATGGGAAGATTGCCCGAAATTTGGGGAGACGATTGTTTGGAGTTTAAACCTGAAAGATGGATTACCGAGCAAGGAAAAGTAAAGCACGAGCCTTCTCATAAATTCATGGTATTTAATTCAGGTCCTAGAACTTGTTTGGGAAAAGAAATGGCTTTCACTCAAATGAAGCTTGTTGCTGCTGCTATGATTCATAACTATGATTTTGAAGCTGTTAAAGGACATCATGTTTGGCCAGTTCTTTCTGTAATTATTCACATGAAGGATGGCTTTAAAGTGAAAGTATCAAAAAGATCATGGTCCTGAAGACTGTGTGAAATATGCACTTAGCTTCTCAAAACTACTTATCGTTGCTTTATTTTTATGATTTCGTTTTGTTGGTGGATATAACCCTTACATGGTTAGTATTCTACTGATCAAAGTGTCTGTGTGCGCGCTTAGTGTTATATTGTATTGTTTAGTGTTGGCCTGAATTGTTTTGTTCGGCTATAAGGCCATGTTAGATTGGTTAGCAAATAAGTTGAAGTTGTAAGTTGTTGAATGTTGTGCAATATAAATTTAAAAAACAATCCAGGTCACTCTATCTTGTTCTTGTCTCTGGTTTGTTTTAATGAAAGAGAAAGTCGTTTGTGAATGAGATAGGAGTGAAATTTGTCATGATTCATGTGTTTGTTTCGGACAGCGTTTGAGTGATTAGAATGCGTTTGGAAGGGGAACAAGTAAATGCACCATCAGTGATGAAACGTTTCAGTAGAGGTCATTGTTTCTGGAAAATTGAGTTATTAAGAGATCGATGCAAGTTGCAAGTAATGATTGCGATCACGAAGCTAAAGTAGCTTGAGTTTCTGTTAAGCTCGTAATGCGATTGATAGGAAAATTAGGATTTGCTATTTTCACCAAAATAGCAATTTCGTATATACCAAGTAAACGAGAAGAGGTATCTTTTAAGGAAATCACTTATCCAGAAGAAAATCAAATAACGACCCTACCTTTAAAGTCCAACATGAAAACTAAAAGAGGCAGAAAAATCAAACAAAATAATTTTTAGGGCTTTGGATTATGAAGGAGTTTTACATTTCCGGATAATATACGTAATTTAATTGTACCAACAATACCTTCTATATATTATATATTAAGTTTGTTTATAATTCTAAAACTTTTAACATTCACGTTTGATTTTTGAAGATATGTGAAGATATAGGTCGTTTGATCTAAAATAAATTTGGACCCGATTATATCAACTCCGATCTTCTACGATTTTTTTGCCATGTTCCAATCACCCCAAATCATTTACGGTTTTTATGTTCCAATCATTTCCAAATCATTTACAGTTTTTTTTCTCGTTATTTTTTATCATCTACGATATTTTTCAACATGTTTTGGTTAGAATCTAGAGTCTTTTACCAGTGACTTCTAATCATCTATGGTCACCTCCAATCACTTACGGTTTTTTTTCATCTTTTCTTGTCGGGTTATTGTTACCTCCAAATCGGTTTCGATCACATTTAGTCTTTTTTCGGTAACTTTTCATCATGGCTGTTTTCATATAGTTTTTCATCTTTCATATTCTTATTTTTTTCATCTCTTTTTTCTTCAACTTTTTCTTTTTTTCTTTTTTTTCTTTTTTTTCTTTTTTTTCATTCTTTTCTCTCCTCCTTTAGTTTTTTTTTCTTTTGTTTCCATTTTTTTCTCCTTTGATCTTGTCATTTTTATTCTACTTCTTATTTTTATCTTGATTCTCGTGGCTTGTTTTTTCTTTTTCATATTTTTGTTTTCTCTTGTTTTTCTTATTTCATCTTTTCTTCATTCTTTTAATTTCTTTTTTTTCAGTTTTTTTGTACTTGTTCTTTTTTTTCATCTTATTCTTTTTATAATTTTTTACAGGCGACGACACAACATAACACTCTTCTTTTATTTACAATACTCTGATATCAATTTGTTGAGAATAAAAAATATAAAAAAAAGAGATAGAAGAAAAAATATTTTATTTATTCTTTTTTTCGACGTTGTGTTTGATATTTTGTGCATCTGGTATATTTATATTATTATATTATTATGTTTTTTATGAAAGAGTAGTATCTTTTACTAATATAATATTTTTTTCCTAAAATACAAAATCAAATCACTAAAAAAATATTCTTCATAATTGAAAAATATTCTCAATCAATCATATATTGTTCAAATGTTTGACTAATCAACATTAACTTAATTAATTAATTGATATATTTCAAGTTTTATTTTATTTTATTCCAGAAAATATGAACTAAGTAGAAGTTTTTATGGGTTTCTCGCAACATCCAATATTTCTCTCATTGTATTTTAATTAGTGATCCTTTTTAAAGAATTCATCAATTCTAAATTCAATAAAAAACATTTATCTTTCTAGGTCACTCATGCCCGCTGCTATGGTGTTGCTCTCTGGTGTGTGTGTGTATATATATATATATATACATAAACGATCTTCGATGTGGTGTATATTAGCAAAAAAATACACCATGCTCACAATACCTAACCAAGGTTGTTATAATAAACGTGTACCAACGTCGTGATCAACATATACGATTAAATGGTACACTTTATGAATTATAACAAACTTGTATCACATTGACACATCATTTATTTTTTACTAAATCCAAACCAACATATTAAATATAACTTCGTATTATTCTCCTAGAACTGAAACTTGGATATACTAGAGGCAGGACCCCCTTTGGAGCTGCACCCGCTTCTGAAGATGAACCCAAATTGATCCTAAACTCCCATTCCCTTTCAAGTTTAGGCCAATTCCCTAATAGTGGTTTGATAAGGGAAGGAAAATATAAATAATAACAAGGTTTATTATATTAAATATAAAGACTAAATTCATGTATTCAGTGATTAAGGACTAAACTAAAACAAACACAAGGGATAAAGGGGTTAAATGATATACTCTTAGAACTTGTTTATAAATAGTAAAGGAGTGGGGTGAGAAATACACTTTAATAGTGGTAATCATGTAATTTTACAATTCACCTCATGTACTATATAAAAGGCATTATGTTTTGGGGAAAAGGGCCAATGATTAGTAAATTATTGCTATATTTATTCCTTTTGTCTATTTCTCTCTAATAAATACTGATTCTCTAACTAAAATTATCTGACCCGAACATTTCTTACACAAACGATCTCCTACGAAAATGTCCGCATATGAACTTACCTAAGAATTGTTTGAGTCCATCAATGGCGCCATCTGTGCAAAGTTGAGTGGTGCCCTTAATTGGCGTTCCAAAATAATAAATATAATCTAAAGTAAAAAAAGAGAGTGAAATTAATAGAGAGTTGGAGACATATCCGATAAATAACTTGATCGGAGTCGCATATGGAGACCATCAGATGGAAGAGAAAGTGACAAAGGAAACGACCATAATTGATATGTTGAACAGCTCATTGGAGAATTTTTATTTATTTCCATACGAAAAGAATTGTTGGAGGAGATTGAAAGACTAAACACGGAAAAAGAAGCGATAATAAACTCAAGAAGAGTCAGATCAGAAGTTCGACGAGAGCGCGTCGTGGCAGACCATATTCAAAATGTCAATCAGTCTGAGAAAAGGCATCGGCGGAAAAGTCATTGATCTTCTAAAAGACGAGCTAGATCTGAACAACGATATGAATCAACAAAATCTAATAAGTCTACTTCTTTTAGTTCAGACAATCTCTCGTCGCCGGATATCGATGCTAGGTATAAAGCAGATCAAAAACAAAAATATTCAAGGTTTCATAAAAGTTCTCATCGGACTAGTCGGAGCGCTAAAAGTTCGAGGAAGAAGAAGTACGATCACGAAAGGAAAAAATGTATTCCGAAGTCCCTGACAACACGATGAATGCAGTTCGACCAGAATATGTAACCCTTCTAAGACAACTTCAATCTGACAGCTACAAGCAAGATTATTGAGTCAGTATTCAATATACTTTTCTAACTAAGGGGAGATTCTATATGGTTGTGAACGAAGAACCGAGGGAAGTGCTTACAAGGTCTGGCATAATTGGAGGTCATCTCCAATATTGCGCTCATAGCACATTCTGACATAGCCCAGTATACATAGATTTTTTCTCCTTGAACAGGTTTGAAAAGAGTCTTTGGTGATGATAAGTGTTTTCTTATTTCAACAAAAGCTTGGTTGCACTGTGGAGACCAAATAAAAATCTTTAGCATTCTTCAAGTTTTGGAAAAACAGAGCACATTTGTCCGAAGAGCTTGAAATAAAATGGTGTAGGGCAGCCAATCTTCCAGTGAGCCTCTGAACCTATTTAATATTCCGAGGAGGATCCATTTCCAATAGGGCATTCAACTAATCCGGATCAGGCGGTATTCCTTTCTCACTTATCACATAACCTAGAAACTTTCCGGATCGAACCCCAAAGACACATTTTTCTAGATTTTTTATCAAATTCACAGTTGTCAAATTAGCAAATATTTCTTGAAGATCAATTATATGCAAATGCTCCTCCAGGATTTTAGCCATCATGTCATCTATGTATACCTCCATATTTATGCCAATATGACTAGCGAATGTTTTATTTACCAACCTCTTATAAGTAGCCCTAGCATTCTTTAACCGAAAAGGCATCACCTTGTAGCAATGAAGACCTATGTCTGTTATAAAGGTAGTATGATCTTGGTCCTTCAGATCCACTTGTATCTGGTTATACCCAGAGAAAGCATCCATGAAGGACATCAACTTGTTTCCACACGTTGAGTTTACCAGCTGATCTATCAAGGGGACTAGAAAAATATCTTTTAGGCACGTTCTGTTAAGGTCAGTGAAATCAATACACATACGCCATTTCCCATTCTTTTTCTTGACTAACACCGGATTGGAAGTCCATAAAGGATATTGGGATTCCTTTATGTGCCCGATCTTGGTAAGCCGATCAACTTCTTGGACTATTACATCAACTTTTTCCTTAGAGAAAACTCTCTTTTTTTGTACAACAGGTGCAACATCACTCCGGATTGACAACTTGTGTGAGATAGTGCTAGAGGGCACTCTCGTTACATTACTATTGCACCAAGCGAAGACATGTTGATTGTTTAATAAGAAGGTCAACAATTTATTTTTCAACTCTGGCGCCATTTCGGAACCAATCTTGATATTTCTACCCTCTGCAAGGGAGTGGGTTTCAATCTCTTCAACTGGTATGATGACACTACGAGCCACTCTGGGTTCATCAATCTCACCCTCTCCCTTAGAAGGCTCTAGTAACTACTAATCTTCATTAATCCGATCTTCTCCCAAATTCTTAGGAGCAAGGGAAGTTGCATAACACTCCCTCTCTATCTTTTGACTAATTCGGACAACACCTACTTTCCCTTGAACTGCATATTTCTAACACTTGTGGACTGTTGAGGCCACAACATGCATTCTGGAAAGCCAAGAACTCCCAAAAATCGTATTGTAGGATGTGTGGTAATCTACCAAAACGAATAGGACCCTCATCATCTTTTTAAAGGGCCCCTTGCTCAATAACACTTCTTCCTCAAATTCCCTAACTACATCTGCAGAGCTTCTGTGAAGCCTAAAATGGTTATGTTTGAGTGTTAAATAATGACCGGATTCGTCATCTACTTCCATCATACTTTTCCATTTTGGAGTTGTCAAACCTTTTGGGTAGGTTTCCGAATAGTACTTCGGCAGAAAAATGTGACTGTCTCCAGTTTTTATTATGAGTAAAGACTGTATCTTCATTAGGTGTTGCGAAAATACCTGGTTTGGTCTGAAAATCAAAAGGATCTATCAGCAAATGATCAGCATGCCTGTGAGGTGACCCTTTACCCAGATGCCTTTTAAGCCTCCCATGCCTATCCCTCTTTCTTGAATATTTTTTAATTATCTTCATATTTTTCCTGGATCTCCCTTCATCACTACTTGATGACAAAGACTCCTGAAGCTCAACCTCATTCGAAGAGTGTGGGAGGACTCATAATCTGAACTTTCAACAAGCTTAGACCGATGTGTCTTCTTAGAGCTAACATGAGTCTTTATTGATGGATCATTCTCCCTAGGGTTGTCAGTATGATGAATAAATGACGCCCCTGACTTCTCCCTTAACGCCTCTATTTCTGCTCTCAATTTATCTCTCTCTTCAATGGTGTATTCCTTGTTTTCCTCAACCGTTTCCACCACAGGAGGTGGAGTTCCCTACTCGTTCGGATCCATCCAAACTTGTTCTTTTTAATGGTTTTGAATGTAAAAATTCATGCACCTTCGTGCTCCCACTGTGGTTGCCAATTTGGTTTGGTTTATTTTGGGCTAGGGTAGTTTGGTAAAGTGTTTGGGTAAGTTTAAAGTATTTTGTGTCTAGTGTGAGGAGTAGTGAGATAATTGAGCAGCCTGCTTGTATTAAATTTGATCACTCTCATTAATGAGAGTGGTTGGAGTATTTATACTCTTAATTAATAACCCATGGGCTTACCGGGTCAAGTTTTGAAACCGGGTCAAGTTTAAGGACCCATTAGTCTTTTAAGTTGATTAGCAAATATCTTAATCAAAAGGTTTTTAGATTTTTCCTGTTTGGATTTTTCAGTGGAGTGTTATAGTCCGAATTACCCTGTCCGGATTATGCAGCGGACAATGTCTGAAGTATCCGAACTCATCAATGTTCATTTTTTTGCGCTCAAAAGATGATCCGAAGAAAGCGTTCATTAACAAAGTTTTCATTGCTTTAAACCTGGATTAAACACTTTCACATAAAAGATCTTTTACCTAAAAAATAAGTTAATATAAACCTTTCTTAATATGAATGATGGTTTACCAAAATCGGAGTTATAGAAAAAAAATTCATATTAAGAAACTATTTATCCGGGGGGGACATGGGTAAAATATTTTCAAGTCAAAAAATTTCATATGAGAAATTTTGTAATATGAAAATAAATTTGAAAAGCAGAAATTCATCATCAAAAGTCCTTACAATGTGAATGATGTCTTACAAGACAAAGTCCCACATGCTTACGTTTACAGATGATCAACAAAAAAGGGTAATCACGTTTAACAAAACTATCCAGATACGTTATTTTCTTTACTGTCTTCTGAAGAACCCGATATAGAGGAGAAACTTTGTGAGTCGCTCCTAGTTTTCAAATCTTCCATAGAGACACCTACCGGATGGTGTCTTTCAATAACACGATTCCAAAAACTACCTAACTTCAAGTCTAAATTTTTTTCATGCATCTCTAACGCGAGAGCGGAGTTCATGTTAGCATCTCTTTCTTCAAATACTGGCAGCGTACGCCTCCAAACGCTTCTTCTTCTCAGTTTTAAAGTTCTTATTCAGAGATTCGTGGGCTTTTGAAAGTTTTTCAATGTCTGTGACAGCCTGATTAAAATATGATTTAGTCGTTTGAAAAGAATCATAATGACCGTCAACAGTAGTGTTCCTTTCGATGTCCCTTGTGATAAAGCGCTCCCTCTCATCCTCAAACTTTCTTTTTTCCTCAGAGAATTTAGTCTCTAAGGAACTGATACTAGATATACGATCAACGAACGATTTTTCTCTTGAGTAAGTTCGTCCTCAATCTTCTTCAACTGAGAAGATATCTTTTTCTCATTGACAAGCTTATCTTTCAAGCTTTCCACTTCATTTTCAAGTTGGTTACCTCAGTGGTTAGTCTCTTTACTTCAATCCTTCTCTGGAGGACTTCATTTTTGTAACGATCTCTGCGATTAACTTTCCTTTCGAGGAGAGCAGCAGTACGAAGAAATTTCTTCAACTCGTTGGCAATAAATTCGTTTTTTTAAACGTCAAAGTAAGCTAAGGCAGGGGAGAGATGTTCACCTTCCTCAAAAATTTCTTCTTGACCAACAATTTTCTTTTTCTGAAGGAAAAATTCTCCTCCATAATCTGAGTCGACTATAACTACTCTTTTATGGGTGGTAAGCTCGGAAAACTTGTATTGTCACTTTCTTCTTCACTATCAACTACCTTATTTTGTTTCTCTTCGGGAGTTAGCCTATTCGGCCTCACAGCCCCTGCTCTCCCAATTGTTCTTACTACAACTAAAGTTTCGTTATTAGCATTCATCTAGTTTTCTTCCCGGATACAAGCCCAAGGGTCTACCTGGATATCAACTTGTTGTTCGTGTTGAACTTCAATTGGTCGTTTATCTTGAGTTTTATTCTGTTGGTACCCTTGGACTTTAGTCCTATGCTCTTCGTGAACATCATTCTCTGAGCTTGTGTCCTCCTCGGTCTGCGCATCCGGCTCTTCAGTTTTTTCAACATCTTGATAACTGGGAGCCCGAGCTTGAGTGGGAAGAAAAACTATATTCTCCAAGCTTTCCAAGCGCTTGAGAATAGCATCTTCCGGGGGGAGTGGTACCATGAGATTGAAAATGGAGTTTTTCTGACCAGGATCGTATCTCCAAATATAACTTTGAACCAACTTCATTGGAATGAAGCTCCGATGAAACTTATGTCTCCAGTTAGCACTCGCCCAGATACTTAGCTTCTGAAAGATTTTCTTTACCGATTTTGAAGATCTTCTAAATTTAGAGAACTTTTAATTTTTAACAAGATAATAGTTTTTTGTCATAAAGTATAACGTCCAAACATTCCTCGTACACTTTTAGTAAACAAATTAGAAGGATAATTTCATGACCTTCATCTTCAACCTTGATGCGTACTACATTCAAATAAATAATAATCCAATTGAAAGCATCCAACTGCTTTTCTGATATCTTTGCTATCAACCATAATTATAGTACAAACCTGTTTCCTGAGATATACTAAGTTTTCTATTGTTTGGTTCAAGTAGATAACTTGAAAAATATCCCAAAATCGCACGATAATAATATTTTCGGACACCTCGGTAAGTACTTCATCCCCCAAACTGAAGATCATATCACTTGGATTTTTCTCATCTATATAGGTAAATAATCAATTATATACAAGTGAATTTGTTATTTTAATTACCCATATATTAAAATTATTATTATTTGGAAAAAATTGTCAAAATCAAATTTTATTAACCTTATCTTCATCAATTAGTCTACTTCTTTTTTTTTTTGTTAATTATTGAAAATTAATATAGTTCCACATCTAGATCGGCACGCTTACCTCACTACTTGCTAAAATCAAATTATAGACGCATGGCTAGGTTTTGGAAATCAAATGACATACTTACACTTGGGCTCCTATCATATGAAGAACTCAAAAAATTGAAAACATTATATAATATAAGATTTATGTGGTTCAGATCATAGATCAATCTTAAAACACCGAGCAATATATTCAATTTTAAAATGATATAATAATATTTTTAATGAGAGCAGAAATGCTCGAGGTGCACATTAAACAAATGGTTGATTTTGCGGATATTAATTATGTATTAATTTAGTTAAATTTATTATATATATTAATTTATTTTCATATTTACTATAATTTATTTTATTTATTTATTCATCGCCTTAGAATTTATTTGGGTTTAGATCATGTTTGGATATGACTTAGATCTAGTTCAGCCCAATAAGGTGAAACCTTACCTATAAATAGGCCTGTAAGCTCATTTAATAAAGGATGGAAATTTATTTCTAATTTCATTCTCTATCTCTCTTTAAATTTTATTTTAAGCAACTCAATTATTTTTCTATCATCTACATATAAATTAATATTTTTTATTATTACACAAATACCCTACAAAATATATTGGCACAATTACATTACCGACCACAATGGAAGGTGCTACAGAGATTCCCGAATAAAAAGATATAAAACCTAGGGTGCGAGAGTTCTCTTTCGTAATGCTTTGAAGCATGAACCCGAAAGAATAATCTAGCCAAATACCATGTACGAAATATGAAAAATAAGAACGACTGCTCATGCAAGAGGAGCAAGATCAGCTACGAGGGAAAATTGAGTCGTTAAGGTCCTAAAGAGAAACTCAAGCAAACTTATGGGTAAACTTCTTGCAGAAATTTAAAATCTGATGGTCATAAATCTAAAAATTTTATGGTCAAGAGGGTGTGAATGAACTAACGGTAAACCCTGGTTCTTTGCACAGTCTAAAAAACATACCAGAGGGGTCTGGTGAGTATAGATTTTTCCTTAGGAAATTGTTATAAAAGAATCCTAAAGAGAGAAAGAGTTAGAGAGTTTTTAGGGAGAGAAAGTTTAAGTACGAATGAGTTCAGTAGAAAAAGTGTTTAACCCCTTTATTAGGTTAGCCTTTCCCATTATATAGAGGAACCAAGACTTAGCCTTAAAGTGAAATCTGTTACAAAAGATGACAAATTTCCCTTTAGTCCTTAACAATTATACATAGTCACAAATGTTCTCTAAAACTTACATTATATATAATTTAAGGACTAAACTTATATTATTATAGCTTAATCCTTAAATTTACATTATTTACGACTTAATCTTTAAACACCTACTTCTATATTAGAAGCCCCATAGTTCTCATGTCAGTAAATGAATGAGAACTAAAATGTCTTCGAAATCTTTCATATGTCATCTCAATTGTTATAATACAAGCTTCGAAGTCCAAAAATCAATCGAAAAATGAAAATTCTAAGTAGCCATTCCAAGCGATTAAAAGCATATACCAACTCGAAGCAACCAAAATCTGATATAATTTCAAAGCCATTTGAAGCGGTAAAAAACAAATACCAATTCGAAGCAACCAAAGTTTGATATAACTTCAAAACCAATGATTCTCCTCGAATCATTGTGGAAGTAAGGCTTCAAAATGTAATCATCGACTTTTATCAAAACAATACACAAATGTAACTGTTTCATATTTCCGTTCGAATCCATCATGACTATATAGCTTTTAGGCTCATAGCTAGATGCCTAGTGTGACAGATGTCAAGCTCCTAATCTCCTCACCGGTTTGGATTCTGCCCTATCACCATCAAGGTCCCTTCCATTTCACACGTCTTTTTTTCTTTCAATAAATTCAACAATAGCATCACTTTTCATTCTCACAACACAAATCATTTGAGAGAGAATTCAAACTCTTGGCTACCTTCATCGCGTTCTTCCTTTTTTCCGGTATCTTCATTAGAAAAAGCCAAACTTTCAGACCAAAACTCATCTTCTCCGATCAATCTTCATCCGGTTTATGAGAAAAAACCCAAAAACTAGAAGATCCAAGGTTAAAAAAACCCAAAAAACCAAAATCTCCAGAACCTGGTAACAATTTAGTCTTCGGATCGTACGACTACTTTTGCATTACTCAAAGAGCGGAGGAATATAGAGCTGCAGGATTAATCAAAAGCGGTTCTGTTGGAACAACCACTAAAACAATTTACTATGGTAATTTCGCTCCAACCAAAACTCCTACTTTCTCTCCTTCTCCGATAATCGAAGAGTATTCATCTTCCAAACTTCGAGGACCTAATACACGTCGAGTCTCTTCTTCTAAACATAATGTTTCTCCTTTGATCAATGAAGAATCTTCTTTAAAGCAAATATCAAATACACATTCTTCGAATCTACTTTTATAGCAATAGGAGATGATTCAGAAATCATTCCAACTCCTCCCCCTTCGAACCCAAATACTGAAGCTCCTCCTCAGAGAGAAATAACTGAGGAAGTTTCTCGAACAAATAATCCTTCACAAGGAACTGTGAATCCATTACCTCAACAAAACCCTTCCCAATCTGGAGAAGAAACATCAAGAGCCAATGAAGCTGAGTCTGAGGCTACCAGAACTGATCTTGAAGATGAATCCGATGACGGGAACTCAGAAAATACCCACAAGCCGCGGAAAGAAAAATAAACTTGCTTTGTTTTCGAAGATGAAAGAGCTACAATTGGCAGAAATTTAAGAAATATCGAGGCTAAATACATCACTGCTCTGAAAAAGGTTCGATACATGTATTATAAAGACAATCAAGCTTCGAATTATAAAAATCAATGGGGAATGGGAGATACATAATCGTTCGACTTCCTAAAAAAGGAGAAACTCCCTTAGAATGAAAAGATAACGAGTTAATAGTCTACCCTGAAATCATTAACTGGGGTATTTGGTTTCCAGTGGATCCTATGATCGTGGAATACTTTGAACTTTTCAAATTATGCCCTACTCAAGTGACACTGAATCAATGGTTCACTCGTATGTTAGTGTTAATGGCTTCTCGTCTATCCAAGATTCCAAACAGCATCAAGGATTTCATATCCTTAACTCAATTATCAAAAGGTCTGAAGTTGTCATTCTATTACCTCACTCTAGTAGATGACCTAAAGATCATCGACGTCTTAGAAGCAGATAAATTTTAGAAGAAAAAATTCATCTTCATCTCTGGAGCATGGGAGAACGACAAGGAAATTTCTGATGCCAGCCCCTCAAAGCTTAATCTCATATGAAAAAGCAATCGTAAGCACTTCGAACATTATATATTTTCAAATATATTCTATCTTTTCTTTCTTCCTCCTTAATTATTTACTTGCATGATTATTCCAAAAAAATTGAGGCGTTATTCAGTACGTTGACTAGCTGCTAAGGATATTTTTCAGAAACTTGCCACTTGGGCTGAGAAAGAATGGGATAATTATTTCCATACTTTCTTCTAGCCAATTAATTTCCTCAACAGCCACTTGTTCCCAATCTCAGAGGGTTCCTTGCCACCTCGAAAGTTAATCTCAGAGCCCAATTCACAATAGATTAGAGAGTCATTTACCAAAAAAGAAGAAAGGAAAGGCTAACAAAGAAAAGAAAAGTAAAAAGACGGCTAGCACATCAGGTGCTAGCTCTTCAACTCCATCGATGCCAAAGCCTTGAAAAAGAAAAACTGGAGAACAGGCTCTTTCACCCATCGAAGAAGGGAAAGATCGAGAATCGTCTTCGAAGAAAAAGAAATCTTCTTCCAATTCCCATGGAAAGAAAAAGAAACAAGCAAAAATCACTGTGTATACACTGGTCGATGAAGAATGGATCATTACTGAAGATCAACAAAACTATTTGGTTGAAGAGCAAACAACCAATGACAACACATTGATAATTATCGACGACAATGCTATTGATGAAAACCAAAATGCTGAAAACTTCGATCCTGCTAGTTTTATTAATTTTGAGAACACTCAAGCGCTTACTGGTGAAGACGATCATGTTCTTCAAGTCATTCAAAATCATATGCTTAATTTTGGGAGACCAGTACCTATCGAGGCATCTCCAGAAATTACATGTCCTTCTGTTCCAACCAAAACTTTAGATATGATTCAATGTCCTACTTCAACAAAAACAGAAATTCCTTCTCCCCCTCCAATTCCTGCGATCGTAGTTGTGCTTCAACCATTTATCAATCTCGACATTGCAGCAAAAGCACTTGCTTCCCAAGTCGAAGGTTCTCAAAACCATTTGAAACAATTGGCTAAAGACTTGGTCCGTTACAAAGGTCTTGCTGAAGATGAGAAAAAATTAAGAGAAGATTGTCAGAGCAAAGTGGTTGAGCAATTTCATTTGTATGAAGTAGCGAGGTTTGAGCTTATTCGAGGCGCTCTCTGCATGACAAATCATCTACAAATAACACATATGGTTGACAAAGAATTGCTGATGACTTCTCATGAAAATGATATGAATAAACTCAAAACTGCTCATACCAATGAACTGGCTGTTGAAATATCCAAATCCAAAGGTCTCTAAAACTCTCTTACCCTTTGCGAGGCAACTAATAAATAATTGACCAATGAGATAGCTAAATTGAAGAAATATTTCGAGGAGGAAAAAATTGTTGTTGTTGCTATTGTCGAAGTTGAACTTTCAAAAGACTTGTTGGCTGCTATTAACAATGGAAAAGCAGAAACAACCATCACCCCTCTTTGAGAATTTCATGCTACTTATCCTAAAATCAACCTCACAAGTTTTTGGAACGACATTCTCATCGAAAAGCGTCCAAGTGAAGCTTTCGATCCTATCCCCGATTCATCGTCTTTAGAAGAAGAATCATCCGAGGAAGATGAATCGTCTGACTAACTTTATTACTTTTTTATATTTCTCAGATTAGGAATTTTCTTTTTGTACTTCAAAGAATTAATCTAATCAACAAATGGTTTCCTTATTTTGTTATTTTTATTCTCTTCACATATTATCCGATGCAAAATTTTAAAATGAATATGACTTAAGTACTTGAACTTTCAACATATAATTATAAATTGTAAACTTACCACTTCAAATACCTTAATGAAATTGGTGAACATGGTTGCACTTCGAAAAACCATCAGTGCGTTATTAAGCGTTGCACTTCAAAAAACTATAATGTGTTTATTAAACATGGTTGTTTCATCGAAAAGTGTTATAAACACTTCAGAACATTCTACTCTTAACAAACCTCAAAGATGATCATTCTTTGATAAGTTGCGAAGATAGTTTTATTCAAGCAAGTGTAAACAACATGTATAAACAACCATTGGCCAAAAACGAATTTTATTGATAATATTGAATATGTACACAACGCCTTATTAAAACCTTCCCGGGCCAACATGATAGGAAAGAGTGCGCCATTCGAAAGTGAAAATTCAAAAATACGAAAACATATATACTCCCAATAAAGCTTTAAGTGTTGTATATTCCATGGATGTTGAAGCATCCTCCCCTCAAAATCACAAAAACGATAAAACCATGGCTTTATCCTTTCAACAACCATATAGGGTCATTCCGAGTAGGGAGCCATTTTTCCAAGGTTCTTCTCCTTTGTGTGCACGAATACCTTTCTCAACACCTTATCACCTTCTTTAAAATCCCTTCTCTACACCTTCGAATCATATATATTCCTCATAAGAGTTTGATAGTGGATTACATTCAAATGAGCTCGAATTATTTTCTCCTCAATCAAATCTAAATTCTCCCTTCGATCGGAAACACCTCTTGCAAATAGTTTGACCATTTTCCTGCTGCCCCCGTCAAATTCTTCTTCAAGCCATCTAAATTTTTTTTGTTTATTACCTTCACTTATCCATTAGCTTGAGGATGAAAAGACGTAAAAAAAACATTGTTGAACTCCTTTTAAAGTGAAAAATGAAGTCATCCCTTTGTTATTAAATTGAGGACCACTATCTATTGTAATCCCCCGAGGAATTCCAAAACGACAACAAATGTTGTTCACAATAAACTTGATCACATCTTTTGCCTTTGTCCTTGATAGCGGTTCTACCTCGGCCCACTTTGTAAAATAGTCCACTGCTACGATTATCATTTATCTTCCTCCATAACCCATTGGCAAATGACTCACCAGATCAATTCCCCATACATTTAATGGTACAACCTCGGTTATAGACATAAGTGGCACCACTGGCCTATGAATAATATTAGCAAATCTCTAACAAGTATCACAACTTTGAACTAAATTCTTAACATCATTCATGATTGTAGGCCAATAGAATCTTACAAGTAAAACTCGACGTGATAGAACTTTGAACTTGCAATGATCTAAACCTTCACCATCATTTCAATTCTGACAACACCTCTTGTGATTCTTGCTTGCCTAAACATCGTAATAATGGCCTGCTCAATGAATTTTCATACAATATTCCATCTAACATAAGCCAATCACATCAGATTATTTCATCTGTAACAAAGGATTCCTCTACGCATTCGTATTTATTGTAACAAAATCCAAGGATATTATTCCTTGTAAGCGATGTTTCCTAACGAATCAGCCACCATGTTACTCCCTCGACCAATATATTCCACAACAATGTTGTCAAACAGAAACATTAAATTCCAAAGTTCCCGAAGATATAGAATCAAACGATCCTTTTTTGTTTAAAAAAATCCAGATACATGATTTGCTAACAACTTAGAATCCGTTTCCAAGCGTATAGAGGTTTCTCCACAAATGTTTTCCAATCTTAACCCTGCCAAAGCAGTTTCATATGCATCTTCATTGTTTGAAGCATGCAAACCAACTTTAATAGATTGAATCGTCGTTTATCCAGTTTGAGCTATTAATTGAACCCCACCACTTCATCCTGAAACAGTAGATCCTCCATCTGTTCAGAAAACCCACCTCGAATTTATTGGAGTATCCTCTTTACTTTCTTCCACATCTAAGCGATTCAAATGGATTTCAACAAAAAAAATATACCAATACTTGCGCCTTTATTGTTGTTCGAGGTGTAAAAAAAATGTCATAGTCCTCCAAATTCACTGACCATTTGGTCGTTCTCCCCAAAATATCAGGTCGTTGAAAAATATTTTTCAAGTGGAATGAAGTTCGGACTTCAATAGCATGAGCTTGGAAATATGGACGCATCTTCCTAGGCCATCACCAGTGCTAATGTCAATTTTTCCAATTTCAAATATATATTTTATGCCGCCACTAAACTTTTATTGATGTAGATCATTGGCTTTGGAACTCCTGAATCTTCATTGATTAACATTGTACTTAGGGTTTTGAATAGTACATCATCCCTCAACTATCGCGTTTGGTGGCAGATAGTCCCTTGACTTTCAGATGTCCGTTAACAGTCCTTGGACTATCGTATTTGGATAAAGTTAGTCCACAAGATCCTCTGATTCATGAGAGGCTGGCACCTGTCACCATAGTCCCCATATTTTTGTATCACCACTAGTCCCTTGAGTTTAGTTATCCGTAATATTCTATGTTTTGGGTTTGACCTAAACTCAAGGGACTAGTGGTGATACAAAAATATGGAGACTATGGTGACAGGTGGTAGCCTCTCATGGATCAGAGGATCTGGGGGACTAACTTTATCCAAACGCGATAGTCCAGAGACTGTCAATGGACATTTGAAAGTCAAGGGACTATCTGCCACCAAAAGCGATAGTCGAGGGACGATTTACTGTTCAATGCCCTGTACTTAGTGCAAAATCCGATATCTCAGTGTACAAAAAGAGTTTCTCCCCATTTCAAGGCTTTGACAAAATTTCTGGTGATGATAACAAGTTTTAATATTTGTGAACGTTGTCTCACATTCCGATGCATTCAAACCTTCCTGGTCCTCGTAAAAATTGAAAGAAAGGAAAGCATTTGTCAGAAAATCTAGAAATAAATCGATTAAGTGCTGTTAACCTTCCTTTCAGAATTTACACTTGTTTGATAGGCCGAGGTGAATTCATTGTTGTCAAGGCTTTCAATTGTTTTGGGTCAGCTTCTATTCCTTTTTCACTGATGACAGAACCCAAGAACTTCCCTGACCGAACTCCGAAGGTACATTTTTCAAGATTTAACTTTATGATTGCCCTTAAATTCAAAAAAACTTCCTCTCAATCATCAAGATGCACTTCATCCTTTGAACGTTTTACGACCATGTCATCTATATACACCTTCATATTCATTCTGATCTGAGTATCAAAATCTTTATTCATCAAACTCGGATAAGTGGCTCCAACATTTTTCAATCCAAATGGCATAACCTTATAACAGTGCAAGCCCTATCAGTTATAAAAGTTGTGCATTCTTGATCTTTTGGATCCATTTGAACTTGCTTGTATCGTGCAAATGCGTCCATGACATGAAATGAATATTTGGGACAAGCTCAATTCAAATCTGTAAAATCCACACACATTCTTCATTTCTCATTCTTCTTTTTAACCACAATCGGATTCGCCGTCCACAAAGGATACTACGATTCCTTTATCTGTCCGACCTTAGATAATCGATCCACCTCAGCAACAATTGCTTATGTTTTTTTTTGAGGAAAACGCTCATCTTTTTTGAATAACTGGCTTCATATTCGGATCAATAGCCAAGTTTTGACGAATTACCTCAATTGGTACTCCTGTTACATCCTTTGTCTTCCAAGCGAAAACATCTAAATTATGATATAAAAAATGTAACAGTTGTTGACGTAAAAACGGGTCAATAAGGTTCCAATTTGAAGCACCCTTCCTTCCGAAAAAGTAAACTTCTCAATTTCTTCAGTCACCGTTAAAGACCCTGGAGTTTCCCTCGGATCGTAAACCTTTTCTTCCAAATCCGAGGGCACCCCTTCTAATTGCTATGCATGTATTAAATCCCCACTGATGGATCCTCGGATCCGGACTGCAGTGGCATAGCATTCCCTAGCTACCCACTGCTCGCTTCGAACGGCCCCTATCTGATCTCCAACCACATACTTAAAATATTGATGAACTGTTAATACAATCCCATACATTCTTGAAATCCATAATCTTCCAAAAATAGCATTGTAAATTGTGGGATAGTCCAACACCAAAAAAAATACCTCGACTTTCTTTTTAAATGGTCATTTTCCCAAACTTACTTCACCCTTGAATTCCCCAAAAACACAAGTTGTTACACCCGTGAATCCTATAATTGTCCGATCTGATTGAGAAATCCGAGGTGGATTTGTCATTCTATCACAGGTGAACTTAAAAAGGACATTAACATAATTGTCAGTGTCAATAAGCACAAGTCAAATTTCGACGCCAGCCACCTCTGCTCCAATAACTACAGCATCTTCATGTGGCCCTGTTGTACCTTGCAAATCATCCTCATCAAACAAAATGAAAGGAATAACCTTTTTTCCATACTAATGTGTAGATATTTTCCGTTCAATTTGAGTTGTCAAATTGACAACATGTCTCTTCCTTGAAATATCTGAATTGCCAGTCATCGAATCGCCTCCAAAAATGGCTAACGATTCAAAGAATTTACATAAATCCCGCACATACCCTTTTTTATGGGCTCTTCGATTGCCATAAAAAATAATATGTTCGGATCTTTCTCCACATACTCAGAGAAAGCATCAAATGTTCAACATTTGAATCTAAAATCATCAAATTCTCAGCTGGTGCAGCCTTCGAAGTTGATGCAACATTATTTTTAAAAATGCTCCTTTACGACTTTACACAAGTGAGGAGCTTGCCATTTTCGATCAAAGTTTAGACCTCTTTCTTCAAAGCAATGCAGTCATTGGTATCATGCCCAATATCATCATGATATCTGCAAATTTGTTGTTCCTTTCTTCCTTTGGCCTACTAATTGGAGCTGGCTTCCGAAAATTTACGAAGCTTGTGGTCTTATCCCAAATCGCAGCTACATTCTCTGTCAAATCAGCATAATACTCTGGTCTAACCCATTGATTTGGCTTAGGCCTATTATAGTTGTTAGATGGAGCGTGATTTGAATATCCACCACTCTGAGGAGGCAAATTGTTATTCTTTTGTCTTCACTGTTGATTACCATTTTCATTCGAAGGTTGCCCTTGGTTATTGACCGTTTGGTTCAAATTCTTTGGAGTGATAATCGGTCCTGCTCAAACTCTAGTTGAATCCTCGACTTTAATTTAATCCTCAACTTGAGCCATCTATTCTCCAAAAGTTAAGGCTTTTCTCTTTGTCGTCTCATTGGCCAGATCCTGTGCTAATAACCATTGGAGAAAAGTTTCCATCGCCACATTCTCTTCACAGTTGTCCAAACTAGCTTTGGTCAAAACATATCTCTTCGTATAATCCTTCAACGTTTCCCCAGGTGCCTGCTTGCACTGAATAATGGTATCACCATTTGCTCTCATTTCTTTGCTTACCACAAACTGCCTTTGAAATGTAGTATAAAAATCTCTAAAATTCAAAATGGACCCCCTCAGAATCCGATTGCACCACTTAAGAGTTTCCTTCGTACCATGTGAAACGAGGAACATAATCCCTTTTAGATTTACTCTTTTTTTTTTATGTTTCCTCGACTGATCTCTGTCTGATTCCTCTTTCGAAGAACCTCTGTATCTCTTAAAGACTAAAGCTGAACTTTCTACCTCCTCGTCACTAGAGGTTATATACCTTTTCTTATCTTTTATACCCTTTCAAGAAGAATATCACTCTTTAGGAGACACGAAACGTGCTTTTTTATGCTCAGTTTTAGCTCGTCGATCAGTACAGGATCGATAAGATTGGTCTCCTATATAAGCTTCCCCGAGTGGATTTCTTGCTCTCGTCGTTCATACTTTTCATTTAGTGCATTTATATTCTCTAAAAGTTGGTTCATTCGGACCTCGATATATGATTGAGTTTGGATCAGAGATGATCTATCTAGCCTATCCTCGTCTCTCTATAAATCATCTTTTAAGGTTTCCATTGTTGATCGAAACGTAGGATTATTTTCAGGATTCATTGTATAAAATTTGAATAGAAAACACAACAAGATTGTATCAAATTCGAATAGATAAAGTCAGTGATTCTTTATTTCGTCAATAGTGAAGTCGCCAATTTGGTGAGTGTACATTTTGCGTTAGGAAATTCTTATAAAAGAATCGTAAAGAGAGAAAGAATTAGAGAGTTTTTAGAGAGAGAAAGTGTAAGTACGAATGAGTTTAGTAGAAAAATCTTCAACCCCTTTATTAGGTTAGTCTTGTCCTTTATATAGAGGAACCAAAACTTAGCCTTAAAGTGAAATCTGTTACAAAAGAGGATAAATTGCCCTTTAGTCCAATTATACATAGTCACAAATGTTCTCTTAAACTTAAATTATATATAATTTAAGGACAAACTTATATTATTTACATTTTAATCCTTAAATTTACATTATTTACAACTTAATCCTCAAACTCCTACTTCCATATCTGCTCTCAAAATATCCATCATAAAAAGAAACGTAGAACAAGTAATTTTTTTAGTTTTTTAAAGTCTGGTGAAGATTCAATGTCAGAATCCAAAAGTATCCTCATCATCTTCAAGTAGTGATCATCTTCATAAGAAAATAAAGAATCATCGTGATAACTATCATTCGAATAGATGTTTTAATAAATATTATAAGTCAAGAAAATAAGACTCTTCAGATAATAGATAATATTAAAATAATAAAGAGTGGATCGAGCGTCAAGAAATTGTTAAAGGATCGGAAAATCATAACATTGACCATCTAGTGAGTGATCAATTTGCTATTCAATCTAAACCGAGTATATTTTCCATATCTAACAAGGACCATCAGTTCAGCCAATGGCATAATTGGAGGCAGTTTCCTTCATCTACACATATTGTAACTCATCATTTTCCAAGACGATTTGATATTTTAAAGGACAATAATTTGAAGTGGTATAATCGAATTTCATATGGATCGATCAAGAACTTTAACATGTTCTGGATGGATTTTTAAGACAGTTTGTGGGACCAAAGATTTTAGAGTATAAAGGAACACAATAATCCATTTTGGTTAATTTGCTGGAAAAAGCTTGAAGGACTATACTAGACATTTTGTACGAATTAAAAATGGTTTGTAAGATTGCTTTAAACATGTACCTATAGTTGCTTTTAGGAAATGACAACTTGGTATGGAGTTAACTGATATTGTTACCCGAAAAAAAGTCAATGACTTCGGGGATGTCTATTCTCACAACTTGAAAAATAAATTACATTAAAATAAACAAAGAGGTTGAAGTTTCCTATTGAACCAAATAATAGCCCTTCTGCCTCTCTATAGAAAACAACATCCAATTATCATCTAAAGGATTCCGGACATAATTACCATCGAGTTAATGTTATCCAGTACTTTCATGGATAAAATGTTTTACCTCGCAGAAATTAGTGGGTTCGATTTGATCACTTTGCAGAATTAACTGAAAATATAGAACCTATTTATGACAAATCAAAGAACTTTATACAGTTTCGAAAGCCACCTCTCATTCAAACTCCGAGGGAAAACCGGAATATCCAATTTTGTTGGTACCATAATGATGTGGGGTATGATACCAAAGATTGTATTGCTTTAAATCAAGAAATTCAAACTAAATAAAAATAATAACTTTTGTCAAGGACAAATTAGATAGTACCACCAATACTATGACAAACTGTTTTTAGAAGCGAGGCCATGGAAGCGAAAACTAAACAAGGAAACACTATGGTAATTACCGAAAGGTATAATGAGTTTGATGAGGATTCAAATTACTTGGACTCCGGTCCATATCAAGGACAAAATATGATGATAAACAAGTTTGAAAAGAAAGGAAAAGTGTTTGGATTGTGTCACTTTTTTGAATCATTGACTATTTTCGAGGGGACATTGTAGCTTCCCCATTGAATAGTTCTCAAGAACGGTATATAGCTAGAGTGACCATCCAATTAGATGGGAAAATCTGTACCCATCTTTATCAGAATCTTATGTCATTTATTGTATTTGATGAGGATGTTCTGAGAGATACTGTTGAGCCACATGAGGATGTTGTGGTGATTTGGGATGCAGTTGAAGGGATGGAAATTCGAATGATTTTGACCGACACAAACAACTCAGGTAATATTTTATTATTGTATACCTATAAGAAAATAAAAAACTCACCGGTCTTTCTCCTTTCAAATTGAAACATAGTAGGGTTTACGGGGACCTTTCCTGACATATTTGGAGGTAAGATTGTCCTCAGAAAATGACAATTTTAAAAGGTAATTAAAGTACTTTCTGTGGTGGTTAATGGTCCAATTCTTTACATTTCTATCTTTGGTAGATTCTAGTTATCAAATATGCATGGTGTTGCATCAACAGCTCACCAATATTAAAAATATACAGTTCGGGCAGGGTTGAAGTTGTTCGAAGTAAACAAAAAGGAATAGCATGAGATAATGTTACAACATTGCTTTGGCTCCAGAAGCATGAGAGAATATTTTAGCCAAAAAGGAATAACAATTACTGGAGTCCTCTTTGGAATCAAGCACAATGGATGATCTGAGAGAAACTTCTAATGCGGTTATTCCAGATGAAGATGTTGAGTTGTACACTTTCCCATATGGAAAATGTGTTAGGATACGAGGCAAATTACAATCTAAATTTAGAGAACAATTGTCGTTTATCTTATCAAATAATTTGCATATGTTTGCTTGGTGTATATGGGATATAACAGGTATACCTACAAGCATAGTTTTCTTCAAGGTAGCTATAAGACCCGATGTGTGTCTTGTCATAAAGAAACGAAGGGCTTTTTGTGCTGAAAAATCTGATGTCATTGTTCAAGAGGCAGATCAGTTAACAAAAGTTGGCCATGTTCAGTAATCTACGTACTCGTTATGGACTGTAAATCCAGTGCTTGTAAAAATAAATAATTGAAAATGGCTTTTGTGTATCGATTTTGATGAGTCCGAATTCAGCATGCTCCCCGAACAAGGGCAGATCGGTCAAGTCTCTCCGAATACCGGACAGGTTATAGGGACAGGGACCGAACAGGTCGCTTGGACCGGACAGATTTCTGTGAACACTATGAACTTAAAGCAGTTCGAACCATGACAAAAGTACTAAAAAACCTAAACACTTCTTGACTAAGCTACTTGCTCTCCTACTTAAGAGCTCATGGGTCTTTGAACATGACACAGGTCCGTTAAACATGACCCGAAAGCCCATAAGGGCCCAAACATTACACTATAAATACCCAACCACCCGCATTAACTATGGGTAATGAGAATTAACTGCTACCAAGCTGCTTAATCATCTCTCTACTCTCTACTCTAACCGTTAAACACCCACACACCACCGTTAAACACCCATACACCACCTTAAAACTCCACTTGAAATTACTAGCCTACCCTCAGGCAGTTATTATCCACACCAGAGGCCCCTGGAGTGTTGATCCCAATTGAAGAGGTTGAAACGCACTGTTTGGAAGAAGGCAAGAGTGTCAAGATAGGGTCCAAGATGCCACCAATGTTGAAAGGAGAGATGTTGAAATTTTTGAAAGACCATTAGCATGTTTTTGCTTGGTGCAATGCTGATGTTACTGGAGTTCCATCAGAAGTGATATCCCATCACCTATCCGTCCAGAGAGATGTAGCACCAGTGGTTCAAAAGAGAAGAGCTTTCTCAAAAGAAAAGGCTGATGTCATAGTACAAGAGGTTGACAGACTCACAAAGATGGGGCACATTAAATAATCTCAATACCCTTTGTGGACTGCCAATCCTGTCCTGGTAAAAAAGAAAAATGGCAAATGGCGCATGTGCATTGACTTCACAGATCTTAATAGAGCTTGCCCAAAAGATTTGTATCCGGTCCCCCGGATAGATCAGTTAGTAGACTCTACTTCTGGGAACAAGCTGCTTTCCTTTATGGATGCCTTCTCCGGGTACAATCAGATTCAAGTAGATCCAAAAGATCAAGAGCATACCACGTTTGTCACTGATAGGGGTCTACATTGTTACAAGGTGATGCCATTTGGGTTGAAAAATGCTGGGGCTACTTATCAGAGATTGGTGAACAAAGCCTTTGCTGACCAAATTGGAAGAAATATGGAGGTATACATTGACGATATGATGGTGAAAAGTGCGGATGAGCAGCTACACTTGTCCGATCTCCAAGAAACTTTTGCCAACTTGGTAAAAGTAAATTTAAAGTTGAACCCTGAAAAGTGTGTGTTCGGAGTGCAGTCCGGGAAATTCTTAGGGTATATCATAAGTGAGCATGGAATACAGCCCGATCCAGACCAGTTGAATGCTCTTTTCCAGATGGAACCTCCTCGAAACATTAAAGAAGTACAGCGGTTAACGGGGAGATTAACTGCCTTAAACAGATTTATCTCGAGGTCTTCGGACAGGTGTGCTCCATTCTTTCAAACTTTGAAGGGTGCAAAGGGGTTCGAGTGGACCCCAAAATGTGATGAGGCATTCAATGAAATCAAGAAACATCTTTCCTCTCCCAAGACTTTGTTCAAACCAGTTGATGGAGAGACTCTCTTTGTGTATTTGGCCGTTTCAAGTTGTGCCATCAGTGCTGTGTTGGTAAGAGAGGTAGATGGGCATCCCCACCCAGTGTACTACATCAGCAAAAGCTTGATTGATGCTGAGAGGCGTTACTTGAAACTCGAAAAACTGGCGTTAGCCCTGGTGATAGCTGCAAGAAAGATGAGGCCTTATTTACAGGCTCATCCTATCATCGTCCGGACCTCTTTTCCCATAAAGAATGTCCTTCAAAAAGCAGACATCTCGAGCAGAATGACTAAGTGGTCAGTAGAATTGGGGGACTTCGACAAAGACTTTGCTCCCCGAACAGCAGTAAAAGCCCAAGCTGTGGCTGATTTCTTGGTTGAGTTCCACTCCGATAGGGATTCGGAGCAAGCTACTGATACAAAAGACAAGAAAGTATGGATCGTCCACCATCTGATAAGTAGCACTATGGGATGTGGTGCAGGAATATGTTTAACTTCCCCTTATGGAGATAGTATGTACCAGGCTATTTGTTTTGCTTTCAGGGCATCTAATAACGAGTCCGAATACGAAGCAGCTATAGCTGGGTTAAAGTTAGCCTACATCTGTGGGGCTAAGAGGGTCAAACTGCTAAGTGACTCCCAATTGCTTATCCACCATGCCTTAGGCCAATCTGAGGCTAGAAAGGAGCAACTTGTGAAATATTTACACCTCCTCAAGAATGAAGCACTAAAATTTAAAGCTGTTGTCTACGAACACATTCCCCAGGCAGAAAATGAGCTAGCAGACTTATTAGCAACAATAGCATATACAGAGTCTTACCATGGATCCATGTGCTTGAAAGCCCTTCTATTCAACTTAGTAAGGGTGAAGAAGAGGAAGGTTTTGAAATACAGGTGAAGCAGCCTCAGGATTAGAGGTCTCCTCTCATGCAATATCTGTCCGATGGTATTGTGCCTTCAGATAAATCACAAGCCAGAACATTGAAACACAGGGCTCGTGGTTTCAGTATGGTATTGTGCCTTCAGAGAAGCTTTGCAGTCTTACCCTTTTTTGTCCGATGGTTCGGGCTCTAGTACTTGTTAGAAAAAAAACACATTGCCATATACAACTTCAATCATGTTAAGGCTAGACAGCGGACGAGTGGGGTAGTCAAATATTTTGAAGATATCTTGTGTTTGGAATTGGTCATCCAAAGGTAACTCCGGACCAATTTATTTAGAGTAACATTTGTGGAAGGCCTTAGACCAGTTCTTCTCAACCATTTCTGGCAGTAAATATGCAAACTAAAAAAGATGTTATCGAAATTTAAATTTGTTGTGGTGATGATGGTGAAAGATGAAGAAGATATTGTTGGCGGTTAGCTTTACAGTTGCAAGAAAGCTTAGCTTCTCTCTCTACAAGTATATTTTTATCTCTTTATAAATTACTATAATGAGAAACTAAGAGTAGAACGTTTATAAGGGACTATAAAAGCCAATCAAATTTGGTTTCAGAGATGTGGAAAAGTCACCAACGACTATAATTATTAGGGGACATGAACTGTTTCCAGACGTTGACATGCATGACCTATTGTAGAGAATTCGAGGGTCTACGGATTAGATGACATGTGTTCAGAGATGCGTCCGGTTAAAAGTCACAAGAAGAATATCACCAATATATTCAAATGCATCTAGCGGACAAATCAATGTTATATTTACTAAGAATTAATTTTGTTATTTTATTTACTTTACAGGTTTATGATTTCATGGGTTTACGATTGATTTTGGCTTGGATCATGTTTGGATATAAGCTGAGATCCGGTTCTTCCTATGAAGGCTAAACCTTATCTATAAATAACAATGGAAAATTTATTTCTAATGTCAAACTCTATATCTAAACTTTAGTTTAAGCAACTCAATTATCTATGTATCACCTACCTACAACTTAATTCATTTTTATATTATTACACATATAACATATATTACTTATTGGCACCATCAATTGTAAGAACATAAAAAAATAAAATCTCACACACTTTGTACAGAACTTCTAAAGAACATATTACAAGATTTTAGACATTCCTTTTAATACTTAGAATTTGTCTCGGTATCTTACTTGTGATTCTCACTCAAGAATTCATAAATTCTAAAATATCTTAACCTTTAGTTTTTAGCGCACCCACGCTAGCTTTAACTGTCACTTTTAAATGTACTTCTCTATGATATATATGGTCTTAAATGTGTTGTGTATTATAACATGTACATTATGCTTACAATAGTAAACCTATATTGTTACAAAATTTGTACCAACATCATAATCAACGACTATTATCAAATAGTACACATAATCAATCATAACAAACGTTTATCTTGACACGTCATCTATTATATGCCGAATATAAGCCCACATTTCAAATTTATTGTCAAATTCATTCCCTTGAACAACTAAAACTTTGTGTTACATGGGTCAAAAACCCCTTTAGCGGCATAACCCCATTATAAGATAGAACCCCATTAGAAGGCAGAACCCTAGGTAGAACCTAGTATGAGGCAACACATTTATCTAACATAGAAACCCTTCTGAGATAGAACCCATACCAAGGCTAAACCCCCATGTCGAGATATATCTCAATTCTCATTATTTTGCTTTATTACATTATCAAATTTAATTTTATTATAGATTTTCTTTTAGCAATTACATTACTTTTCATTATAAATGTATTTTACTTATAACATCGTGAAACATCGACCATGACTTGGAAGAATACTTTACTCTGGTATGAATTAAAGTTGAACTAAGTGAATTAAGAACAAAAGTCTTCACAAAGAGAGTTTTCTGTAGCGAAAATAGTATTGCACTTATGAATCTTTCATGAGTGTAACTGTCTTCCTCAGCCTCTATAAATAGACCAGGTGAATCAGTTACAAAGGTGGTTACCTAAGTGAATATTTACAACTTAGTCCCTATCTCTCTTATAAAAGCTTAATCCTACTTTATATTTGTAAGACTTATCAATCTAGTCCTTACTAATTACATTTAGGTCCCTGTAGAATATCTTTCCTTATCAGTAGCCCTCTAGTTCTTATACAAACAATTTATAAGAACTAGTCGCTCTTCGAACTTTACTCTGAGCAAATACAACTTTCTTCACTTTGCTTCTTCAATGATCTGTGACTTCTCTTCGAATTTATTAATAAGTGCAAACAAGTTTCCCAATCGCTTCGAACTTATTAACTTGAAGTATAGCCTCGCCTTTACTTCGAATATTATTACTAAAAGCATAGTTTTGCTGATACTTCGAAATCCCTGATCCCTACTTGATAGATTGATTAGACCTTTAATAGTAGACCTATGACACTACACGTTTTCTTTTCGTTTCACATTCCACCCAATGAGAGCAACTCACTGGTTTTGCTTCTCCATATTCTCAACGTCACTCCTTTAACCAATAAATACCCAACTCTTCATTCACTGAGAACTTTTTAGAGAAATCACTTCTTGAACCATCTTCAACATGTTCTTCATCTTCATCCTATTCTTCAAGCCATCTTCAACCTGTTCTTCATAAACCTTTAAATCACTTCATCTTTTTCATCCACCAAAGCAACCTCTCAGATCGATACCCATTGTATGAGAAGATATCATAAATACAAAAGATCTAAACCCAGAAAACCAGTAAAATCAAAGAAACCTCTTTTCCCTGGTTCTAGCAATCAAGTATTTGGTGCCTACGATTATCTTTGTATTTCTCAAAGAGCCAAAGAATACAAGGCTGCTGGGTTGATCTACAACGGTCCTCATTCTTCTTGCACCACTTTTGAAAATGGTAACTTCGACCCCAACCTTGCAAATTCGTCTTCACCCCTAGCTTCAAACCCAGAAACTAATCAAGAAACCTTTCCTCCTCGAAATCATCCTACTTCTCCATTGGTGAGACCTCATCGAAAATCTAAAGTTGTTACCTTTGACAAGCCACCAACTGATAAAAAACCACAACCCAAATCACCTGTCCTTCAAGTCGAAGCGACTAAAAATCTTCAACCCAATTCACTCCATCCTCAATTCGAGGCTATCAAAGTTAAACGACGCAAAAAAATCAACCTTTCTAGCAATGGGCGATGATACAGAGACCTCTTCTCCTCCCCCAAAAGAAGTGGGTGACGTTACACCAGAGAGTAGTCAGCCAATTCTTGTGACTCAACAGGAGACTCAAATCCGAAGTCGCTCTAATGAAGTCACTGATGAAGATAACAACAAAGACGATTCTGAAGCTACTTGATGCCGAAGAGGAATCCGAGGCTGACGGTGTGGTTCCTCCAAAAAAGATTCGAGGGAAGAAACCTCTTATTACACTTCCCGAGGACGTTGCTGCCTTGGTTCAAGAAAATCTTAAACCACTTTCCCCTCGGTACATTCTTGCCTTAAAGAATGTACCCTACAGTTACTACCTCGAGTCAGAGAAAGAGATGCTCAAAAAACTATGGGGATTAACCGATAATATGACTCTTCGACTTCCAGTAGAAGGAGAGACACCTCTAAACTGTCAGAAAGATGAGTTGGTAGTCTACCCTGAGCTCTTCAACTAGGGACTTCGGTTTCCCCTTGATCCGATGATAGTGAGGTACTTCGAAATCCATAGATTGTGTCCAACACAAGTCACTCCCAACCAGCTTTTCACTTTATTCTCAGGAATCATGGTATCGAGGCTTGGAGGCATTCCCCTTGAAATCGAGGACTTCATCTCAGTAACCAAAGTTTCGAATGGCCCAGTTTTGCCATTTTATTACCTAACTCTAGAGGATGATTTAAAAATTGTCGACGACCTCTTCGAAGCCGACAAGTTCTGGAAGCAAAGATTTGTTTTCTTATCAGGAGCTTGGGAAAACGGCAAAGAAATTTCCGATGCCAATCCCTCAAAACTCACCCTTACTTGGAGAGATAGCAGTAAGTAACACCTCCCCCCTTTTTTTTTACTTAGCCAAACTAATCAAGTTTACTTATCTAACTGTTTATCTCCCCTTTTCCTTAGAAATTCCAAGGCGATTTAAGAGTCGTCGAAAAGAAGCCAAGGTCATCTTCCAGCAAATGGTTGAATGGGCAGAAAAGTCCTGGGGAAATGGTTTTCACTCAGCCTTTGAGACGATCAACTTCGTCAACAGCCATCTCTGGCGTATATCCTTAGGGGCTGACTTTCCTCAAGATCCGATGAACCCCCCGGATCCTATCCTAGCAGTTCAGAGGATACTTGCACCAGATGGGAAATGCTATCTTCCGACCCGGAATCGAAGTGACAGCCACCTACCATTGAAAAAGAAGGGGAAGCAAACCCTCAAAAAACCCAAAACAATCAAGGCTAAGCCTTCCAACACCTCGAAGACTGTAGGAAAGCGAAAAGCATCTGCACCTCAGCTTCCCCCCATCTCCGAAGGAGACGAACCTGTTCTGAAAAAGAAAAAGGACAATTCTCCAAAGAAGAAAAAGAGCAAGTCTAGCACGCCAAAGAAAAAGAACGAGGCTGATATACTAGAGGAAGTACTAGCTTCCGAGGTGCACGGGAAAACTTTTATCGAAGAAAACCCTGATGGAGGACTGACACTAGGTGATAATAGTGTAGACGATTACCTCAACCTCGAAAACTTCAATTCAAGCGGGGATTTTGCGTTTACTGGCAATGACTCTCAACCTACCAATTTTACTCCATCAACTTCTAATGGGGCCGCTATGGCTTCGACATCTAACGCCATCGTTCCTGTTCATGACCAACCAACAATCTTTCCTAATTCAGACAAATCCGATGAGGTAGCTTCGATCCTTCATCCTTTTGAGAATTTAAGTGCTGCAGCCAATAAATTATGTGAAGAAGTAAAAAATTCACACGCACAATTGGAGCTTCTTGCACAAAAATTGATCAAGAGCAAAAAAGAAACAGAGTCTGAAAAGACTTCGAAAATGGAGGCACTTCAGAAATTCGAAGCTGAAAAAGACGAACTTCTTAAAGAGCACAAAGAAAAAGTCGAAGCTCTGGAGACTTCTCATCGATAAGCTCTTGAAGACCTAAATTCTCAACATTCCACTGCTATCTCCGAGGCAAAGCAAAAATCTTCCGATGCTGAGAAACTTGTTAAAGAAACTCAGGAGAAGCTGGAGAATTGCCAAACTGAGTTGACTACGCTTCGAACAAAATTCGAGGAAGAAAAGAATGCTGCCATCAAAAAGGCTGAAGCTGCCGTTGGTTCTTTAATGCTTGAAGGTATCAAGAAAGCTCAAATTGATACAACTATTCAACTTCTTCGAGAGGTTCATGCTGCCTGTCCAAGGCTGGATTTGTCGGATCTTTGGAAACAAGTTCCTGAAGAAATTCGCCCGAGGGAAGCATTCGAAGTGCCACCAAGCTCCTCCTCAGAAGAAGAAGATGCTTCAGAAGAGGGGTCATCGGAAGAAGAAGAAGAAGAAGAAGAAGATGCCTAATAGATTGGGCAGTTTGTTTTTTGTGATGTTTGTTTTTTGTGTATTTGGTTAAGTACTTCTCCCCTTTTTTGTAAACTTCGTATTTTATCCAATGAACAAACCACTTTTTTTTATATCTTAAACTTCTGGTATACTTATTCAAACTGGTTGTTTCTAAAATTAGATGCACTCAGAATTCGTGGCACCTCGAAAATTAGATGCACTCATAAGACATGGCACCTCGAAAATTAGATGCACTCATAAAACGTGGCACCTCGAAAATTAGATGCACTCATAAAACGTGGCACCTCGAAAATTAGATGCACTCATAAGACGTGGCACCTCGAAAATTAGATGCACTCATAAGACGTGGCACCTCGAAAATTTGGTTGTTTCTTCAAAGCTATCGCTTCGGAAAATTATTCTTGGTCAACTTTCAAAGATGATCAGTCTTTGCCAAGTTACCAAAATAATAAATCACCCATCATAGTAAACAACCAATGGCCAAAAGAAATTTTATTAAAAAATTCAATATTAAACAGACACCTCGTTAAAACCTTTCTGGGCCAACAGATAAGGAAAGAGTATGTTTGTTTTACAAAGATTCGAAGTACAGTTTACTCACAGTACAATTTCAAGTGCTCTATATTCCAAGGATGTTTGAGGATCCTCCCCTCTCGATCAGACAACCTGTAGGAACCTGGCTTGACTTTCATTTTAACTTCGTAAGGACCTTCCCAATTTGGAGCCAATTTTCCGAGGTGCTTGTCCCTAGTATGAAGAAATACTTTTCGTAACACTCGATCGCCAATTTTGAATTCTCTCCTCTTAACTTTAGCATCGTACCTGCTTCTCATTAACGTTTGATAATGGACCACATTCAAATGCGCTTTGACCCTTTTTTCCTCTAACAAATCAAGCTCAACTCTTTTAGCTTCATCGTTATCCACATCGGAATATCGTAGCAGTCTGTAGGAAGGCAATGTAGATTCAGCAGGGCACACAGCGTCCATTCCATATACCAATGAAAAAGGAGTCTCTTTTGTAGCCTCTCTAGGGGTTGTTCTATATGCCCACAACACTTCTTGAAGATAATTCGGCCATTTCCCAGCTGCTCCTGCCAAATTTTTCTTCAAGCCATCCAAAATAGATCTATTTGTAACTTCCACCTGTCCATTTGCTTGGGGGTGGAAAGGAGTAGAAAAACATTGCTGTATCCCTTTCGAAGAGCAAAAAGAGTCCATTTCCTTGTTATTAAATTGAGGACCGTTGTCAGTCGTTATTTTTCGAGGAACTCCAAAACGGTAGCAGATGTTACTTTGAATGAACTTGATCACATCCTTAGCTTTTGTCCCAGCTAAAGGTTCTGCTTCTGCCCACTTCGAAAAATAATCAACCGCAACTATAATCATCTGTCTTCCACCAGAAGCCATAGGTAATGGTCCTACTAAATCAATCCCCCACCTATCGAAAGGAACCGCCTCTGAGATTGTCATCAGGGGTACTGCTGGTTTATGTATTAAATTTGCATAGCTTTGATAGCTGTTCGAGGAGATAATAACACATCGAAATCTCCTAATTCTACAGACCACTTAGTCATCCTTCCTGAGATGTCTGGCTTTTGCAACACATTTTTTAATGGATATGAAGTTCGAACCACAATCGTATGTGCCTGGAAGTAAGGGCGCATTTTTCTCGCTGCCACTACTATACACAGTGCCAATTTTTCGAGCTTCAAATAGCGCTTCTCAGCATCAACCAAACTTTTGCTGACATAGTAGACAGGCTTCGAAATTCTCGTATCTTCACTGACCAGAACTGCACTCACTGCATAATCCGATACTTCTATATACAAAAATAACTGCTCACCCTTTCGAGGCTTTGACAATATTTCAGGAGAGGACAAAAGATTTTTGATCTTCATAAAAGCTTCTTCACAATCCGAAGTCCACTCAAAATTATTAGGTCTACGCAGCACCTGGAAAAAAGGCAAGCACTTATCTGAAAAACGAGAGATGAATCTGTTCAAAGCTGCTAACCTGCCCGTTAACATTTGCACTTCTTTGATATTCCGAGGGGAAGTCATTGATATCAGAGCCTTCAATTGTTCGGGATCCACTTCGATTCCTCTTTCGCTAATCATGTACCCCAGAAACTTACCAGATCGAACTCCAAATGTACATTTTTCTTGGTTCAACTTCAACTGTATGGCTCTGAGATTCAAAAACGTTTCTTCTAAATCATCAATGTGTTCATCATCACTTTTGCATTTAACAAGCATATCATCGATGTACACTTCGATATTTCTCCCTATCTGTGAAGCAAACGCCTTATTCATCAGCCTCTGATATGTTGACCCAGCATTTTTTAATCCAAACGGCATCACTCTATAGCAGTGCAAACCTCTGTCAGTGATAAAAGTTGTGTTTTCTTCATCATCCGGATTCATTCGAATCTGATTATACCCCGAAAATGCATCCATAAATGTCAAGATTTTATTTCCCGAAGTGGAATCCACTAATTGATCGATTCGAGGCACTGGAAAAGGATCTTTTGGACATGCTCTATTCAGATCTGTGAAGTCCACACACATTCGCCATTTTCCGTTCTTCTTTTTCACCACCACAGGATTAGCGGTCTACCTCGGATAATTGGCTTCCCTGATATGCCCCATCTTATATAGTCGATCCACCTCGGCAACTATGGCCTCAGATTTTTCCAACGAAAAGGCCCTTCTTTTTTGAATTATCGGTTTGACCTTCGGATCGACCGCCAAGCTATGGCATATGATGTCACTTGGGACCCCCACTACATCTTCGGACCTCCACGCAAATACATCCAAATTTTCAAACAAAAAGGTCAACAACTTTTCTCGCATCGATAAAGATAACAGAGTCCCAATTCGAAGTACCCTGCCATTATTGAAAATATATTCTTCTATTTCCTCACTGACCACCACAGAACTCGGGGTTGACCTCGGATCATCAATTCCCTTGTCTGTTCCATCAGAAGTCAACCTCCCAAACTGCTAATTCTCCATCGGATCATCAGAACTTTTTCCCCGTAGTCTAAACGCAGCAGCGTAACATTCTCTTGCCACCTTTTGATCACTTCGAACTACGCCGACTCGGTCCTCGATCACATACTTCAAACATTGATGAACTGTAGAAACTACAGCGTACATTTTAGCCAACCACGACCTCCCAAAAATAGCGTTGTAGCTCGATGGACAATCCACCACCACAAAAAGTACTTGTACTTTCTTTTTGAAAGGCCCCTTTCCCAAAGAAATTTCACCCTCGAACTCCCCTATCACATTTGCTGTTGCACCAGTAAACCCTATGATAGTCCTTTCTGACCTTTCTATTCGAGGCGGAGAAGTTAATCTCTCATATGTCGACTTGAAAAGCACATTAGCAGAGCTCCCGGTATCAATCAACACTCGTCGAATCTCCACCCCGCATACTTCTGCTCCTATGACCACTGCATCTTCATGTGGCCCAGTAATCCCCCTCAAATCATCCCCATCGAAAATTATAAAGGGCACATCCTTCTTGCTGCTTAGGTGTGCTGATGCTCCTCCTTCAATTTGCCGTGTTAAATTCATTATATGCCTCTTCCTCGAATTATTAGTGTTGTTAGTCATTGAATCTCCCCCAAATATTGTTAGTGATTCGAAGAAGGCACACAAATCTCGAACACGTCCCTGACGCATCGGCTCATCTATTGACATTAACAAAAGTCGACTGGGGTCTGGGTCGACATACTCCGAGGCCACATCAAACTCATCACCTGCAACATCTAAAATCATCAGTGCAGTTTCCTGCTTAGAATTAGGATTGCCAATTTTCGGAGCTGCAGGTTTAGCATTCTTCCTGACATACTCCAGCAACTTTCCATTTTCGATCAAAATTTGCATCTCCTTCTTCAGAGCAATGCAATCATTTGTATCATGGCCAACATCATCATGATACTTGCAGAACTTATTATTGCGCTCCTCTCTTGGCCTGTTAATCGCTGGTGGCTTTCTAAAATTTATTGTTCCCCTTGTTTTCTCATATATCGAAGCCACGCTTTCAGTCAGATCCACATAGTAATCTGGCCTCACCCATACATTCGATCTGGATCTGAACTGTTGCTGATTATTACTAGAATTGTGTTGATTATATCCCCCTTGATACGAACTCGAAGCTCCTCTGTTAGAAACATTTTGATTATTCCTCGGGCGCGATGAGTTGTTATTCAAAGTGTTCGTTTGACCATTCCCTTTCTGAATAGTACTTCCTCCTCCTCGAACCCGCGTCGATTCTTCGACCTTAATCTGATCCTCAACCTGAGCCATAAGAGCTCCAAATGTTAACGCCCTGCGCCTCGTAGTCTCATCGGCTAAATCCCCAGGCAACAGTCCTTGTCTAAACGCCGCCATAGCCACACTTTCTTCACAATCATCCAATTCAGCCTTTGTTGACACAAACCTCTTAGTGTAATCCTTTAACTTCTCTCCCACAGCCTGCTTGCATTGTATTATTGTGTCTCCATTAGCTCTCATTTCCTTGCTTCCCACAAACTGTCTTCGGAAAGCGGTATAGAAGCCTCTAAAATTTGCAATTGACTCCTTAGGAATCTTGTTGAACCATTTCAGCGCGATTCCCTTAAACGTCTGAGAGAATGCTCTACACACCAATTTATCGTCGTCTTCGAAATTAGTCATGTAGTTTTTAAATTGTTCTATATGGTCATCGGGATCTTGAGTCCCATCAAACTTATCAACTTTGGAAATATCAAACCACCTCGGAAGCGGTACAGATCTGATCTCCCTGATCAATGGTTAGTCCCTCCAGTCGACTCCTTGAACATACTGATCTTCGTTTCTCATCCCCACAGTAGCATATAAGCTTGACTCACCTTCATATTTTCGAGGCGAATATTTCCGAGGTGAATATACTCGCCTTTCTTTCTTTTTCCTTCCTTGTTTATACACCCTAGCTGGCCGGAGCTCACGCTCTGCTCCTCTTGAATGGTCTCGAGAATGTTTGTACCTCGGTGTTTCATCAGACTCCGAATCTTCGAAATCCTCTTCATCACTAGAGTTCACATACAGTCGCTTTTGTAACTTTTCTTTCCTCTTTATCCCACTATACTCTTTTTTTTGCTCAAAACGTGCTTTATGTTGTTCATATCGATCGTCGCTATCGTCCATCGACTGATCCGACTGATCATTCTGATCGCCCCTTGCTATTTTAGACCTAAGCCTAGCACCATCATTATTTCCCTTCTTTTTTACCAATTCGTCAAGCTCTGCCACCTTCCTTATCATCTCATTCATTTTTCCTTCGAAATCAAATTGGATTGATTGAGTTGGAATCGATTTACCTGCCTCTTGCAAATCGTATTTGAATGTTTCCATAGCCTTGCGAACAGATGGATTGTCACCTTCTTCTGAATTCATTTTCAATCAGCGAAAAATCAAACAAAATACGAAAATTCGAACGAAAAACCTCACAAAACGAAAACTCGAGACTCGATTTTTGATATGTTGATCAAGGTATCTTCGCCCCCTCCTTCTAGCGCCAATTTGGTATGAATTAAAGTTGAACTAAGTGAATTAAGAACAAAAGTCTTCACAAAGAGAGTTTTCTGTAGCGAAAATAGTATTGCACTTATGAATCTTTCATGAGTGTAACTGTCTTCCTCAGCCTCTATAAATAGACCAGGTGAATCAGTTACAAAGGTGGTTACATAAGTGAATATTTACAACTTAGTCCCTATCTCTTTTATAAAAGCTTAATCCTACTTTATATTTGTAAGACTTATCAATCTAGTCCTTACTAATTACATTTAGGTCCCTGTAGAATATCTTTCCTTATCACACTCAGTTAAGGATTCGATGACAAGAAAGAAAGAAGAAAGCTCTTGAAGAGTTCAGGAAGAAAGAGCATGCAAGTAGTTATAAGAGAATAAGTGTTTTTGGATGTTTATTAACCTATAAAACTCTTTCTTTTGATCAACGGATCAACAGGTCATATCTTACCGGTCGGGCTGCAAGGCTTTCGTTAAATATTATAAAGCCCAATTAACTCTTCTGTAGCTCAAGTCTCAATCAATATTTTTAAATTAAACAAACATGTGACTAGTTAGTTACAATTACAAAGATAAATACAAGGATAATGTAAACCTAGGAAATCAAGAAATACAAGATAAAATTATGAAGTTCTAAAAAATTCATAGATTTCTACTTGATATTAGTTCTTCTAATGGATCACGTCGATTCACTAAATAATTAAGCATACAATATAAATTCATACTTTCTAGTATGAATCACTAAATAATTAAGCATACTCTATATTAGTTCTTCTAATGGATCACGTCGATTTATCCTAGTATTGAAGCATCCATCTGCAATACTAGGATAAATCAAATCAACAACAACAATAACATCAAACTTGATAGAACTAACTTTCTATTGTCGAAGACGATGATTCTTCCAATTATAAGAGGTGTCAAGATAAATATCTTTATTTTTGGTGAATAAAATTGTTTATAAAAGTTTATCTTAGACTCAACTTGAAATACAATTTGAAATTCAGCATATGGTGACTGGATCTCAAATGATCAACTCCTTTTAGGATGGTTGTACATTACAATCATCATTTTGTTTGATGCGTAAGTTATGGAGGAGGAAACCTCTATAGGTCTTTAACCTCTATAGGTCTTTATGATTTTGTCTCAAAACTCTATGGCTCACACATTAAAACGAGAATCATCTATTATAAATGTGAATTTCAAAGAACCACGAAAGGTTCTCTAAGCATGGAAAATTATTTAATAAATATGAAAGAGATATCTCATAATCTAATCTTAGTTGGTTATAACATTTATGTGGATGATCTTGTGTCTCAAGTTCTTGCAGGCCTGGACTCAAACTACACACATATAGTCATGATTTTAGATGATAAATTTATACTTAGTATGATTGATCTTCGAACCTCTTTTTTTTTACTTTTAAGAGTAGGTTGGAGCAACTATCTAATCAACATTATGATATGGTAAATCTAAGTACTACATCTCCAGACTCAAACCAACAAAATATTGACGATAAAAAACAAAAGAACTATAAAACTTAGAGGGAAAGTTGGTAACACTGGAGGTAGAGGCTATGGAAGATATTTCCCAAACAAACCAACTTTCCAAATCTATGACAAGTGTACGGTCATGAAGGTGCTACATGTTGTTATAGAGATTATCATACAGAATGATAATAACATGGAAAACTATTGGTAGGTAGACTCATGTGATACTCACCACAATATAGAAAATCCTAATGCTATAATTCAAAAGAATGATTTCTCACGTAACAAGTCTATTATTGTTGGCAATGAAAAAAAACGTTTTATAAAACACGCTGGTATTTCAAAATTACCTACAATGGGAAAATCTTATATTAATTTGCAAAATATCATACATATTCCTAAAATAACCAATAATCTCATTATTATATTTAATTAACCAAATAAAATTTAGTTTTTATTGAATTTTACAAGTATTGTTGTTTTGTTAAGGATATTCAACTGGGACAATCCAATTAACATGGAAATCTAGGGATTCAGTTTATTGCATTGATTGATCTGTTACTCAAGAACCTAGAGTTCTTAATTCTTAAATGTCACTAGGGCAGTCTACTTCTTTGTCTAAAATAAAAGAATGGAATATGAGATTAGCTCATCCATCATATCAAGTGTTATCAACAGTCCTTAAGATTTGTAGTTCTTGTATTAAAAATAAATAAAAAATCTTTTTTTATCAACTTAAATTGGGAAAGTGTCGTAGTTTACCCTTTTTAGTTTCTACATAACATGCTAAGAATGTTTTGAATTTAATACAAACTTTAGTAGGTTTACTTAGAAATGCCTAATGAAGCAGAAAAGTGATGTGTATTATGTTTTTATTCAATTAAAAAAATTGATAAAGGCTCATTCTGAGAGAGAAAAAAAAACTATACAAGTTAGATAATGGTGGTGAAGATACTTCTTTATTACCTATCACCAAATTTGCATGTATATATTTGAAAACTTTATGCATCATACATTTGCCCAAAATGGTATGGCAAAGACAAAACACAAACGTCTAGTTCAAACTGGACTAACTGTGTTAGCTCAATCTCAAATACCCTATTCTTTTTTATATGAAGCTTTTAATACAACTGTATTATTAATAAATAAGATGCATACACCTATACAAAGTAACAAGTCACCTTATGACACTCTCTATAACGTACAACCTTCTTACATTTTTCTTAAAATATTTGGTTGTGCATACTTTTTTTGTCTAAAATCTTATCAACTACACCAATTCCAGTAGCATTCATTTTAGTTTATTTTCATTGGAGATTCATCCACACACAAAGGCTATAATTGATTGTCATCTACTAAGGAAATTTTGATTTCAAGAATGTCATATTCAATAAATATGACTTTCATTTTCAATATAGTTAATAAATAGTAAGTTAAAATAAGGTTTTGTTCTAGTGTCACAATTAGATTTCCTTTAACAATCTATATGGGCATCTATCAGAGACAATCTATATGATATAGCCTATGGGATTTGAAGATCCCTTGAACTCCTACCATTTATGCAAACTTAACAAAAATATATATGGATTAAAGTAGGGTTATGGGTCATGGTAGTTTATGCTAAAGGATGTCTTACTTTAATGAGATTTTCTAAATTCCAAGGTTGGTAGATTTATGCTCTTCTATGAAAATAAACAAGTTATTTTAATAATTTTTTATTGCGAAGATGACATAAAAGTAACATGAAATTGAACACATGTTCCTTACAGATTTATCAAGAATCTCAACTCAATATTTACACTAAAATATATGGCAGGTCTACATTATTTCCTAGGCATGCAGGTTACGTTTAATAAGTATAGTTTGTACATTACTCAGATAAAATACTTACTTTAGATTAAATCGCTGATTGCAAACCATGTGATACTCCTATGACAGTTGGCTCTATTTTTTCAGTTCATGATGATACTCTTCCTGATGATCATATACCATACAAGAGCATGTTAAGATTATTACAATGTCTGTTAAAATGACATAGCCTTCGTAGTTAAGAAAGCAAGTTAATTTGTTCAAGCTCTAATAAATGTACATTTTAAATATGTTAAAATAGTGCTAAGATACTTATCTATAATGAAATTTATGGATCCTCATCTCAGAGCCACACCACAGTCTCATAACTAGTTTATGTGATGCATATTGGACAAGCTCGCTAGATGATAGAAAGTCCATTGGTGGCTATTTTTTTTAGGGTGACTCCTTGGTGTCATGGTCATTTATAAAACAAAGTATTATACCTCATTCTAGCACATAATCAAAATATCGCTCATTAGTAAATCTACTAGCTGATCTAATCTGGCTACAAATAGTATAAAAAGAACTAAAATTACCTATACTCCGAGCTCCGGGCTCCGGTGGTATGATACGACAATCTTGGAGCTATTTCTTTAGGTTCAAACTAGGATTTGCATGCACGAGTGAAGAACATAAAAATTAATGTGCACTTATTTTAACGATTTCTACATCACTTACTCGAGATTAGGTATATTCCAATCCATGATCTAACTGCTGAATCTTGACAAAACCTTTAACGGTTTCCCGATTTCGGATGTTTAGAGACAAACTCTCATTTCGAATCTCTTCGCTTAGTGTTAGGGGGATGAAAGAATTCTTCACTCATTTAGGGATTCAAAGACAAAAAAGATAAAAGATTTGATTTACAGAGGTGAGTAAGAAAGAACATGATAGTAGTTGAAAAAAAAGAAGTGTTTTTGGTTTTTCGGTAACCTAATAAACTCCTTCTTTTAATCAATGGATCGGATCGTACTGATTATGCGGTAAGGTTTGGGTTCTAAAGACGGGTTTAATTAAATATTGTGAAACTCAATTTTCTCTTGCCTACCCGACTCTCAATCAATAGTTTTAACTTAAACAAACATGTGACTAGTTAGCTACACATCACCAAATGTCTTTTATTATTCAGCATTACACCTATTAGGTATTCACAATTGGAGAAATTAGTTACAATTGTAAAGATAAATATAAGTATAATTTAAACATAGTAGTAAATTTTCAGTTTCTCAAAACTCTTGGGCTTTCCAACTTCACCATCTTTCATATTATGCCCTTACTAAAAAGTTTGAAGAAGATTAGGTAACACATAAACTTTTAGATAAAATGATCAATATTATTAGCCATCAATATACTCACCCACACCACATACACATCTATAAAATCACCATACCCAAGTTTGAACATATCACATCTGTTAAACATGGGAAGGATTAGTAGTATATAACTAGGAACATATCTCAACTAGTATGAGGCCTTTTGAAAGTGGACCAAAAGCAAAGTCGTGTGGTACCCATATTCCCAACATATAGTATTAGAGCTATCCCCACACATAACGCGGTGATGGTGAAATTCTCAGATGTCGAACGTATGATGAACCATCAAATCTAGCTCAAGGTAAATAAGTTGCTTTAGACATCCTAGTTCGAAGTGCATATGGCTCATCAAGCAGTAATACTTGATTGGAGTAGTGGCGATAAGGAACAAAAAAAGTGATGGTCTAATAGGAGGTGAGCAGCAATATCCGTAGTGCCTCTACGGTTTAGGTAACCCCATCCTGATTAGAGTGGGCGGATGGAAGTCAATTGAGAGAAGGCTAACGTGGTACTTTGTTCGTGAGGAGAATTTGATATAGTGGCGACCAAAGTCACACATTCCACATCGGTTAAACATGGGAAAGATCAGTGGTATATAAGTAAGAGCATATCTCAACTAATATGAGGCCTTTACGAAGTCGGCCCAAAGCAAAGCCGTGCGGGCCTTCGGACCCAAAATGGCTAATATCATACTAGTGTTTAGATCGGATTGCTCTTTCTTATATACATAAACGGAATATGAGGTATCCATATTCCCAACAATTTCTTTTTCACTCAAACTATTCAACTAGTTTTGTTTGATATGATTTGAATTATAAAATATTCAGATGAACATCCTCTTCTATTGCAGTAGATATAATGTACAAAACTCAAAACTGATATAACCTCTCGTACATAGCCGGATGTAGTAATTTTCGATATCCATAAGTAATTATTTTTATAATATCGTTAGGTGAGAGACAGAAGAAGCAGAATTATACCTTTGACATAAAAAAAAGATTAGATGTTACAATTGCAATAACTTTGATCGTTTTGCTACAAATTGTGGGTACAAGACAAAATAATTTCGTTAAATGAGAAGTCAGATTCAGAGATGGATAATTGAGTGACTACAAAATTGAGGGAGATAAATGTTGGATTAAATTTTGTAGTCAAGACTTTGAAAAAACAGAAACGACAAACATGGCTTTGAAAGATAAGATCAAGCAGTTTGAAGCCGTTTTATTCCGTTTATATTTCAGTTATTCTACAATGTAATATATAAGATGTTATAGTAGTGAAATGAATTAACCCTTTCACAAAACTTTGTTGTCTCTGTTAAAAAAATAACGCAATCCTACATTCTAGGAGAAGCAGAAGGATTAAATCCTACCTTCTAAGAATCAGATACATTCTGAAGAAGTAGAGGGATTTAATCCTACATTCTACAAGAAACAGAAAGATTAAATCCTATGTTAAAAAGAAGCAAATACATTTTGAAGAACAGAGGGATGAAATCTTACATTGTAAAAAATGGATCAGACTATGAAAAAATATTTGGCTAAAATGAAATCAATAGTTGATAACTTGGCTCTAGCAAGCTGTACTATGAGTATCGATGACATGGTATCTCATGTTCTTGCTTGTCTGAATTCAAACTACACTTTTACTATGGTGTGCTTGGCTGATAAAAAATGGTGGATTCAGAAAATCCCCTACGGATATTTGATATGGAAATGAAGATAGCAGGTTTTCTCATGTTTGTGTGGTTAAGATGCAGTACTTTCGAGGACGAACATCCAGTGTCTCAACCTATTGCAATCCTGCATCGCTATTTCCAGACAAGCCTGAATAATGAATAATGGGTGATGGGTAGAGGTGTCTAATGGTTCAGGAACCACGGTTCAAAGCTGACAACCCGCTTAAGAACTGGCGGTCTACCTGCGAAACTGGCCCATTAGGACTGCAACCTGGCAGGACCGCAACCCGCCGAGACCGCAACCCGCCAGGACCGCAACCCGCCAGGACCGCATAAGGAGCAACCCGCCAGGACCGCAACCCGCCGAGACCGCAACCCGCCGAGACCGCAACCCGCCGAGACCGCAACCCGGCAGGACTGCGAAACCACGGTTTATTTGTAAGAAACCACGGTTTATTTGTAAAAAACCGGCGGTTTATTGGTAAATATTATGCTGATTTTATTTATTTTATAACCAAAATGTTATATTTAAAAAATATTGAGATTGAATATTATTATAGAATTATTATTACATTTTTGTTAATATTAATTTGTTTTGGTTATTAATATTTTAAGTGTTGTAATTATTATATAGTCTAAAATTTTAAATATTACTTATGTTATTATCATATTTTGAATATTATTATTATTATGTTTTTATATCTAATACAAAGCAAAACTATATCTTATCATGTTAAAATATTACAAATTCTATGGTTATAAATTTAATATTACATTTTGAATTTTATTATTGTGATTTGGTTTTGAATATTACAAGTGTTTGGTTTTATTTTTTAAACCAAAATCATATTTTATCATGCAAAAATATTACAAGTTATATTGTTATAATTTTAATATTACATTTTAAATTTTATTATTGTGATTTGGTTTTAAATATTACAAGTGTTATTTACTATTTTTAAGTTATATTGTTATAATTTTAATATGACATTTTGAATTTTATTATTGTGATTAGGTTTTAAATATTACAAGTGTTATTTATTATTTTTAAGTTATATTGTTATAATTTTAATATTATATTTTGAATTTAATTATTGTGATTTGGTTTTAAATATTACAAGTGTTATTTATTATTTTTAAGTTATATTGTTATAATTTTAATATTACATTTTGAATTTTATTATTGTGATTTGGTTTTAAATATTACAAGTGTTATTTATTATTTTTAAGTTATATTGTTGTAATTTTAAAATTACCTGTTGAATATTATTATTGTGATTTGGTTTTAAATATTACAAATGTTATTTATTATTTTTTAAACCAAAATCATATTTTATCATGGTAAAAGATTACAAGTTATATTAAAATATTTAATATTACAAATGCTAAAATATTACAAGTCATATTAAAATATTTAATATTACAAATGCTAAAATATTACAAGTCATATTAAAATATTTAATATTACAAATGCTAAGATATTACAAGTTATATTAAAATATTTAATATTACAATTGCTAAAATACATTTTTTAGTCTCTTGTCGCTAACCACTTTTTTAAGTCGCAAAACTTTCTCAACAGTAGCTGCAATTTGTAATGGATCTCCCAAAACTTGTCCTCGAGTCTCACGATTAACCTTACTTAACGCAGCAGCAATCAAATCGACCATCTTCGTCTTCGTACTAAGACTTTGTTTAGGAACAATGGTCTTACTCTTAGTCTTGGTTATAGTTGGGTGTTTGACACTTCGTGTCACCTTGTCGACCATTTTAGAACTAAAATTTGGTTTGGCGGTCTTACTAACAGTCGTACGTGTAGTACTAACAAGTTTGAAGTTTCGCCTCTCCTTATTAGAAATTTTCAAACTAAAATTTTGTTTGAGAGTCTTACTCATATTCGTAGGTTCAGTAGCACATTTGATGCGTCGTGTGATCGGATCCCTCTCGGGTGGAGGAGACATCATAAAAGAAGAAAATTCCGAAAAATCAGTTTTCGGAGTTGCTTGTCCTAACCTGTTGTTGAAGCCACAAGACGGCATTGGAAATAGGAAATGAGAACAAATAATAACTAATACAAACTAATAACAATTTTTTTTCGAAAAAAAAATCTAACTATTTCGAAAACAGAAGTACGATATGTAAAATACAAAAGTTAAGCTTAATAACAAAATCTAGAACAAGTTGAGAGATTTAGAGAGTTTATAGTAGATTTAGAGAGTGTGTGAGGTTGGAGTTGGGGTCTCCTCTATATATAGGGGAGACCCATATTTTTTTTTTTTGAAAAAACCGATTTTTTTTTTCGTCCGGACCATCCGGATGGGCGTCCGGATGGTCCGGGCAGACGGTCCGGGGCATCCGGACGGTTTCGCCCGGACGCCCGGACAGGAAAATCGGACCATCCGGATATCGATCCGGATGGTCCGGTTGGAACCGGGGCATCCGGACGGTTCGGCCGGATGCCCCGGATGACCAACGGCTAGTTCAAACGAACTAGCCGTTGGATGAACCGGGGCATCCGGACGGTGCATCCGGATGCCCCGGTTCATCCAACGGCTAGTTCGTTTGAACTAGCCGTTCGCAGCGGACCATCCGGATGGTTGGCCGGATGGTCCGCTTGATGACGTCACGGATGACGTCAGCAATCTGTGACTGATTTTTTTAAAAAAAATATATTTTTTTTATAAAAAATTTAATTTTTTTTAAAATGTAAGCATTTTAAACTATTAAAAATAATCAAAACTTTATATATAGGATTTCGCGCACTAATATTTTAAAAAAAAAAATTAAAAAAATTATTTAAATAGGAAATTCGAACTATTATATTAAAAAAAATAAAAATCTATAAATAAATTTTTCGAACTATTAGTTTTTAAATAATTTTAGTACTTTTATGAAAAAAATATATATTAAATTCTCTAGATTAATGAAAGAAATTTTATATTATAAACCCTTCTTTTTTTTCTAGTTTATTGAAATAAATTTTATATTATTAGCAAGTTAATTTGGAACATAATAGATAGTTTATATTGTTGTTGATGTTAATCTCCTAAATAAATATATTTAATTAATTATATTTAATTATGCCATCATAATATAATTTCTTTTTAGGAACCAAATTACAGATAGTTAATTGAAACACATTTGGTATTTTTGAATTTATTTCACAATCAAATTACATGTGTTTATGCAATTGGAACATAATCCAAATTTATACAATTTTTAAAACTTTAAATTTATACTTCAAAAATTAAATACTTCAAATATTAAATTTATACTTCAAATGTTGTAAATTTGTAATCAAAATACAATTAGATGTACTTATTTTATTTAATATCTACATAATATTAAATAAAATATCTTAAATACATAAATATAATTAGAAAAGAAAACGTATCAAAATCAAATTACAATTATTTTTTAAGAATGTAATTGATGATTATAAAATTTCGATTAAAATGATAACATATTTAAATTAAAATACATGAAATAGAATAATTAACTCAATTATTGAAATTAGATTCAATTAAACACTTACAAATTAATTTTAAATAACATTATAATATATTCTGATAAACGGTTCTTAAATGGTTAAATGGTTTGGCTGATGGTTTGAACTGATAAACGGCTCTTAAATGGTTCGTCTGGTAGTTTGAACTGGCGGTTTAACTGTGAAACTGGCCCATTACGACTGCAACCTGGCAGGACCGCCAGACCGTCAGGACCGCATAAGAGCAACCCGCCGAGACCGCAACCCGCCGAGACCGCAACCCGCCGAGACTGCAACCCGTGGTTCAGACTTAAACGGTGCGGATTGATGCTGGTTCAAACCGTTTGACCTCTAGTGATGGGAAAATAGAAATGATGCAGGGGACTAATTGAAATACAAATGTAAAACATTTTTACTAGACTACTTACAGCATGCAGTAGTTTACTAGAAATGATGCAGGAGAGTATAAAGATATGGTTTAACATTTTCTCCCTTCCGATGCATCCATAAATCCTCTTTCTATTTGTTTGAGACGGTCAACACTCCACCCGTCAATAAATGCACTTCATTTTGTTTGAGACATCAGACAGTCAAGACAGTATGTGGACTTGGCAGGCTATTATTAGGTCTCTTTTTTTATTTAAAAAAAAAATATATATTAATTTTTTTAGTTACAATAAACAAAATTATATTTTTATTTTTTAAAACTTATAAATAAAAATCTGATTTGTATATTGAATATATAAAAAGTTTGAAGTTTTATATTTTTTTTATAAAAAAACTTATTTTGAGTTATAACTTTTAATAATAATAAAAAGTTTAATTTTATTTTTTATTTTTTTCAGATTTATAAATAGAGAGTTGGCGGTTATGATTTGGAATCGAAATAAAATAGTGGTTTTATTTTTTCGGAGGGAACCCGCAGCCGCTACTCAAAGTGCAATGAGTGCGCACAGGGTAAACCCTCAGTCTGACGCGATAGCCTGCAAACCAACACCAGAAGGTAAACCACACAAGGTGACAGGCTCACCCGAGAAAGCGTATGTAAATGGACTCGAACTCATGACCTTTTGGTCATAAGAATGCAACCAACTCGGCTACCCCCTTAGAGGCTAAGAGAAAGTATTGTGAATAGTTAAAAGAATGATTTTGTATAGGGGAATTTTTTTTCTTAAATTTTTGATAGTAGATTAAACTGATGTGAGATAGATATATTCAATTATTTTTGAAACATTTGACTTCCTAAGAATCGGCCTCATTTTAGGGTGCCTAACAGAAATTTGAAAAGAGTATTAGACCAATCAGTCATAGTTAGTTCAACTACTAGGATAGATTTGGCCTTTATTCATTTGTTTTTATTTCAAATTTTACTATGAAAAAATGTTATTCAAAAGTTCAAAATTATTCAAAGTTATATATTTTGTTAATATTTATAAATATTATTACATCAAAAATTTAAAACATTATTTTTTTCATTATTTATTATCATTATTAAAAATTTAATACGGTTATTACAAAAGAAGAAAATACATACAATTTTCAAACAAAAATTTTAATTAAACCAAAACCAAAACCAAAATTATTTTTATTAAAAATTACAAAAAAGTCTTATCTTCGAATTAATTAACAAAAGAAATTAAAAATAATACATATTGCAACGGCATTGAAAAAAATATATAATTTTTAACTTTTGTGTTATTCGAAAAATAAAAAATTTACTATTATCATACAAATTTGTATTTCTATTATTTCTCATAGCGTTGGCTAAATATATAATTTTTTGCTCAAGATTTTTGAACTCCTTTCTAATAACTTTATATAATAACATAATATAATATAATATAAAACATGGTATAATCAAAATTGCGAAACATACTATATTCAAGTTGCGAAATGTGTATTCAAGTCGTAAAAGATAGTATATTGTAGTTGTTAAACATAATGTATTTAAATTGAAAAAATTGAATTGTAAAACATGACATATTAAGATTTGGGAAACCTTAAATTTGCAACAAACACCACAAACAATTCGCCAGGATATAGCAAAATTGTGTATGGCTTTCACTAGGATTTGGTGAATTAAATGAAAACTTTATTAGAGCTGGTATGCACCATTTTACCATAATTAAGTGAATTTAGTTTGACTCATTATTGTTTGGAATATGGGTACCACATATTCTGCTTCCGTATATAAGTAAAAATAACCTGATTTTCATACTACTATGATATTATTTGCTTTTGACCTTTGGGTCCACATGACTTTTCTTTCGGTCCACTTCCAGAAGACATTATACTAGTTGAGAGACGCTCTTACCTATATAAGATTGATAATTCTCATCTTTAACCAATGTAGGGTGTGGAACTTTGGTCGCACTTAACAAATCCTCCTCTCAAACAAAGTACCACTTTAGCCTCATCTCAATTGACTTCCATTCGCTCACTCTAATCAGATGGCTCCAAAGTCCACAATATGAGTCATAGAACTTTACCTCACTACGTTGTTCATTAGCACCACCCCAATCAAGTACCACTATTTTGATACACTCCAATAAAGTCACACTGCTTGATGAGCCACATGCATTCCAAAATAGGTCACACTACTGATCTATAGAGTAGATCATTCACCTTGAGCATGACTCCTAGTTCATCATGTTTGACACTCGAGAATTGTAGCCATAACGCGTTCCTTATCGGCCTCGATCTCTGATACCATTTTTTTAGAATATGGGTACCGTATATATTACTTCTATATATAAGTAAGAAATATCTGATCTTAACACTAGTAGCATATTCTCTTTTTGAACAAAGGCCCACATGACTTTGCTTTTGGTCCACTTCCAAAAGGCCTCATACTAGTTCAGATATGTTCTAGTTCAGATATGTTCTTACTTATATGCCATTGACCATTCCTAACTGTCATGTTTAACTATAGGATTGCAAAAATTAGTATATCAAACCATCCAATCAACTTGAATATAATTGACGAAACAAACAAGAAACCTACTTCACGACCAACGATTCACCAATTAACTAACCAAATTAAAACACAAAATAAATAACGAAAAATAAGAAATAATAAAATAAATCAACACACAAGATTCATTTTTTGTGGAAAACCCCCTTTGATATGAAGAGTAAAAACCACAGGACTTATGAAGAGTCTCTCCAAACAACTTATATTATTATGATAAGTTGATGATACAAGTATATTCAGTTTAACCTAATAAAAATCTACAAACCATCTAACAACTTCAAGTATAATAAACTAACAAGAAGAGAAAGAAAAGTGAAGAATCTCACAAAAACTACTACACTATTACAACAACTATTATCATGATCCGTAACACAAAATAAAAATCAAAGTGGTCAGATAAAAGCTCCACATGTCACCAATATCTTTTACGAAGTTCACAAAATACATACATCGTCTGCCCCTCGATCATACCTCTTTACTATGGTAGTACTCAACAGCTCCGAAATTCATAAACTTATTTTTATGACAATTTAAGTTGAAAATAATAATGATCTCTGATGAATCATGTGGTAAACCAACAAGGTTTAGGTTATTAAGAGAAATATATGCAGAAATAAACGAAAACAAAGCTAAATGTGAAAGAAAAGATATTGCAATTTTGTTATTTGTTGAAGAACCAACCACTTACGAAGAAGCCACGACAGATGAAGATTGGTATTATGCGATGAGAGAGGAGATTCAGTCGATTCAGAGGAATACTACATGAAAATTTGCATAACTGTCTAAAAGTCACAAAACAATTGGTCTGAAATGGGTTTTCAAAGTAAAGAACAATCCAGATGGAGAAATCATCAAACACAAAGCTATATTGGTGGCCAAAGGATATGTTCAAGAGAAAGGTATTGACTTTGATATAGTTTTTCCCTTGATGCTAGAATGGAGACAGTATCGAGATTTGTTAAGAAAGGAAAATAAAATTAGGTATTAAGACTCAAAAAAGCACTTCATGACATTAAGGAAGCTCCAAGACCTTAGAATGCTAAGCTATATATATGTCTCTGAAGTCTTGGATTTAAGAAATGTCCATTGGAGCATGCTTTATATAAAAGACATTTGAAGAATGAAACTCAAATTGTTGGGGTTTATGTAGATTATTTTATAATCAATGGTACACGAGTTGTAGGAATTCTGAAGTTCAAACAACAAATGATGAAATCTTGGATTATTGAGTTAAAATTTTGGAATTCAAGTTGTTCAAAGCCGATGCAACATAAGTTTATGTCAGGCAAGCTATTCACTGGAGATCTTGGAGAAGGTGAATATAAAGGATTGCAAACCATGCAAAGTTCTGATGTATTCCTGCATAAAATTGTGCAAAGATAACGATAACCCACCTGTAGATGTGATATTGTAAGTATCATCGACAGCTTGCATTACTTCGTGAATACAAAGCCTTATTTAGCATTCCTAATAGGATTCGTAAGTGTTAGATCTAGATATTTCCTAGAGCTTGGATTCGTTGATTTCACTACGAGACAAAGATAGAACAATAAGTAAGAGAGAGAAATATGTGGTTGTAGAGAGAGAAAGTGGTTAGAGTAATTTTATATTATATATTTGTCCTTGTCCCAAAAACGGAAACTTTCTTTATATAGTGACAATGATGAGCTCTATTTTACATAAGTTACCGCATTAATTATATTTGTGCCCTTTTACACCCTTATTTCCCATATTTCCAATTAAGTCCTCAATATTTCTAGAATTATCACTATAGTTACATATAATTACTAACATATTGTGATATTATCTACTTATGTATACCTGAGGAGATCTAGGTATTTTTCACCCTTATACCGATGCTGGGATCGCAAGGCTAATTGGTCAATCATTTATTGTCAATAAGGGCTGACTGTCGGGCATTTCTGCTATGGTTCGTCTGTGTTGACAGGATCAGTTGTGTCAGGTTCCCTTCTTAACAATGTGTTTCCAAAAAACATGCTCGTTCCTGATTTAACGACTTCTATATTTTATTTTATTTTTTGGTATAAGGGGCATTTTTTGATCGTAACCCTGATGCATTTTGCACCAAACCCGCTTGTTATTCCGGGCCCATCTTACATATTTGAGAAAGGTGGTTTCTTTACCATCCACATATCTCATTGTCCCTAGACGTTTGCTGTGTAGGTTTTGCCTCTTGGATTACTCAAGGCTTGAATTTTGATATTTTCCTCCTAGTCTTTCTAAGATATTACAACTTGACACTTTTTTTTTCAATTATTTAGCAGATTTTTAATCAGGATTTTGAACAAAAACGACTCGTGGACTTCCGTATGCTCTTTTTTTATTGCACTCCTCCATGAAGATACCCGTTGAAGGGGTCAACTGCCTATAAATACCTTAACTTCTTCACTTTACTTTCACAACAACTTAGAGAGAGAAAAATTTCCTATTTTTTAGCTTATCTAGACCGAGAAAATGTGTCTGCTCGTTATTTATGTTTATGAAAAAACCAGCTTCTAAGAAGAAAACCGACCTATCCCTGAAGCCAGTTTTTGGTGCGATCGACTATGTTAGTATTTCTAAGAGTGCTGCTGAATATAAAGCAGCAATTTTAATCGAGAACACACCATTCGTTCCTTTAGGCTCAACCACTGTTTATTTCCCTAAAACTGAACCGCCCCAAGCTCAATTTTCTAAAAAAACCCGCTCCTACGGTTCCTATCACCCGATACTCGACTTTGGGAAACAAAGTTACTTCCGTTCAAGAAATTAAACCTCAATTCATAGTTATGAGAGACTCTAACGCTTCTTCTTTCTCTCCCTGGATGGTTTGGTTAATTGGGACCATCATGGGTTATGAAACCGGTCATAATACTGCAGCCACTATTAGAGGTTTGGTACAAAGAGATGCTAAATGGCAGAGGCTCGAGGAAGGTTTCTCTAAAAAATAACAAAAGACTAACCCTGGCCGCACTAGTCTTAGTAGTAGCTCCATCTTTTTCCTTTCTACCCCTGTCGTGGAAGAGCTGGCCGATCTTGAAAAAGTTTTGCCGGAGGAAAAGAAAAGCAAATCATTGACCCCTATTTCTCCAACCCCAAAGGAAAAAGAACACAAAGCATCGACCCCCATTGCCACAACTATAAAGGAAAATGAACACAGAGTATCGACCCTAATTGCCCCAACTATAAAGGCACCTACAAAGGGGGTCACTCTAAAAAAATGTAAAGAGTCGACCTCCACTGTCCCGTCAATAAATCCATCTTCCAAGGGGGGCGTCCCTAAAAAGAAAGATGCAAAAGAGGCAAGTCCCCCAAGGAAGTCCGAGAAAAAACGGTGACACTGCTAAAAGAGATCTTGATGATGGTTTTGTTGCTAACAGGTTGATCGATCCCGACGTTGATAAAAAAACGATGTTCACCAGCAAATCAATCCATATTTAACCAATATGAACCATGCTCAATCCCTTCACACCGATACTATAGAGCAGACTGCTACCGTAGGGGAGGAATCGACCCGCTGAGATGGTTAACAGGTTGTTGTTGTTGGGGATGGTGTTGCTACCCTCGCAGTGGATGAGGAACCCTATCCACCTGTTCTTGTCGAATTACTTACCAGTTACCACAATTGCTTTCCCAGGGAACATATTATGTCCCTTTTTAGTGGCAAGTATTTATATTATAGTGGAAAGAATAATCCAGGATCAAATTGACGTGGGGGATTCCTGACTATGTTAAGATTTATTTTCCGACGCCTGGGGGACGCCACTATAAGTAATCAAAGAGAAGTAGTCTTTTTTACCGATTTTTTTTAATTGGGGTTGAAGAGTCCCGCTCGAACCTGACATCGTGAGATACTTCAAAATCCTAGAGATTTTCCTGACCCACCTTACCCCTAATTCTTGCTACACGCTGATGTCGTGTATAATGGTTTCATGTTTGGCTTAGGTGCTGATATCTATAGAGGATTACATAGTAAGGATCAGTCTTTCGAAATCACGCAAGCTACTCTTTTTTCAATTCTTTTTTAGCCAATAACAAGAAAATAGTAAATGACTTGTTATTTGCTAACAAAGCATGAAACACCGATTTATGTTTATAAGAGGTGCTTGGGAGAACAACTGATCTCATAATGTAAATAACCTGAGGCGTGTGACCTGCAAATGGATTCAAGAAGGTTCGTATATTTGTATATACCTTCTTTTAACATGTTTCTTCTTTAGTTTCCAAGTCGAAGTTGCAAGCAATAAGGAAGGCTCATATGAAATCCAACACGACCATTTTTATGAAACTTAAGAATTATGCCGAGAAAAACTAAGGATAAGCAATTCACCGATGCTTTAAAAATACCAACTCAGTCAACAAAAACATCTGGCGTTGCTCGAACGAAATACTAGATGTTGATCAACTACGAGTACAACCCGATATTGTTGATCTAGTTCACGGAGATGTCTTTCCGCCAAAGCGGAATTGGGCTTCTAGTAAACGCGTTAAATCCGAAGAGTTATCCGACCAAGAGGAAGAGAAGGAAACCTTTGTTGGTGATGAGCCTCGAGAACTTGTCGTTGCGGAACTTGAGAATATTGTCGTCCTTACCGACCCAACAGCTAGCGAAGGAAAATCCCCCAACAACAGGGAAGATTAGAACAAAAACGATGGGGAAAAAAAAGAAAGTTGTTATAACCGAGTATGGAAACAAAAAACCCTGAGCAGTTAAGAAGAAGAAGGATCAGGCTATTGTGGAGGAAACCAACAAAATACCGATTGTAGAGCAAACAACTATCTCGATACTGTTCGAACAATATGGACGTGTCAAGGTAGATGTGCCCGTTGGAGAATCTGAAAAAGAGAAAAATGTAAAATATGGAGGTTCTACAGGTGATGCAATGGTGTTGGAGCATCTGGAAATCCAACTAATAAAATGTATGATAATCCCATCGATATTGTAACTGAGCCAATGCTTCCTCATGTCGCATCGTCCCAACAACGATTTTTCCAAAATCCTCCACGGCATATGGCACCTGAAACGGGGGATATATCATGCCATGAGCCATACCCGTAGTTTCCCTTCCACGACGCTCGAATTGTTTCTCTCTTAAAAAGTCATATACCATGGCTAAAACTCTATGTAATATGGTAGCTCCCTTTGCATTAAAATAAAGGAAAGTAACACAGCTCAACCGTGAACTGTTGGAGGTCAAGAAGCGTGTGTCTGGCATAAAGGTAAATTTTGAGGTCATTAGAAGTTAGAAAAAGAATATGAGGAGTCGATCAGGCATGCCAATACTCGGCCTACATCGGCTAAAGTTGGTCCATAAAATTCTTTGAGAAAAAGAATTAGAGTTGCAGGTGGCTCAATCCAACAAAACAAATTCAATCAATCTCTACGTGACTCCATATCCAAAGCTAAAAAAGATCAGGATACGCTGGTGCGGGGCTCGGCTGATTGGACAATTCAAAACCAATTTCTTCATCAGAGAGTAGCCAAAGCGGCAAAAGTTTTCTCTGAGCTCTGGTATGCTATAGAAAATGAAAATAAAGAAGAAAAAGTTTGTTCTTTGCTAAATGCAAGAAAGTTATGCAACAAAACCTTGCCGATGCCAAGGCCTTTTTTGTTTTTAATTTTCATAACGAGTACACCCATTTGCTCTTAGGTTCACTATGGAAAGATGTTCCAGAAGAAAATCGCCCCGGAGGGGTTGTTAGTAAATATTTGGCTAGTCTTATGTTATTTTTAATCCATCCTTGTTTAAGTATGTTTTTTTTGTTGCATCCCTAACTTTACTGATGTATTTTTTTGTACCCCAATTATTTTTAGAAATTGCAGCATTTGGTTTAAAGTACCTAACGTTCATTCCATTCACAGAAAGAGAAAGTGATCAATTTTTTATACTAAAAAATTTAACTCTCAAACAAAAATATGAGTGAAAAATAAATCAATAATTGTGGACTGAAAAACTAAAGAAGTTGAACACATCTTTATAATTAGGTTTGAATTTTTTCTCAACTTAATAGTTGAAAAACCCTTTAGGTTCGAATATGTAGATCAACTTAATAGTTGAAAAACCATTTACGTTTGAATATGTAGATCAACTTAATAGTTGAAAAACCCTTCTTAAAGCGTCAGATTTCTCGCTCCAAAGATGACAACTCGTCTAAATTATAATCAGTAGTGTCGCTATATTCTCTTCTGGCCGACATTCAATTTTTGTTTCCAAATTGTTATTATGTATTCATGCACAGGATCGAACCCTACGATTGGAGCCGCCTTCTCTTCGGCATTAAGCTTAGCTATATCAACCAAAAACTATTCTTTTGTCATTATGGGGGTCGATTGTTTACTTCGTCCTCGTCCATTATGATCGTAAGCATCATATCGCTCTTGAGAACGTCACCTTCAGTGTTTGAGTCAACTCCATCGGTGTCCTTACCTAAATACTTTCCATCTACCGCTTATACATTCATCTCTCTCAAGGTCGTTATTTGGGAGAACAAGGTTCCTGGGTATCACTTCGGTTCCCACAAACGGCCCCAATGATAGATCTAAATATTTCTAGAGCTTGGATTCGTTGATTTCACTACTAGACAAATATAGAACAATAAGGAAAAGAGAGAAAAACATGGTTGTAGAGAGAGAAAGTGGTCAGAGTAATTTTATATTATATAATCGTCACTCTCCTAAAAAGAAAATTTTCCTTATATAGTGACAGTGGTGGGTCCTATTTTACAAGAGTGAACCCCATTGACAATATTTTTTCCCTTTTACACCCTTATTTCTTATATTTTTAATTAAGTCCTGATTATTTCTAGAATTATCACTTTAGTTACATATAGTGATATTATCTAATTATATCAACCCAAGAAGATCTATATTTTTGTTGCCGTTATGAGTAAGTAAGTTCATGGAAAGGCCATTCATGAAACATTTCCCTCATGTAAAACAAGTATTGAGGTACGTCAAAGGTAGATTAAGTTTGGTTTGTGTGTATAAAGTAGGTGAAACTGAGAATTTCAAGTTAGTTTGATACACTGATAGTGATCTGGTAGGAGATGTTGATGATTGAAAAAGTATATTTGTTATTCTATTCTTCCGAGGAAAGAGTCCCATTACATGGATGTCATAAAAACATAAAATAAGAAAATTTTCTTCATGTGAGGCTGAGTATGTAACAACCAAAACTGGAGTATGTCAACTCATTTGGTTGAAGAATATGTTGGAGGATATGTCTGGAGAAAAGTCTGCAGTTGTTGTGATTAAGATTGACAACAATTTTGCAATATCATATGCAAAAAACCTGGTGTTTAATACTAGAAGTAAACACATTGATGTGAGATTTCACTTCATAACAGAGTGTTTGTCGAAGGTGATTTTGAGATGGAGTATGTCAAAATAGAGAATAAGCTTCCAGACCTTTTGACAAAACCATTGAGCAGGGAAAAACTTGAAATTCTTATTAAAAAGATTGGATTTGGAAGATTGAGTGACTACATAACTGAGGGGGAAAAATTACATAACAAATTATATAGTCAAGACATGAGCAAAGTAGTAACTTCAAACACAGTTTTGAAAGAAACAATCAGTTGAGAAACCGTGATACAGGAGCATTTGAAGTGTTATGGGAAATATAACAAATATAATTACAAATAGTAATATTATTTATCAAATAAGAAAAGATACATCTTTCGCAGATTGTCTTCCTATTTATACACTCTCATGGCAGTTTTAAATCACCACTTAATATATTACTCCACTAATTGTGCACGTAGACTAGAATTTATGATAATGGTCATAGATTTACGACAATTACTCTAGTCCTCATGCTTTTTGTGGGTTGACGAGTCACTTAATGTTGTTCTCAACTATTTCCTTAGTTGTCCATTTTGATAATCGACCTCGATCGGTTTGGTCCAGATTGATTATGAGCACCGCTCAGCTTTTATCCTTCTGCTCAGTTATGAAATTTCCTCATCTCTATCCTTGCTTGTTTATCTTTGATGATGGCTCTTGTTTGATTTCCATTTTTTCTCTGTTTGGTACCATGCATGGCTCGTCGTAAACTCGTACACAATCTCTGCTCGGTGAGGCGTATGTCCAATCTGGTTCCGTTAGATGGTTTTGATGCCCATTGTCTCTTTCCTTATCGTTGTTGTCCGTTTTCCCATCGCCTGATCGTCTTTCGGTTACCTTTCTAATACATTAACATCCCTCGACTAGACCTCGACTATATGATACTCGTTGTCGTATTTGTGTTTAGCTTTAACCCACGTTGTATTTATATAACAGATAGTTTAGTCTGGTATGGTTTGTATATTTCTTCCATGTCCATCTGCTCGGTTCATAAATTTAAATAACGACGTCACGCGCCGCTGTAGTGCGCGACGGACTTTAATGCTAAAAAATCATCACGAATGGTAACATAACGGACCAAATAGAAAAACGCGTGTTCGCCGACGTTACAGAATAGCGAGTGTCGCGTTAGTTCACACACGTTTTCATATTATGTACCTATTTTTGGTTTTATTATATATAAACTAACTCTAATTAAATTAACTACTACAATGGTACTAGTATAAACCTATTAAATGTGAATTAATTGTTACTACTAAGCCCAGTAATTCATTATATATAGAAAATAACTCTCTAATCTCCTATTCAAATTGCAAACCATCCTTTGAAACCTAACTTATATTAAATGTAAACTAAATATAAAATGTAAAATGATTTATTCGAAACCCTAATCATTTATTTATATGGAAGGATTTTAAAATGATTTTTTCAAATTTCAAACCATCCTACGAAACCAATAACTTATATTAGTTGGACTATTTTTTTTATGTTTAATCGTATTTGAATGTTTTAAAATATTTGAAGTTAAGATTTTATAATATTTTTATTGATTTTTTACTAAATTTTTTTTGTTATATTAAATATTATTTAATTAATAATATTGGTGAACGAAATAACTCTCGCCGCAATACTCGTTACGTTGCCGCAACCTTTTGACCCCTCGTCGTCGTGGGACTTCGTGCGTCACTTAAAACTATGGTTCGGATATTGTCTAGTATATTAGTTGTTGTAAACATCCTCATCAGGACACCTCCATAGTTCATGAATTATATGGTGATAATATTAAATCGATGAAGTAAACTTTTATATAAAAAGAGGAGATGGTAGAACTGGTTGACTAGTCATGTATGACGTATGCTTTGTGACATATTGTGTGCAGTGATGAAGTATTTTAATTTTTAATGGTAGTATAACACATAAAAGTTTTCGTGTGGGTAATGACGGTTCTGATACTAAAGTCGTTATTATGTAAATGACGATTGGGCTCTAAAGAAAACGTATTAGTAATTAATTGTGAATGAAAACTAATGACGGTTGGGCTCAGGAGGAAACATGTTAGTAATTAATTATGAATGAAAACTACTGCCCTATCACACATTTAGTGAAGAGTAAATTGTAGTCCAAATAACCTTCTAAAATTATGAAGTCTTTATGATTTTGAAAATTACCATTACCTTATAAGAGAAAAAATAAATTATTCACAGAAGTAAAGGACCGTTGCAATTTTTATTGTCTTCGTGGTGATCAATAAGAAGGTATGTGGATACTTCCCAATTTGATATTCTCTTATATTATTTTTAAATTTATTTTTCGTATTAGAATCATCCTAGTTTAGCGTAGATGCTGTAGCCTTCACTCTTTTACATAGTGGAAAAACAAAAACCTTTTTACTGGTAGTCGTATTCGTAGTGAGTTATCACCCCTAATTTTCTTATTTTTATAAGTTGTATTGGCTCATTGAAGTCTCTATAGTGATTGTTTTGGCACCAAAAAAATATGTGAAGAAGGAGAAGTTGTTTTCCCAAGTAAAGTAGTGGAGGGAGAGTATGAAGACCCGTCATTCTTAACGAGTTTTTTTCTCGATTGACCTCAAAATACGGGAATCTCATAGAGGATGGTATTCTGAGTTTTAGGACTAGCTACAAGATACCAAGTGATGTTACAGTGAGAGTACAGGGTCCTGGTGAGTAGCCCTATCAAGTAAAGGAAAATAAAACCTGTTTATACACTACCGTGTTTGATTAGGGCTTATGGTTGTCCTTACCCTCTCTACGAGACTTTTTTAGTTGTATAGGAATATGTCGCACCCAACTAGCTGCTAATGGATATAAAGTCTTTATTTGTGTTCTATTAAGCTCCCACATATTAGGCATTTCGGTCTGCCTTGCAGATTACTCGTCGTTGTAGATGTAGTTAAATTGGCAAAGTCCCTTTTTTATACCTAAATAACTAGAGTGAGGAAAATAGTTGAACTTCCTATCTCATATAAGAATTGGAAGAACTCATTCGTATTCATGTCGAGTAATTGGGAGCATAAAAATATTGTCATGAATTTTCAGTTAGAACGACGATGGAAAGCCAAATGTAAAGAATACACGTTTTACAGGTCGTAGCCCCAATGATCATGCGTTGATGTTAAATTAAATTTATTTGATTGTGCGGTGAATGGAAGCATCATGAGTGATGCAAAGAAGGATTATAGGAAGAAGCTGTAAATCTCTTAATCAAATTATCAATTTTAGCTAGTTCCATGTGGTTTCAGGAACCGTCTTGGCCTTTCACGCAATAAATTACTTAAGACGTCTTGGCTTTTCACGCAATAAATTACTTAAAATCTGGGCGGTGGCCTATTCCCCAATTGGTTATTACGAAGGAAGGTAAAGTGACGATGATTGGTAGTGGAGAAAAAAATACAACAAAATGGATAAGGGCGGTGATGGAGTAGAGATATCATAACCGTACCAGTATTGGGTTATGGTTTTCAGTTCGTCAAAGTTGAAAAAAAAGGGATATATAAGATTTTTCTCCCCTCCGAGGACATGACGACCGGGATGGAGAATTGCTAACTATTCAAGATGTTGTTCGATGCGAGGAAGTCAGAAGATAGCACTACCCAATTAGAAGATAAAGTGGTTAAGGACCATATTCGACGTTCTCAAGAACAAGATGAAGAGATAGAATATGAAGAATGCTCTCTTAAAAAAAGGCTCGTATGACTCTGGATTTCATTCTGCTATCACAGAGGATATTACAGTTTTTGAATGAAGAAGAGAACAATGGTGGTTAGGTGCCTTAAAATAAATGTGTAGAAGCGACAGTTTATCATGCTGAGCATAAAGGGAGGGCCTCTGATGTGATACTTTTAGATGTGGATCAAGTGGAAAATCTATCGAAATGTATAGGAGAAAAGACTGGTGGGGAAGAGCAGAATAAAGAAATTCTTGAGAGGATAGCTCAAAGATATCAAGTGTGCGACCCTCTTCTAACTTTTTAAAAAGGGCCAATATTGGGTCTTCATTTGTAATTATTATGAGGCCAAAGTTCATGGGTACAAATGACAAAGATATCGAGGAAAACCGAAGCAAAAAATATTAAAGAAGAACTCCCTCCTCCAAACATCGTGATGTCGTGTCCTTCAACAGTGCCCAAAGTTATCATTTTATGATAGTAGGCCAATGAGCAAGATACCGTAGAGGCAGTTCGAGTTTGCCATCGAGGTATGTCATGCTATAATGTATATTATTGAAATAATAACCAAAAATAAGATACTAACGTTGTTTTGAATGTATATACAACACAATTTTGTTGTACTATCCTACCTTCGTATGTCAAGTACCGTTAATCAAGTCATGAAGAAAAGGATGCTTGATGTAGTAAAATGCTTAACCACCGAGCTTGCTCAGTTTAATAATGCGTATGGATCAGCCAAAGTACGAAGTGATAAAACAGCGGAGGAAAATGATGGTCTTCGTCGTGAAGTGTCCTCCCTCAAGGCTACCCGAGATTCATGTGCAGAAAAATGCAAAGAGCTGACTCTGAGAAATATGGCCTTGATAGCTTGGAATAATGGGTTTATTAAAAGGAATGACAGCTTGATGTCCCAAAGTGTTGGCATGCTTGCTTAGAATATGGCACAAGCACAAATGGTGGATGAGCGATTCTAGTGTATTACTGAGCTGACGGTGGAAAATGGGAAGCTATCGCCTGATGTGGGTAACCTAAAAGATAAAAATAGAGGATCCATACAAGTAACATTTGAAAAATGAATAAGCTGATTTGGAAGAAAGGGAAAGATAAGTGATGGAAGTGGCCATGAGAATGATGGCCAAGAAGTAACATGATACGTTGGTTGAACTTCTGACACTCAAACCGTGCATGAAATTTGGCTCGTTGGAAAAATTTGTATCACGTCTACTTCTACGCTAGCGCACTCACAAGAAAGGTTGGGAAAATGGTCCATCTAGGGAGCTATAAAGGCTATGGAGCATTAGACTGAGGCGAATCCTTTAGGGGCGGGTCGTTGAGCTACTAATAGTACATGATGCTTAATTTCCTTTATGTGTGAAAGACAATCATTTTTTATGCAAATGTGTGCATACAAATAATGATGTACGCTTTTTGTTTGTTTGTAGATGATAAATTTTATAAATTTGTTTCTCGGTTTCATTTTTGTGTTGTTATTAAAGATCCTTTTTTGATGGCCAAATGTGTGTTTGTTAATTGTTATTACGCGCTAGGAGATACTTACACGGTCGAGCTCAGTATGGCTCATTGTGTGGCTTTGAGTGAGACTTGCTCCTCAGTTTATTCATGGCGCGATCGTTTTGACTAATTGTGTGGCCTAAATATGGGCTTGATAATAGATCAATTCGCTTATTAATACCATGTACAAAGTATTGGGCTTAATATGATACATAACCCCTAAGCGTGGCACTTAGCTCGTTTATATTAATGGACTCAATAATCTAGACTGAGTATGGTCCATTACGTAGCCCGTAGGGATGGTCATTAACCCATTTGCAATTATAAGGATGAAGAAAACTTAAAAAACAAACACAAAATATTAACCAAAACATTAGAATTTCATTAAAGTAATGTTTAGGAAACTGTGGATTATTATAAAAATAGTCCGGTTTAAAATTAAACATAAATTTTTTAATGGATCATTTAATTTTTTTTTTTTTGAATAGATGATAATTTCATCTACGGCTTCGTACTTAAACCCTTGTTTTATTATATATATAATTAAATTTTCGGACCAAATCTGACCGGTTAGTTCATATACGTATCACAATTTTGATATTGGTTCCTAACCCATTGTATATTTAGAGAGACCAAATCCCGACCAAACGAGATTGTCTCAAACAAAAAACGTCATCCATAGGAATTTGCTATAAAAATTGGACGAGTGAAAAGACTGTAACTTGTTTTAATTAGGTGGTCCTATAACCTATTCAAGTTGTGGTTTCGTAGTTCCCCCACCAAAATTCGAATTTATGAGCCAACTTAAAACCATGTGGTAGATAAAGAATTAAGTTTTGAGGTGGCCCAAATAAATTTAGCCCAGATTCTGACACTTCTAATATTCAACCAGGGGAGCTGAGGGAACTACTTTTAGCTAAACATACATTTAGTTAACCTTTTTTAACTACACTCGCTTTATTCTATTTCTAGTCTTTCGCCTGCTTATTTAAAAGGACAGCCATATATATAACCTAACAAGTATACTACACTACAAGTTTAGTAAAACAAAGTGTCTCATTACAAAAACAATGGAAATTTTAGGTATTTTTGAGATCTTCTTAGCGATCGTCTCTTTTCTTGTTTTTATTTGCTTAACCAAAAACTTATTCAACAAAAAACTTCCTACAGATTGGCCTTTTCTGGGAATGTTGCCGGCTGTTATCCACAATATATACCATGGTTACGACTACGCTACATTGATTATACGGGAAAGCAAAATGACATTACTCTTCAAAGGGCCTTGGTTCTCAAACCAAGATTATTTGATCACGGCGGATCCAACCAACGTACGCCACATAATGGTCTCTCAGTTTTCAAATTTTCTAAAAGGAAAGGAGTTCAAAGAAATTTTCGATGTCCTGGGAGATGGGATTTTCAATACAGATTTCGAACTATGGAAAGACCAAAGAAAATATCTTCAAGCGTTTCTGAGCCACGGCAAGTTCTATAAGTTTTTTGCTAAGACGATTAAGAGCAAAGTAGAGAATGATTTGGTTTCAGTTCTTGAGCTTGCATGCGAAAAAGGGTTAGTGATTGATTTACTAGATTTGTTTCAAAGATTAACCTTTGATTCAATCTGCATGTTGGCCACCAGTTATGATCCTCAGTTTCTCTCGACTGAATTCTTAAATAACGAATTCGCAGAGGCACTTGATAATGCTCAACAAGCAATACTGTTTCGACACATTAAGCCTAAGTTTTTATGGAAGCTTCAAAGGTGGTTTTGTATCGGGCAAGAGAAGCAAATGAAAAAAGCAAATGATATATTTGATCGTGTGATAGCAAAATATGTGTCAATGAAAAGGTCTAGTAAGAATCATGATGCTGAAGATGAAGACGAGGACTTATTATCATCTTACCTGAAGACTCAAAATGACGAAAATAAGATAATCAAGTGTAGTGATGATAAGTTCTTGAGAGACAGTATTTTGAATTTTATTATTGCAGGGAGAGACGGTAACAGTGTAACTCTCTCTTGGTTCTTTTGGCTTCTTCATACGAACCCCGAAGTTCTTACTAATATTAGACAAGAAATCCAATCGAAAGTTCCCAAAAGCGATGGTTGGAGACTATTTGACATAGAGGAGGTTAACCGTTTAGTCTATTTACATGGTGTGCTGTGTGAGACACTAAGGCTCTATCCGCCTGTTCCTTTCGAATCAAAGGCTTCTTTGAAAAAAGATGTTCTTCCAAGCGGCCACCGTGTCGATGAGACGACGAAAGTTTTGATATTTACATACTCAATGGGAAGATTGCCCGCGATTTGGGGAGACGATTGTTTGGAGTTTAAACCTGAAAGATGGATTTCCGAGCAAGGAAAAGTAAAGCACGAGCCTTCTCATAAATTCATGGCATTCAATTCAGGTCCTAGAACTTGTTTGGGAAAGGAAATGGCTTTCACTCAAATGAAGCTTATTGCTACTGCTATGATTCACAACTATGATTTTGAAGCTGTTAAAGGACATCATGTTCGGCCAGTTCTTTCTATAATTATTCACATGAAGGATGGCTTCAAAGTCAAAGTATCAAAAAGATCATGGACCTGAAGACTGTGAAATATGTACTTAGCTTCTCAAAACTACTTATTGTTGCTTTATCTTTATGATTTCGTTTTCCTGGGTGATATGACACTTATATTGGGTAGTATTTTACTCATCAATGTGTTCGTGTGTGTGAGCTTAGTATCATGTTGTATTTGTTTAATGTTGGCCTGAATTGTTTTCTTGGGTATACGGCCATGTTAGATAAGCTTGCAAATAAGTTAAAGTTGTAAGTTGTTGAAGGTTGTGCAATAGAGATTTGAAAAACAATTCAGGTCAATTTATCTTGTTCTTGTCGCTGGTTTGTTTTAATCAAAACTTCATCATTTAATGAAAAAGAGAATCGTTTGTGAATGAGATGAGTGAAGTTTGTCATGATTCATGTTTTGTTTCGGAAACTGTTTGAGCGATTAGAATGCGTTTGGCAGAGGAACAAATAAGTGCATCATTGTGATGAAACGTTTTAGTAGAGGTCAGTCTTTGTCGAAAATTGAGTTATTAAGAGATCGACGCAAGTTGCAACTGATGATTGAGATTTGAGATCACGAAGTTAAAAGTAGTGTGAGTTTCTCTGAAGCTCGTGATGAGATTGATAGGAAATTTAGGTATTGTGATTTTCAGCAAAATAACAATTCAATATGATTGAGATCACCGAGTTATGTTTTAAGGAAACCACTTGTCGTCAGGCAAATCAAATTTCCCTACCTTAAAACTCCTGCAATATTAAAACTAAAAAAATAAACATAAAAATCAAACAATATAATTATTTGGGAGATTAGGATTATGAATGAATTTTACCTCTTCAAACAAGTCTCATTTAGTAGGTGAAATTTGAAATTAGTTACCTTTATAAAAGCATACAAAGGAATGTATTCATTTATACGTTTTCAACATTTATTTGTTCTTTCTCCACCACATCCTTGATGAAGTAAAATTTAACATCCACATTCTTGGTTTTCTTATGGAACTTAAGGTTCCTCATCAAGTGAAAAATATTCGTATTATAACAGAACAATGATATTTCATTTCAATTTATCAGTTATCTCACTTATTAATCTATTCAACCATCTGTTTTCTTCTATTGTGTCAGATGCAACCATATATTCAGTTTCTATCTAAGGAAATAACTTTTTGTAGTCTATCCCTCCAACTAACCCCTCTCCAAACATGGTAAACAGATAACCATAAGTTAACTTCCTTGTAAGGTAGCCTGCATATTGACACTCCGTATATTCTATCACAATTTCATTTCTACACTTTTGGTTATAACACACTCCAATATCTAATGTACACTTCAAGTATATCACGAGGCATTAAGGGAATCTGAGTGAGGCATCAATGGACTTTTCATAAATTTTGTCAAAATACTAATTGAGTATGTAAGATCGGGTGTGGTGTATATCATAACGTACATGATACATCCAAGGATATTTTTTTATAAGGTTTCTCTTACATAAATTTATTATATTTTACATCACTTGGTGTTAGAGTAATACCGAGTTTGAATTGAGAGCCAATGGGAGTCCCAATACTACTATCTCCATACATCCAAAAAAAAATTGACCACGTTATGTATGTATTCTCTTTGAGAAAAGAACATAAAACCTACCAGTTTTTTCTCTTACTTTCAATTATAATATTCATTTTATCTTATCCCTTGATAGTAGTAGGTATAGTCTTAAAGTTTTAAAGTGATATGAACTCAATTAAATTTAAAACCACATCCCTGCTAATTCAAGTTATCTCACCCTCTCAATCTAAACACAACAACTTGTTATTTTTGGATAACCAAGAAACAAAAAACTTCAGTATTCTTGGATAAAGTACATTCCCACAATTTTTGCAGACACTACTAGACATGAACAACATAACAGAAGAAAAACATCGCAGTAGTAACCTATATTGCAGTAGTAACCTATATCGCAATCACCCCAACATAACAGAAAAACTTTCCATAATCCTAGACATTAACCAAACAAAAACATCAACTAAGTTACACACATTGCTAGACATATTGTAGATTCAGTGCAGACATTGCAAGACATATTGCATGTTAGTGTAGACATATTTTCGAACACTCTTGATTGCCTCCACACTGGATCCATTTCTCTTGAGGGAATTTGAACCAATGCAGTATAAGGGGTCATGTTATCGATATATGCAGTTATATTGATAGATTTCCCATAAAACCACTTGCCGACTAGCAGCTATTATAGGAATAAACTTCACACTCTCAAGTAAGTTTATGTTCATCCTCTCAACAAAACTATTCCAATGAGGAGGCATTTTTCACGGCTATGTGAAAAGAAATATCGATCTTAGAACATTAGCTAATGAATGGTTCAATCAAAAAGTCTAAGTCGTCGTGAGTTCTTAACTTTATTAGTATATTTTATGGACTGGTTCACAATCATCTTCATTCATTCCTTAAAGACACTTAATACTTAATCTTTGGACTTCAAAAGCATAATCTACACTTCTGTTAAATAGTCCTAAATTATGGACCTAAATACCTAACATCTCATATTATAGGATGTCTACACTCCTCATTTCTTTTACAACACATGACTTACCATTATGTAATATAATATTGCTACCTTCAAACTCCTTCGGGTCTTCAAAATAGTTTTTGTTAGATGTGATATGAAATGATGTTCTTAGGTATAAAACCATTTTGTATCATAAATGCAAGTAGATTCCATCTATACTTCAATAAATTCATAATTATCATAAGCAAGTGGGATATCTCTAGCTTCAAACTTACGCTAATTATCTCCCAACCTGATATAACCTTCTTTCTTGCGAAACCAATATTTTAATATGTATCATTTTATCTATTAGATTTGTATTTTGAGTTTACTCTCTTCTTGTTTGAATTCGTATATCCTAGTATTCCTTTCACACTAAAGCTATCTAAGTATAGTCACTCTTAAAATAATATTCTTTTTGAAGATCTTTCGAATTGAGAGAAATCTTAATTTATATAATGATAATAGTATGTTGTCGTAAAGTATAGTTTTAATAGTCTTTCCGTACACTTTCATTGTACGAATCAGGAGGATAATTTCGTACACTTTCATTGTACGAATCAGGAGGATAAATGCTTGCCTTCATCTTCAACCTTGGTGGTTCCTACATTCAAATAAACAATACTTTTTTGGCAGAATCACACTACTCATTTTCTCAAGTAAATAGCTTCAAAATTATCCCAAAATCACACGAAAAAAATTTCATCGGACACCTCCCGAAGTAATTTCCCCCCCCCCTCCAAAAAAAAATCATAAGACTTGAAGTTTTCTCATCAATATCGCCAAACAATCTCGTATATATACGGGATATTCCGATTTTAATTCTCCAGATATTAAAATTATTATGATCTGGTGATTTTATCAAAATCATGTTTCATTGAACTTATCTTAACCAATATGTGTGCTGCTTTTTATCTTGATTACTTGTGATCAATTTAGTTTCACATATAGATCTTAACACTCACCTCGCCACTTGTTAAAGAAATCATAAACGCATAGCTAGGTTGAGATAATCAAATGACATACCCACACTTAGACTCCTATAATATAAAGAACTCAAGAAATTGAAAAATTATACAACATAACATTTACGTGGTTTAGATTGTGGATCAATCTTACAACAACGAGCAATATATTCGATTTTATAAATAACATAAGAACACTATAAGAACACAAAAAATAGAAGCTAACACACTTTGTACAAAACTTCTTAAGAGCATATATAAGTTTTTAGAGGTTTCTTTTAACTCTCAATACTTTCATCAATGTCATATTAATTATTCTCTGTAAACAATTTATAAATTTTAAAATCACAATCTTAAAATTTTTAGCGCACTCACACTTGCTCTGACTATCACTCTCACATATACTTCTCTATGATATATATATTATCTTAAATAGGGTATAATATTATAACACACATACTTTATACTCACAATATTAAACAAATATTGTTACAACAATTTTGTATTAAAATTATGATATGATTATTATTAAATAATAAACCTAATTAATTATATGGAAATTGTACCTTAATCCATCAGCTATTATCCATTAAATATAAACCCACATTCTAAACTTATTGTCCATTCTTTGTTTGAGCAACTGAAACTTGCAGTTTCCTAGGGAAAAATCTATTATGGAAGCATAACACCTTATGAGTAGGGCTGTCAACGGTTCTCCGGAACCGAGAACCGGACCGGGACCGGGACCGAACCGATAAGAACCGGACCGAACCTTAACGGTCCGGTTCACGGTTCCATTCTAAAAACCGAAAACCGATAAGGAACCGAAACAAAAAACCCGTTTAGGAACCGAACCGATAGAACCGATAAACCGATAGAACTGATAAGGAATCGAACCGATAAAACCGATAGGACCGAAGGAACCGATACGGAATCGAACCGATGAAACCGATAAACCGGTAGAACCGATAAGAAATCGGACCAATAAAACTGTTAAAACCGATTATTTATTTTTATTATATATTCTTTTATAAATTATAGTACCAAAATTAATAGTTAATTACCAATTTTTTAAGAAAATGAAAGATAAATTTATAAACTTTAGTTTTTATATCATTTATTTTAATAAAAAAAAATTTAAAAAAAAATTAAAAATCAAATTTTAATTGATTTAATTTTTTTAAGCGGACCGAACCGGACCGAAACCGGATCGAAACGGGACCGGACCGATCTCGGACCGAACCAAACTCGGACCGAACCGAATCCGGAACCGAACCGAACCGGAGCGAATCGGACCAGACGGAACCGAACCGAACCGAAAGCTTAGCGGTTCGGTCCGGTTCCAAAAATTAGAACCGAAAGTTTAGCGGTCCGGTCCGAACCGAACCGATAAACTAAGCGGTCCGGTCTGGTTTCTTCAAAATCCGGACCGATAACGGCCCTACTTATGAGATGCAACCGCGGAGCCACTTGAGGGCTACCAGGGGCTGAAACCCCCTGATCCCACCACTATAATAATATAATGCTTTATATTTTGTTAAAAGAATGGGTAAAATTTTCATTTTAAATTTTCTATTATATTATCTATTATACTTAAAAACAATTAATTTCAAAAGAAATTTTCACGTCTTATTTTTTTATAATAAAATAAAGATTAGTAAGTGGAAATCAAAATAAATTATTAAAAAACATACAAACTTAGAAATTAAATAAAATGGTAAATAATTAAAACGTTGAAAACAAAGAGATGAATTGATATTTTTAAAATATTTGTGAGAAATTAAAACGTTGAAACAAAGTCATCATTGAAACACAAAATAATTTGGTCTAAAATATTTTTATAACTTTACGTTATTCTTATTTACAAAATAGTCGGAAGAAGACGGTTTCACAATAGTTTGTCGTAGATGGTCGTGTGAAATTGGTGTTTTTAGAATTAACGTGCACCGGTGTTTTTAGAGCTAGATAACGCATTCAAAACTAACAATAGAACTAGGTTTGGTGAAAGTACTGAAAAATGTTTCAGAAAATATATATACGTTTTATAGTTTAGCCTCCTAATTTTCATTCCTAGATCCGCCACTGTAACCTTATTATAAAGCATAACCCAAGGTAGAACTTCATTCTGATGCGAATTGTTTTTCTAAGATAGAATCCTCTTCTGAGGTAGAATCCAAACTGAGCCCGAACTCCCATGTCAAGACATCTCTCGAGTTGAGGTTGATCGCACCTAAGTGGTTTTTACCCTTTTTCTTAAAACTAAATAAACGTTGAATTTGAGTTCCATTTTCCTTCACTTTAAACCAACTTTAAAAATATGATTGAGTCCAATTTAACAACTTCATTGAACTTTCCGAACCATATAACTCTTTATTCACTTAATATACTATACATTACAAGGCGAAATATACTATGTGAGTTGTATTAGAATTTTGAATGAAGAAAAATGAGTGTCTTAATGCCAGTTTTTTATTTATTAACTTCAATAATTCCCATGAACATCCTCTTATCGCACAATAATCTCATATTTTATGCATCAAATTGTCCCAATTTCTTAAATTATAGCTTTAATGGTGACTTATAAACTGAATAACTTATTTGGCTTTATAACCGTATGAAATTTCATTTTATTATCAATTTTATTGTAACAATTACATTACTTTCATTATAAATATTTTTTACATATATCACTATGAAACATTAGCCATCACCTGAAATAATCCTTCACTCATTTAAGGATATAATGACGAGAAAGAAATAAAAAGGCTCTTGAAGAGCTGAGGAAAAAAGAACAGAGTAATAGTTTAAGGAGAAGAGGTGTTTTTGTTTGTCCGTTAACCTAGCAAACTCTTTCTTTTAATCAACGGACAAGATCCTACCAATTGAGTTGCATGGCTTTTGTTAAATATTGTGAATCCTAATGTCTCTTCTTGTCTTGCTCAACTCTTAGTCAATAGCTTTAACTTAAACAAAGAAGTGATTAGTGAGTTACACATAAGATAATCTTTTCTATTGGTTAACACTAAACCTATTAGTTATTGACACTTTAAAAAATTAGTGGCAATTATAAAATTATAAAGATAAAGAGAAATATATTGTAAACATAGTAAATCAAGAGATACAAGATAAGATTCTTAACTTCTCAAAATTCTATGGATCTTTACTCCAACCTTCTACTGGCTCATGCGGATTCACCAAATTATAGCACATACTCCATGAATTCATCCATTCTTCTTCATATTGCAACACAAATTTACAAGACTCAGATAAATCAAATCAACAACATAGACAACAACATCAATTGATAGAACTAACTTTCTATTGTAGAATACAATGATTCTTCCAATTATAAAAGGTAACATACTATATGGCTTTATTTCTGGTAAACAAATTTGTCCACAAATTTTTTACCTTACACTCAACTACAAATATAATTTAAAATCTAGCATATGATGGTTGGATCTTAAAAGATGAACTCCTTTTATGTTGGTTTAACACTACAATTAAGCTTGATTTTGCTAATCAAGTTATAAAAGAGTAAACCTCAAAAGGTCTTTGAGACTATATCCTAAAAATATTTGGGTCACACACCTAAGCAAGATTCATCTATTATAAAGATTAATTTCAAAGAACCAGAAAACGTTTCTCTAAACATGGAAGACTATCTCACTAGGATGAAAGAGATATCTAATAATTTAATCTTACTTTACTGTATTGTTTATGTGGATGATCTCGTGTCTCAATTTCTTTTAGGTCTAGACTCAGACTACACACCTACAGTCGTGAGTGTAAATGACAAAGATATACCCATCTGGATTGATCTTCAACACTCTCCTCTTAGTTTTTAAAGTAGGTTAGAGCAGCTATCTAATCTGCAGTCGGCTATGGTAAATCTAGGTATTACATCTCCCGACTCAAAGCAACAAAATATTATCAATAAACAACAAAACAACGCAGATGGAGGTACAGGCTGTGAAAGATACTCCCCAAACAAACCAACATGTCAAATCTATTATAGAGATGGTTTTTGTGACTCGATCTTAAAAACCTCTCTGTCACATAAGAATCACCTATTATATAGATGAATTTAAAAGTCCAAGAAAGGTTCTAAAAGCATGAAAGACTATCTAACTAAGATGGAATAGATATTTGATAATTTAATCTTACTTGGATGTAATGTTTATGTAGATGATCTTGTGTCTCAGGTTTTTACAGGTCTAGACTCATACTACACACCTATAGTCATGAGTCTAGATGACAAGGATATACTCATCTGGATTGATCTTCGAAACTTTCGTCTTAATTTTGAACATAGGTTGGAGCAACTGTCTAATATACAATATGCTATGGTAAAACTAAGTATTACATCTCTACGCTCAAACCAGCAAAAGACTCGGAATAAACAACAAAACAACTATAACAAACAAAGGCAAATGTGGAAACACGAGACACATGTTGTGGAAGATACTCCCCAAACAAACCATCCTTCCAAATATATTACAAAGATGGTCAGTGTGACTGTGTCGCAAATATCTCTGGGTCACACACCAAAGCAAGAATCACCTATTATAAACATGAATTTCAAAGAACCAGGAAAGGTTCTCTAAGCATGCAAAACTATCTAACTAGGATAAACGAGATATATGATAATCTAATCTTACTTGGCTGTAATGTTTATGTGGATGATCTTGTGTCTCAAGTTCTTGCATGTCTAGACTCAGACTACACATTTATAGTCATCTGATGGGAAAAATATACTCATCTGGATTGACCTTCAAAACTCTCATCTTACATTTGAAAGTAGGGTGGAGCATATGTTTAATCTGCAGTCTCCTATAGTAAATCTAAGTATTACATCTTTAGGCTCAACCCCAACAAAAGATTTGAAATAAACAATAAAACAGCTACAACATTCAGAGCTAGATATGGTACCACGGGAGGTATAAGCTATGGAAGATACTCCGCAAACAAACCAACCTGTAAAATATAATAAAGAGGGTCTATGTGACTATGTCTCAAAAATCTCTCGGTCACACACCAAAGCAAGAATGAACTATTATAAAGATGAACTTCAAAGAACCATAAAAGGTTCTCTAAGCATGGAAGACTATCTAACTAGGTTGAAAGAGATATCTGGTAATTTAATATTACTTAGCTGTAATGTTTATGTGGATCCTCTTGTGTCTTAATTCATTTTAGGTCTGGACTCACACTACACACCTATAGTTGAGGGTCTAGATGACAAAGATATATTCATCTGGATTTATCTTCAAAACTCTCCTCTTACTTTTCAACGTAGGTTGAAGCAACTATCGAATCTACAGTTGGCTATGGTAATTCTAATTATTACATCATCAGGATCAAACCAACAAAGGACTGACAATAAACAACAAAATAAGTATAACATTCAGAGGAAAATGTGGTAATACGAGAGGTGCAGGCTATGGAAGAGACTCCCAAAACAAACCAACCTTTCAAATCTATTGTAAAGATGGTCTTTGTGACTGTGTCTCAAAATTATCTGGGTCACACAGCAAAGCAAGAATAACCAATTATAAAGATGAATTACAAAGAACCATGAAAGTTTCTCTAAGCATGGAAGACTATCTAACTAGGATGAAACATATATATGATCTTATGCCTCAGTTTCTTGCAGGTCTAGACTCAAACTACACACATATAGTCGTAGGTCTAGATAACACAGATATACTCATCTGGATTTATCTTCAATAATTTCCTCTTACTTTTGAACGTAAGTTGGACACTGTTTGAGTGATTAGAATGCATTTGGAAGGTGAACAAATAAATGCACCATCAGTGATGAAGCGTTTCAGCACTGGTCAGTGTTTGTGGAAGATTGAGTTATTAAGCAATCCATGCAAGTTGCATATGATAACTGAGATCACGAAGGTTAAACCAAGCAAGAAGTTGAAGAGTGTATTTTCTTTTATTGATTTCAATGCAGAAGTATTACACATGTATAAAAAATTGAATTGTTTGTTTTGTGTAACAGATTTTAGTTACGTTTATTGTTAGAGTAGTTACACATTTTATTCATTTATTCACAACATATGTGTTGGGCTGATATCCATTTTATATGTCGACCCGATCCACCACGGGACCAGACATATTAAACTTTCACTAACCAACCTCTTTCCCAACTTCTTCTACACGAGAAAACCATAACCGTTCTCGACCTCCAGTTGCCACCATCTCCCTATTTTCTTCAACCTTACGAAGACTTGTCCATGTTTCTTGATTAACTACTTAAACGAATATGAGGAAGTGTGAGTCCTAGTTTGTCCACAAAGAACAAAAACCGTGTCTCAAACAAGAGTTCGGTGAGAAGGTCAGCAACTTGGTCATGTGAAGGGACATATCTAATGTCTAGTCGCCCTTGGACGACCTGATCGCGAACAAAGTGTAAATCCGGGTCCACGTGCTTAATCTGGGCATGGAAGATAGGATTGGATGTCAGTGAACTCGCTCTAAGGTTATCACACCAGATAATCAGGGAGCCCTGAAGAGGAAGCCAAAGCTCCTGAAGAACGGAGCGCGTCCATATGAGTTATGAGGAGAGGTTAACAAGAGATCGATACTCAAACCCAGTGTTGGATCGTGAAAAAACCACTTTCTTCTCGGACGACCAGGAGACAAGCGAATCGCCAAGAAAAACACAGTACCCTCCAACTTAACAACGATCATCAAAGGAGGCGGTCCAATCAGCATTAGTGAAGCTAGTTAACTCAAGAGCATCAGTAGGCTTGATGTGAAGCCCTAAGGAGGATGTCCCAAATAAGTACCTAAGGATTCTTCTAACATACTGTAAATGTACATTGGGCGGGCATTGCTGGAACTGGCTCATGTTATTAACAACAAATGAAATGTAAGGATGAATGTGAAGAAAATATTGTAGAGATCCTAACACACTCCTGTATCTTTTAGGGCTCTGGACATAGAAGGACTAACACGTATAGGAGTTACGCACGAATTGCTAGTGGAAAGTCCCTATTTAGCAAGTAAGTATTTAATATACTTTGTCTGAGTCATATACAACCCAAAGTCATCCATATAAGCTTTAATACCTAAGAAAAACTTGAGACAACCCATTTTTGTGAGAGAAAACTTAGACTTAGGTCTCCAAATGAACTTTTTCAAATAGGAATGATTGTTTCATGTAACTATGATGTTGTCGACATAAACCAGTAGAATGATGAAAACCTCCTTAGTTATTAGAAAATCATAGAGCAACATTCTCTTGAATTCTGAAAACCCCACAGAAGCAGAGTATCCTTTAGCTTGGAATACCAGGCACGAGAAGCATGCTTTAAGTCGTATAAGGCTTTGTGTAACTTACACACATAATTAAGGAACTTAGAATCGACAAACCCTTCAGGTTGCACCATGAAAACCTGATCCTTTAAGATACCGTTTAACAAAGCATTGTTGATGTCCAACTGCCTTATATCCCAACCTTTAGACACGATTAAAGTTAGAACAAGCCTTATAGTAGATGCCTTAATTACCATGCTAAAAGTTTCTATTAATTCGATACCAGGTTTATGATAAAATCCCTTAACAACAAGTGTGTCCGTACAACGTCAAATGGACCCATTAGGATTATCTTTCAATTTATACACCCATTTTCATCCCACAAAACTCATGTCATTAGTGTATGGAACGAAAGACCAAGTATGATTTTCCATTAGAGGATCATACTCAGTTTTCATGGCCTGGGCCCGCTGAGGAACATTAATATTGTTAGAAAACTTAGTATGTTCCTTGTTAGTTACAGTAGGTGCTGATGAGTCCGAATTCAGCATGCTCCCCGGACAGGGACAGATCAGTCCAAAGCCTCCGGACCAGACAGATCGGACAGGTCACATGGACCGGACAGATCACTTTGAACACTATGACCATAGGACTGTTCGAACTATGACAAAAGTACTAAAAAAACCTAAACACTTCTTGACTAAGCTACTTGCTCTCTTACTTAGAGCTCATGGGTCTTTGAACATGGCCCGGGTCCATTAAACATGACCCGAAAGCCCATAAGGGCCCAAACATCACACTATAAATACCCAACCACCCGCATTAACTATGGGTAATAAAAATTAAATTTAAAAGTGTTGTCTATGAACATGCTCCCCGGACATGGACTGATCTGTCCCTGTCCGGGGAGCATGCTGAATTCGGACTCATCAGGAGCCCCTTTTTAGGTGTTTGAGCAAGTATTCTTGTCAGAGACCTGAAAAACAGTCCGATGTTAGAAGTAGTTTTCAATCCGGAGAGACAATAGGTAAATTACATCTTTTCATAAAAATAGAAAGCATTATTGTAGAAGGGTGACCCAACTTTCTGTGCCAAATTTTCTTTAGGGAATTAGAAGTAGTAGGTGATAAGGAAATGAAACTTTAAGGACTCAAATGCAAAGAATATAACTTCTTATGACATATTGTAAAGTTAGAGGAGGAAATTAGAACTTTGTCTTTTAGTCAGGGACTATCGTCTAATTATCGCTTTTTGTGTAACTAATTCAGTTAAGAACTAGATCTTTGCGCCTCTATATAAAGTCCAAGGCTGGTCTACTAAAGGGGTTGGCTTTTTGAGATAAATCAATTTTGTCATCTGACTTTCTCTCTCTACATTCTGACTCCTCTCAACTTACTTAGACGATCCAAAGTATTCAAATCACCAAATGGGTGACTTTAGTGGGGACTGATCATAGATTATTTCCTAGTTTACTAGTTCAAATTTTTCTCATTTTCAAATCTTGAAAAGGATTTTAAGCTTGACAATGAATCCAGAAAACGATCTGTTAGTTCGATTGGTTGTTGAAAATTGAAAAACGATTTACAAAGGACAAATGATAGACAAGAAGGATCAAATCTGATTCATCAAACTCAATCTGATATAGAGTTGTGAATGATTCTTCTTTTGCACAAAATAAATGCTTTGAACAAGAAATACGACCAGAGAGAGCAGGAGATCTAGTCAGCCAGGCTGAAACCCGAGGTTAGACTAGTGAATGACCAAATTGACGTCGGTGATCAATCTAATCGATCTTGCATTGATCGGCAGATCAGAATAAAATATAAAAATGCGTAGTTCGAAGCGCCTAAAGAACGTCATTCTTCTCGAAAGGACAAAAAAAATAAACAGAGGTATGTCAGATCTAGTGACGAAGATGTTGAAAGTTCAGGATCTGATTTTAAAATATATTGAGGCTCTTCGAAAGAAGTGACAAATCAACCTTGCAAACCTAAAAAAAGTATTAAGTTAGAAGAAAAAATGTACCTCGATGTTTGAGGGACGAAAACTAGTATGAAGGAAATACATCAAACCATTACAATGTCGGGGATGATCGTAAATTGTATGCAGTGATGGGAACTGAGGATTAATATGTTCAAGGTGTTTATTGGAGGAATTCTCCATTGGCAACTCAAATAAGATCTATCACACCGCCGAAGCATTTTGATATTTTGAAAGTAGAGAACTTTGATGGGATGCAAGATCCAAATGATCACATCGAAAAGTTCAAGAATTATATGATGAATTTTGAGGATGACGAGAGATTGGCGTGGTGGGCATTTTCTTAAAATTTTCAAGGGAAAAGCTATAACCGAATTCTGAAAGGGGTCTATTTCAAATTTCAGAGACTTTTACACTATTTTTCGAAGGCATTTTGTGGAGAGTAAATAAATTAGGGCAAATGGAGATACAATAATCTAATGTAAACAGGAAGTTGACGAAAAACTGAAAGATTATACGAAGCGGTTTGTTTTAACTAAAGCGAGTCTGGATAACTGTGAAGAATTTTTGGCAATGGCAGCCTTTTGCCAGCGATTGCTACGAGAGGATTTGGTTAATGAAACAAAAAAAGAAGAGCCTAAATTTTTGGAGCATTAATGGCTCAAGTTAAGGACCAAATCAAGGTGGAAGAAGAAACCAGGGCTCAAGGGGTAACTGCTATTTGTCAAAATAATTATGGGCTGGTGCCAAGTAACCAGGGGAAATCTTCAAATTCTGCTCAACAAGCACGTCCGAGAAAAAAAACCTACCACCTCAAACTGGAGGGTATTCGAACCAAACACCAACTTACCAATTTAATAGGTCGAGGCCCAATCAATAGATAAGGCCCGAATATTATCCAGATTTGACTGAGAGTATGACTACAATCTTTGACAAAGATATGTAATATGTGAATTTCAAGAAGCCCGCTCCAATCAATGGGCATATGGAGGAGTGAAACAACGGGTTTTACAGGTATCACACCAACATTGGACATGAAACCGCTGATTGCATCGCCTTGAAAAAGAAAGTTCAAACTTTAATTGAAAATAAGAAATTATTGACTTATGCGAAAGCGTAGAGTAGCGCATCGAAGAATCCAGTTGCCTCAACTTCACATCCAACCGATCCAAACACATAGGCTGAAAATTTGATGATTTTGGATTCAAACGTTGATGATTTTGATGGTGCATCGGATTACTTAGACTTGGATCAAGATCAGTTAATCTTGATGGCAGTGGAAGAACCAGTATGGAATCTTGATAACATCAAAGCATTTGCGAGTATTTTGATTCCTTGGCAATTTTGGGGGGAAATTCTATTACTCGTAACACTGATAGTTCAAGGAAAAGACACATAGTGAGTTTGGCTACTCACATAGAGGGAAAAATATCTACTCATTTGTACGGTAAGAGAAACATTCGCTTTATCCTTTTTGATGAAGATTATTTGCGAGGTACCACAGGGCCAATGAGAATGCGGTGGTCACTGGAGCAGAGATTGCTGACATTGAGATTCAACACGTGTTGATAGGTACTGGGAATGGTACTAACGTTCTTTTTAAAGCGACTTTTGATAGAATGCGCAATCCTCCTTGAATTTCCCAACCAGAACGCACTAGCATCGATTTTACTGGAGTGACTACACAAGTAATTAGGAAATTCAAGAGGGAGGTAAGAATGGGAAAGGGACCTTTTAAGAAGAAGGTTCATGTGCTTTTTATGGTGGTGGAGTGTCCAACAAATTATAATCCATCTTTGGAAGATATTGTTTAGCAAGGATGTCTGGTGTTGTATCAACAGTCCATCAATGTTTTAAGTATGTCATCGCAGACCGTGTGGGGGTCGTCCTAAGTGACCAAAAGGTTGCCAGAGAATGTTACACGACTGCTCTTCGGATCCTAGTATCTAGCAGTGGTGATATAATGAATAAATAGTAGTTAGGGGGGTTGACCTCGGATTCTGAGGAAAGGGTTGACGATCCAAGGGAAACCTGAGGGTCATAAACACTAAGTGAAGAGATAGAGGAATATACTTTTCCTGAGGGAAAAGTGCTTCAGATAGGAACTCTATTGACCCCAATTCTATGTAAACAATTAATACAATTTGTATCTCATAATTTAGATGTTTTCCCTTAGAAAACGGATGGTGTAACACGAGTTCCAATTAAATTTGTTGAGGTTTATTTTTGTTTGAGGGTAATTTTGTCCATAGTTTTGTGGTATTTCAAAGGTATTTAATGTTTGGATAGAGTATAGAGGGAGAATTGAGCTGCCTGGTTGTATTTTATTTTTATTACCCCCATTAAATGAAAGTGGTTGGGTATTTATACCCTTAATTGTGGGCCACATGGGCTTTCGGGTTTACTTATGGATTCAGATCGAGTTCAAAGACCCATTAGTTTTAAGAAGGTAGATAATTAGCTTAGTCATGAAGTGATTAAGTTTTTAGTACATTAGTTCAGTTTGGATGGTTCAGTGGTTGGATGTTGTCCGAATTTCCCCTGTCTGGTTCTCATAAAGAGTGGCAACAAATTCCGGACTCATCAAAATTATATTCATAACCTAGCCACTAATCTGAAGGTAAAACCTGTTATTCTAAAATATTGACCTTTATGGATGCTGTTGCAGTATATAATCAAATTTAGTTTGATCCAAAAGATCAAGAATGTACCACATTTATCACAGACAGAGGCTTGCACGGTTATAGAGTTATAACTGTTGGATTAAAAAATGTTGGGGCCAAATACCAGATATTAATGAACAAGACATCTTCTACTCATATTGGAAAGTACATTGAAGTATACATCGATGATATGGTGGTGACAAGATTAGCAGACGATGCACACTTGGAATATTTAGAGAAGACATTTCTGAATTTAAGCGCAATAAGGGTGAAGTTGAATCTAGAAACATTTAATTTTAGAGTTCGATCAGGAAAATTTCTGGGTTATGTTATGAGTGAAAAGGGGATAGAAACTGATCCTGAGCAGTTAAAAGCTTTACTATCCATGAAGCCTCAAACTATCAAAGAAATGCAAATTTTAACATGAAGGTTAGCATTACTTAACAGATTTATTTCTAGAGTTTCTAATAAAAGTTTCCCTTTCTTTCAAGTATGAAGAAGACCAAAGGAGTTTGAGTGGACTTCAAATTATGAAGCAGAATTTTCAAGTATTAAGGATTTTTTATCATCACCATAAATATTATCTAAACCTCGAAGTAGAGAGAAACGCTTTTGTACATTGTGGTACCTGATTTTGCAGTAAGGGCAGTATTAATAAGCGAGGATTATAGAATTTGAAGCTGGTGTACTATGTCAGCAAAAGTTTGGTGACAACAGAAAAAAATTAATTTAGTGTGTGTCGGCGGTTGCAGTTAATTTAATGCGTGGATTCACTGCACCTTTTGGTCGACCCTCTTTGCACCACTCTTGGTACATGTCTTCACATGCATAGCCAAACATCGGAATAAAAATCATCGCAAGTATTTACCAATGAATTATAAATACAAAAAAATAATCATCTTACACTTTGATTTCCATCGCCTTTCTAACTACAAGTTTATGAAAGCACTTTTGTGTTCCGAATTCCCAAATACATATATAAAGATATGCTTCCAATTATTATCCGAGGTGGAAAGATTTACTATACGTCTAAAAATAATTAATTGTAGATAATATAAGGGCGAGCGTGCCAATTTAGAAATGTCTACGACAACTAAAAGATCGGCTAAGCATATGGGTATGTTCAATACTCTGGAGCTTCACACTATGCTCATTAAGGTCCTCCACCCTTGTCCGTTAACTTTGTAGGTGATAATCCCTATAAAATTGAAAAACAATTCACGGATTAATGGAGGTAGGGGAAGGTGTAGACCCAAATTGAATATCATTGTATAAAGGTATGTCTCACATCCTCAATCGTATAAGGTTAATCCCCAATAGTGAGAGCACAAATCGTCACATCATCTGGAGCCCTGTACCTAATCTTAAATTCCGCCAATGACCCCTCAGTCAGATACCCGTGTTTGGGCAATATTTTAGTAAAATACTCATCCGGAAACGATGCACTTTAAAATTGTGAATCGTTGTTTTCTACAACCTTCTTCTTCTTATTTTTCTTTGGCACCATGGTTAAACTGACTAAAATGATCCAACAACTTTCATGAGAATCCGATATTATCCTTTATGGTGGTTCGCAAAGATTTACTTGAATTGTAGTTCTCCTACAGCAAAACCCCGAATAATACAACCAACAAAAATTCCACAAAACATACCCTAAAACTACCCACGGGAAGTTACCTCTATGCTACAGAAATTACTAATAGAATCAGAAATATACCTTAAAAATCGAAGAACGAGAAACTTCTTTGGTAGAGCATATAGATGGAAACTTTTCTTTCCCACTTGCTTCACAATTTGGAAAATGAATTATGATATAATAATCTTCTCCATTTCTGATACTTTTACACCTCATGTGATGAAATTCAACCATCACTATTTGGTTAACTAATGAACAATACGCCTCTGAAAAGACTAAACGCCATGAACTATTTTCAAATCTTGGTGTCAAAATATCAGATCCAAATGGACACGTGTCACAACACCCGCTATCACACCGCACGATTTTCGCCATGTCATCACCATGTATGTATTTTATCACATTTTTAGCTCAAAGGTCATTATTGTATTCCACACCTACTCCCCAATTACTCAATGGATTAGAGGGGAACCCTCATGAAGTCGACATCACTGTGAAGATGTAAATAAGAGATCAAGGTGAAACCAAAGGGATACGGATATGCCCAAAACTAATATGTTGTTTATTAAATAAAACAATTATAGGAATCGAGCATAAGTTCAAATAAAGGCGCTCTCGATCGCCTCACGAAGAATAAACCAACCTTACGTCAAATAAAGCAACTAAAATTTCCCAATCAACGCTCAGGCCTCAATCCGAAACAAGTCGAGGATAAGGCCATGGGTGGCCTGGAGATCGAGCTGATGAATATCAAAACCAAGCCGAATAAGATCAAGCAGATGTCGAAGGATCTGAGCATAAAGCAAACCAAGCAGAGGTTGTTACCAAGCAGGGGATATTTGAAGCTAGAACAAAAAAATTGGATCGACAGTATATGATAAATAACTGGTAAAAATGTCATCAACAAAGTCAAAGATATTTATTGGTCAACCTGCGTAACGTATTACTCTCATTGTAGTGACCGTGCTTTTAGGGCCATAAACATTGATAATGGTGTATGCGCGAGAATAATAAAGTCACATAATAAATGAATATATATATATATATAAAAGACCAGATTATGTAAAAATATTTATCTTCTCGAATCAATAAAAAGTTACTGTTTTGACAAATACTTGTTAGATCTCTGTTTCACATCTGTTATATATACGATCTTTAGTGTGTTGTATATTAGCACAAACAAAAAACTATTCCAATAAAGAGGCACTTTTCACGGTTATGTGGGAAGCAATATTAAGTTTAGAACATTAGCTAATGAATGGTTCAATCAAAAATTCTAAGTCGTTGTCAGCTTTTAACTCTTTCGACATATTTTACAAACTTTTCCTTAAAGACACTCAATACAATATATTTAAAAATCAAAAGTATAACATAAACTTCTATTAAACCGTGATCAATTATGGACATAAATATCAAGTACCTCTTATTATAGGATGCATACACTCATCATTTTATTTACAACAAATTGCTTAATATTCGTAATATATCATTGATACCTTCAAAGTTCTTATGGTCGTGAAAATACAGTTTGTTGTATATAATATTGAATGATGTTCTTGAGTATAAAACCATTTTGTATCATACATGCAAGTAAAAGTCATAAATACATCAATAAATTCATAATCATCATAAACAACTAAGACATCTCTAGCTTCATACTTATGTTGATTATCTCCCTTCCTGATATAAGAGAAATATTAAAATTCTCCTGGACATACCTTAGCATATTATCATTATTTCAAGTTATATAGGAAAAATCATGTCTCATACTCCGCATTCATTTTACAACACATGGCTCACCATTTCATAATATGATATTGATACCTTGAAACTCCTTCAAATATTCAAAATAATGTTTCTTGAATGTGATATGGAATGATGTTTTTAGTATAATACCATTTTGTATCATACATACAAGTAGAAGCCATCAATAGATAAATAAAATCATAAAAATCATAAAGAAACGAGACATCTCTAACTTCAAACTTATGTTAATTATCTCCCTTTCTGATATGGCGTTCTTTATTGCGGAACCAACATTTCAATCTATATCAATAGTTCATCCTTTATATCTGGATTTTAAGTTTACTTGCATCTTGTTTGAATTTGTATACCCAGGTATTCATATCACACTCAAGTTATCTGAGTAGAGTCACTCTTTAAGACATTTGAGATCTTTTAAATTTAGAAAAATCTTAATTTTTAACATGATAATAGTTTGTTTCCCATAAATTATAATATCCAAACAGTCCTTGTACACTTTTAGTAAACAAAGCAGAAGGATAATTTTTTGACCTCCATCTTCAACCTTGATGCATACTACATTCAAATATATAATAATCCAATTGAAAGCATCCAACGACTTTATAATACCTTTGCTATCAATCATAATTAGAGTACAAACCTGTTTCTTGAGATATTATATGTTTTCTAATGTTGGTTCAAGTATATAGCTTCAAAATTATCCCAAAATCACAAGCTAATAATTTTTTCGGACACCTCCCTAAGTACTTTATTTCCCAAACTGAAGATCATATCACTTGGAGTTTTTTTGACACCTCCGTAAGTACCTCATCCCCCTTATATAGAAGGGAATTTTTTTATTATAATTCCATATATTCTAATATTATTATTATCAGGTGAATTTATTAAAATCAAATTTCATTGAACTTATCATCACCAATCTATGTGCTTTTTCAACGTGTTAATTAATGAAGATTAATTTAGTTCCACGTCTAGACCATCACGCTCACCTCACCACTTGTTAAAATCAAATTATAGACGCATAGCTATATATTTGAAATCAAGTAACACACCTACACTTAGGCTCCTACAATGTGAACAACTCAAGAAACTGGAAACATCATACAACATAAGATTTATGTAGTTCAGATGATGGATCAATCTTACAACAATGATCAATATATTCAATTTTACAAATGATATAATAATATTATTGATGACAACAGAAACACTCGAGGGGCACATCGGACCGATTTTGCCGATATATATTATATAATAATTTAGTTATATTTATTATATATATTATATATATTAATTTTTTTTTATATTTACTATATTTTGTATTATTTTATTTATGTCATCAACTTAGAATTCATTTGGGTTTGGATCATTTTTTATATGGCTTAGGTCCGATTCAGCCCATTAAGGTGAAACCTTACCTATAAATAGCCTTGTAAGCTCATTTAATAGAGGATGTAAATTTTATTTCTAATTTTAGACTCTGTCTCTCTCATTTTAAACATTAGTTTAAGCAACTCCATTATATGTCTATCATCTATATATAAATTATTATTTTTATTATTATTACACTTATTTCTAATTTTAGACTCCGTCTCTCTCATTTTAAACATTAGTTTAAGAAACTCCATTATATGTATATCATCTATATATAAATTATTATTTTTATTATTATTACACCAATACTGTACAAAAATATATTTGCACAATCAGACTACCAACCACAATGGGAGGTGCTACAGAGGTGCCCGAATAAGAAGATATAAAACCTAGATATAAAACCTAGGGTGCGAGAGTTCGCCTTCGCAACGCTCTGAAGCATGAAGCTGAAAAACATAATCTAGCCGAATACCACATACCAAAGATAAAAACCAAGAACAACTACTCATGCAAGAGGAGAAAGATCATCTACGAGGGAAAATTGAGTCCTTAAGGTCACAAAGACAAAATCAAGTGTGGGTAAAGTTCTGGCAGAGATTTAATAATCTGATGGTAATAAAATTAAAAATCTGATGGTAAAAAAAGTTTGAATGAACTAACAGTAAACCCTGATGCTTCGCACAGTTTGAAAAAAATACCAGAGGGGTCGCTCTAAAAAAATCCATTATAAAATGGAACGAAGAACAAGGAATTGTTGTAGTCTTTCAAAGTCTAGTGAAGATTCAATGTCAAAATCTGAGGTATCCTCATCATCCTCAAGTAGCGATTATCGTCATAACAAAATAAAGAATCATCGTGATAACCATCATTCGAATAGATTTTTAATAAATATTATAAGTCAAGCAAATAAGACTCTTGAGATAAAAGAAATATTAAAAGAATAAAGAGTGGATCAAGCATCAGGAAAACGTTAAAGGATTATAATATCATAACATTAACCATAGAATGAGTGATCAATTTGATATTCAATCTGAACTGAGTATATTTTCCACATCTAATGAGTACCATCAGTTCACCCAATGGCATAATTAGAGGCAATTTCCTTTATCGACATAGATTTTATCCGGTCATTTGCCAAAACGATTAAATATTTTAAAAATGGAGAAGTTTAAGGGGAGAAAATATATGGATAACCACCTCGAATAATTCAAGTATTTTGTGATGAATTTTAGCTATGAGGATTAGTTGTTGTTGTATGGTGTTTACCCAAACATTCAAGGACAATAATTTAAAGTGGTATAATCGAATTCCACATGGATCGATCAAGAACTTTGACATGTTATGGATGGTGTTTTAAGACAACTTGTGGCAACCAAAGATTTTAGAGTAAATAGACACACAATAATCCAGTTTCATCAATTTTTTGGCCAAAGGTTGAAGAACTATACGAAACATTTTGTAGGAACTAAAAACGGTTCGTAATATTGCTTTGAATATATAGCTACAGTTACTTTTAGGAAATTATAACTTGCTAGGAAGTTAGCTGATAATATTACCCGAACAAAATCAATGATTTGGGAAAGTTGGTTATCACAACTTGAAAAATAAATTACATTAAAGTAAACAAAGAGGTTGAAGTTTCCTATTGAACCAAAGAATTTCTCTTCTGCCTCTGAATAACAAACAACATCCAATTATCGTCTAAAATATTCCGGACAGAATTACCATCGAGTTAACGTTATCTAGTACTCTTAGGGATAAATTTTTTAACCTCGCGGAAATTAATGTGTTTGATTTGATCACTTTGCTGAATTAACTAAAATATGGAAACTATTTCTGACAAACTAAAAAACTTTGTATAGTTTCAAAAGACACCGCCCATTCAAACTTTGAGGAAAAACCAGAATACCGAATTATGTTGGTACCATAATGATATGGGGTTTGATACCAAAAATTGTATTGCTTTAAATGAATAATTTAAAACTAAATAAAACTAACCACGTTTGTCAAGGAAAAATTAGATCATTACCACCAATAGTAGGACAAACGTTTGTTAGAAGCGAGGCCATATAAGCGACAACTAAACAAGAAAACATTATGGTAATTACCGAAATGTATAATGAGTTTGATGAGGATTCAGAGTATTTGGACCCTTGTTTATATCGAGGCCAAATTATGATGATAAGACAGTTTGAAGAGAAAGGAAAAGTGACTGATGAGGATGTTTTGAGAGATATTGTTGAGCCACATGAGGATGTTGTGGTGATTAAGGATGCAGTTGAAGGGATGTAAATTCAAAGAATTGTGACTGACACTAGCATTCTTAGGTAATGTTTTACTCTTATCTACCTATAAGAAAATGAAAACCCATCGGCCTTTCTCGTTTCAAATAGAACCATATTAGGGTTTACGGGGACCTTTGCTGACGTGGTTGGGGAGTTTGAAGGTAAGACCTTCATTGGAAAGGGTTTGATCGACCATACATAAGAATACAAAAAGGACAGTAGTTTGTTTCCCGAAGTTGAATCTACTAGCTGGTCGATCTGTGGCATAGGGAAAGGGTCTTTTAGACATGCTCTGTTAAGATCTGTAAAATCCACGCACATTCTCCATTTATCATTTTCTTCTTAACTAAGATTGGGTTCGATGTACGCCGGATACTAGGATTCCTTAATATGGCCTACTTTTTCAACTTTTTTTACCTTTGTAATAATAGCATCTACATTTTATTGGGAAAATTATTGCCTACTTTGAGTTATAGGTCGGACGTTTGACGCACGTACAGACTATGGTAGATTACAAAATTAGGGACTCCTCTTATATATTTTGAACACCATGCAAACAAATGTAGCTTATCATTGTGGAAAGAGATTAATCTCTCCCGAAAACTTGAAGACAAATGCGTCATGTTCTTTAATATTTTCGCGCATCAAACTCGTAATTTTCACAGTTTTTATCAGTCAATAATAATCTGCGGGTCTCCCTAGGATCATCTATTAGTTCAATCATGAGTTCGATCCTGCTAACTACTAATCTCTTACTTGAATCATTTCCTTACCGGTTTTTGTTGCTAACGCCGCTCTGTAGCTCTCTCTTGCTGCTTTATGGCTACATCTGACAACACCGACGTTGTTATGAATCACATATTTCACACATTGGTGTACCGTGGATGTTACTGTATGCATACAGGATAACCAAGATCATTGTGAGAGTTTGGCGATTCCATAACCACCAAAAGTATCGTCAGCTCCTTTTTTGAAGGACCCGAACCTAATTGTACCAAGCCTTCAAATTCTCCAACTAGTTTTGTCATAGTTTTTGGACACCATATTATTGTCCGATCTGATTTTAAAATAACTGGTGGTCTTTTGAACTTTTCATAAGTTGACAAAAAATAATGTTTGCTGAACTTGCGGTGTCAATCAACACCCTTTGTACTTCTTCGCCAGCAGTTGTAGCTACAATTACTATTGCATCCTTATGTGGTCTAGAGATATCTCTCATATTGTCATCTTAAAGCATAGTATGAGGAACGAGCTTCTGCATAGGTGACCAGATAGCAATCCCAACCTATAACCTCTGAAAGCAAAATTTACCTCGTACTGGTCGCGGTCGGTTTTAGCATTCACAAAGTGACGGGTATAGTCCCTCAAACTCTCGCCTACCTTTTACCGACAGTTAAGGATTATCTCCTAATTTTCTCTAAAGTTTCTGTTTATTACAAATTCCTGCCTGAACATAACCCTAAACATGCTAAAATTCTTTATACGTCTTTGGAGTAACCGATTGTACCATTTCGAGGCCCGATCTTTAAAGGTCATCGAAAAAGCTCGGCAAATTAGCTTATCATCATTGTCCAAGCTTAGCATGAAATTCTTAAAAGCTTCCAAATGATTGTTCAAATATTTTTTTTCATTATATATTTCCAATTTGGAAATATCAAAACGTTTCGGAAAGTACCCCAAAATAATTTCGTCAAAAAACGGGGACAATATCCAGTTATGCCCCAATCCAAAAGCCCCACTCCTTAAGACCTTTATATGGATTGCATATAATCCTTATTTGGGCTGTGTGTATAAAGCAGGTGAAGCTGAGAATTTCAAGTTAGTTGGATACACTGATAGTTATCTCGCAAGATATGTTGATGACACAAAAAGTATATGTGTTATTCTATTCTTGCTAAGAAAGAGTCTCATTACATGAATGTCATAAAAACAGAGAATAATAACATATCTTAATGTGAGGTTGAGTATGTAACAAACACAACTGGATTATGTCAACTCATTTGGTTGAATAATATGTAAGGGGAGGTGACTGGATAAAAGTCTACAGTTGTTGTGATTAATATTGATAACAATTCTACAATATCATATGCAAAGAATCTAGTGTTTCACACTAGAAGTAAACACATTGATGTGAGATTTCAATTCATAAGAGAGTGTTTGTTGAAGGTGATTTTGAGATAGAATATGTCAAACTAGAGAATAAGCTTGCAGTCATCTTGACGAAACCATTGAGCAGGGAAAAACTTGAAATGCTTACTAAAGAGATTGGATTTGGAAGATCGAGTGACTACATAACTGAGGGAGACAAATTATAGAAAAAATTATTTAGTCAAGACATGAGAAAGGTAGTAACTTCAAACACAGTTTTAAAAGAAACGATTAGTTGAGAAACCGTGATACAGGAGAATTTGAAGTGTTATGGGAAATATAAAAAATATAATGACAAATATGAATATTATTGATCAAATAAGAAAATATACATCTTTTGCAAATTGTCTTCCTATTTATACACTCTCATAGAATTTTTAAATTACCACTTAATACATGACTCCACTAATTGTGCACGTAGACTAAAATTTATAATATTGGTCATATATTTATGACAATTACTCTAGTCCTCGTGCATTTTTGGATTGACCAATTAATTAATGTTGATCTCAACTGTTTCTTAGTTGTCCGTTTTGATAATCGACCTCGATCGGTTTGGCCCAGATTGATTAAGCGCACCCCTCAACTTTTATCCTTTTGCTCAGTTATGAATTTTGTTCATCTCTATCCTTGTTTGTTTGTATTTGATGATGGCTCTTGTTTGATTTGCATTTTTGCTCTGTTTGTACCATGCATGGCTCGTCATATGTTAGTACACAGTCTCTACTCGGTGAGGCGTATGTCAAGTCTAGTTCTGTTAGATGGCTTTGATGTCCATTATCTCTTTCCTTATCATTGTTGCACGTGCTGTCACTGCCTCATAGGCCTTCGATTACCTTGCTAATTTATTAAATCCCCTCGATTAGGCTTCGACTATATGATACTCGTTGTCGTATTTGTGCCTAACTTTAGTCCACGTTGTATTTATATAACAAATAGTTCGGTCTAGTATCGTTTGTATATTCCTTCCATTTCTATATGCTTGGATACTGTTTGGTACATTAGTTGGTTAAACCTCCTCATCAGGGTATCCCCATAGTTCATGAATTATATGTTGATAACATAAAATCGATGAAGTAAACTGTTATATAAATAAGAGGAGATGGTAGAACTGGCTGACTAGTCATGTATAACGTATGCTTCATGATGTATTGTGTGTAGTGATGGAGTATTTTACTTTTTAACGGTAGTATAACACATGGAAGTTATCAGGCGACGTGTGGGTAACAAAGGTTCTGATACTAAATTCGTTTTTATGTAAATGACGATTGGGATCTGGAGGAAATGTATTAGTAATTAATTATGAATGGCAACTACTATCATATCACACGTGTAGTGAAGAGTAAATTGTAGTCCAAATAACCTTTTAAAATTGTGAAGTCTTTATTGTTTTGAAAATTACCATTTCCTTGTAAGAGAAAAATAAATTATTCACATAAATAAAGGATCGTCGCTATTTTAATCGTCTATGTGGTCATCTGTAAAGAAGCTATATGGATACTTACCAATTCGCGATTCTCTTATATTATTTTTAAATTTATTTTTCGTAATAGAATCATCCTAGTTTAGCTAGATGTTACGGTGTTAACTCTTTTACATAGTAGAAAAATAAAAACATTTTTACTAGTAATGGTATTTGTCGTGAGTTATCCACCCCTCCCCCTCTCGATTTTTTTTCTCTTATACGGTTTATTAGCTCATTGAAGTCCCTCTAGTGATTTTGATGGCACTGGAAAAATATAGGAAGAAGGAGAAGTTTTTTTCCCAAGTAAAGTAGTAGAGTCAGAGTGTGAAGACCCATCATTCTCAAAGAGGTTTTTTTTCTCGATTAACTTCAAAATATGAGAATCTCACAGACGATGGTATCGAGTTTTAGGGCTAGATACAGGATACCAAGTAATGTTATAGTTAGGTTACTGGGGCCCGGTGAGCAACCCTATCAAGCAAAGGAAAATGAAACTTGTTTATACACTACCGTGTTTGATTAGGATTTACGGTTCTCCTTACCCTCTTTACTGGACGTTTTGAGCTATATAGGAATATACAGCACCCACCTAGCTACTAATAGATGGATAGTTTTTATTAATTCTCTATTAAGCTCCCGCATATTAGGCATTTCGGTCTGCCTTGAAGATTACTCGTCGCTGTAGATGTAGCTAAATTGGCGAAGTCCTCTTCTTTTATACCCAACTAACTAGAGTGAGGAAAATAGTTAAACTTTCTATCTCATATAAGAACTGAAAGAACTCATTTGTATTCATGTCGGGTAATTGGGAGCATAAAAATGTTGTTATGAATCTTCAATTAGAACGACGGTGGAAAGCCAAATGTAAGGAATACATTTTTTACAACTCGTAGACCCAATAATCATGTGTTGATGTTAACTTAAATGTGTTTAATTGTGCAAGTGAATGGAAGCATCAAGAGTGGTGTAAAGAATGGTTAGAAGAAGAAGCTGTAAATCCCTTAATCAAATTATTAAATTTAGCTAGTTCCATGTGGTTTCAGAAACTGTCTCGGCTTTTCACGCAAATAAATTACTCAATATTTGGGCGGTGGCCTATTCCCCAATTGGGTATGACCAAGGAATGTAAAGTGATGATGGTTGGTAGTGGAGAACCAACTACAACGAAATGGATAGGGGCGGTGATTGAGCAGAAATATCATAACTTTATTGGGTTATGGTTGTTAGTTTTTAAAGTTGAAAAGCAAGGGATATAGAAGATTCTTCTTTCTTTCGAGGATATGACGAATAAGATGGAAAGCTGCTAACTATTCACCATGTTAGTGATACGAGGAAGCCGGAAAATAGCACTGCCCAATTGGGAGATGAAATGGTTAAGGACCATATTTGACGCTCTCGAGAATAAGATAAAGAGATAGAATATGAAGAGTTCTCTCTTAAAAAAAAGGGCTCGTATGACTGTGGATGTCGTGTGGCTATCACTGAGGATATTACAGTTGGTGGATGAAGAAGAGAATATGTGCCTTAAAATAAAGGTATAGAGGCAAAGGTTTCTCATATAGAGCAGAAAGGGAGGGCTTCTAAGGTGATAGTGTTAGATGATGTTCAAGTAGAAAAACATTCAAAACGTACAGGAGAAAGCAGTGGTGGGGAAGAGCAGAAAAAAGAAATTCTTGAGGGGATAGCTCGAAAAACATATCAGGTGTGCCCAAATTTATAACTTTATGATTGTAGGCCAATGGTCGAGATATTCCAGAGGTAGTTCGAGCTTTCTATGGAGGTATGTCATGCTATAACGTATATTAATGAAATAATAACCAGAAATATGATACTAACCTTGTTTTGAATGCATATACACCACAATTTTGTTGTACTATCCTACCGTAGTATGTCCAGTACCATTAATCAAGTCATGAAGAAATATATTCCTACTGCAATGTTCTTTGGTTAAGTCAAAGGCTTAACTACTGAGCTTGATCAGTTTAAGAATGCGTATGTATCAACCAAAGTAAAAAACGATAAAACGTCGAGGAAAATGATGGTCTTTGTCGTGAAGTGACCTCCCTCAAGGCTACCCGTGATTCATGTGCATAAAAGTGCAAAGAACTGACCATGAGAAATATGGCCCATATAGCTCAGAATAATGGGTTTATTAAAAGGAATGATAACTTGATGTCCCAAACTGTTGGTATCCTTGCTCAGAATATGGCATATGCACAAAGGGTGAAGGAGTAATTTGAGCATATTACTAAGTTGACGGTGAAAAATTGGAACCTGCCGGCTGCTGTGGGTAACCTAAAAGACAAAAATATGTGATGGAAGTGGCCATGGGGATAAGTTTATTTGGAGGAACATGAAAGATATGTGATGGAAGTGGCCATGGGGATGATGGCCAACAAGCAACATGATACGTTGGCTGAACTTCTGACACTCAACCCGGGTATGGAATTGGGCTGGTTGGAAAAATTTGTGTCACGTCTACTTCTGCGTCGGCGCACTAACACGAACGGTTGGGAAAATTGTCCATCTAGGGAGCCGCAAATGGTATAGAACATCAACCTGAGGCGGATCATTTAGCGGCAGGGATCATTTGTCCAAATGTCATAATAAAAATAATAATAATGTACGCTTTTTGTTTGTTTGTAAATGATTAATTTTATATATTTGTTTCTTGGTTTTATTTTCTGTGTTGCTATTGGAGATCCGTCTTTGATGGCCAAATGTGTGTTTGTTAATTGTTATTACGCTCTAATAGATTCTTACACAGTCGAGTTTAGTATCGATTATCGTGTGGCTTCGAGTTCGTTTCAATCAATTGTTTGGCCTAAATATGAGCTTAATAATAGATCTATTTGCTTATTAATATCATGTACAAGTTATTGGGGTTAATATATCCCTTACCTATCCTATACGCGTGGAAAATTAGCTCGTTCATATTAATGGAATCAATAATCTAGGCTGAGTATGGTCCATTGCGTAGCCCGTATGGGTGGTCATTGACTCGTTTGTAATTATAAGGATGAAGAAAACTTAAAAAATAACACACGTATTGGCAAAAACAGTAAAATTTCATTGAAGTAATGTTTGGGAAATCTGATGCGTCAGTAAAGAACCCTCTCGCGCCATCAGGGGTAAAATAGGGCATCTTCTAAATTACAATGCATGGCGATACAATTTTAAGTGATTGATATTCCAATGGTGTTTTAGAGCATAGCCATCTGCATCGCCGAGGTGGTATGCTCCACCTTTTCCCTGGGAGATGATGATGTATGAACTCTCCCAATTTGGTCCTAACTTGCTAGTTAGTTTGTCACTAGATCCATGGAAAATATTCTTCATCACTAGATACCCTAGTTGGAAATTATGGGGCTTCAGCCGGGCATTAAACCGATATTGCTTTAGGGTCGGGTAATGTTCGGCTCACACACGTGCTTGATCACATGTCTCCTCAACAAGGTCCACACTGACTACTCGATATGTGGTATTCCTTACTTCATTATAGTTGGCGCTCCGATGACTGAGGATGATAATTTCTACTGGAACCACAACTTGACTGCCATAAACAAGGGCGAAAGGAGTTTTACCTGTCGTGGTTTGTGGGGTAGTGCGGTATACCCATAAGACCTTATTTACTTTATCCAACCTTTTTCCCTTGACTCCCTCGAGTTTTTTTTTAAATTTTGTTCAGGATAGTTCGGTTGGTAACCTTCACTTTGTTTTTCGCATGAGGGTAATAGGGGGTGAAGAAGTGATGCCTAATTCCATAACGATTTCAAAATATTGTCACCATGGTATTCCAAACGAAGCCAAAATTTACTGGTCATAAAATTACAAATTTCGTGGGCTCGAGTGCGGGACAGTGCTTTGGCTTTTACCCACTTGGTGAATTAATCTATTTTAACCACAAAAAATTATTATTAGGCGATTTCCATAAGGAGTGGTCCAGCTAGATGGATGCTCCATTTATCAAAAGGGAACGAGACAACAACGATTCATATCGGTTCAATTTAAAGGTGACCTGATATTGACGAATTGCTGACATTTATGGCAACGTTGAACCAGTCATTCGACATCATTGGCCAATTCGGGGAAATAGTATCCGACTAATAGAAAACGGCGAACAAGGGTGCATTATCCACAATATGCCCCAAGGTCTCCAACGTGTAGGTCGTGCATAACTAAGGTAGTTTATGATTTTTCAAGGCAGCAGAGCAGTGGTCGTGTGAAGTACCCGTAATATTTTTTGCATAACTAAGGTAGTTTATGTATAATATCTTGTCTAAAATGAAATATTTGGCTTCTCGTAGTTGAAGTGCCCAAACAGCAACCTTATTCGTTGGTAAAATGTTGGATGTGAGGTATAGTAAATAGGGTTATCTACAGTCGCGGACGTCCTTAATTATGCAGATGGTGTCGTTCTGACTAAGAAAAGTGGTGGTCGGTAGTTGTTGTGAAGGGATGAGTGGATGCTCTCCTAAGTATGCCGTTTTACACACAGAATCGGTTGCAGAGTTATCTAGACGTGGTACATGGTCGTATGTCACTTTAGAAAATTTTGATTCATATTCCCTAAGTACGGTCAGATATCCATGAATCCCTTCTTGTTTTCAATAATAGATACTGCTAGCCTGATTGACGAACAACTGCAAATCAGAACGGAAACGAAGAATTTGGCCCCACATATTAATGATAGCTTCATACTACATATCACTGCCTCGTATTCTACTACATTGTTAGTCACTGGAAAGTTGAAACGAATAGTGTGCTGGACTTTCTCTCATGTTGGTGGCATAACTATGACACCAAGAACTCCTCCTGAAGTACTCAAAGTCACATCGACTTTGACTATCCACTCCATCTGCTCAATCACATGTGCTGTTTCTATTGAACAAGGCACCTCACGAGGCGACGAGAACTTTGTAAGGAAATCAGTGATAGTTTGTCCTTTGATTGGGTTGTTTGGTTCAAAGTTGATATCATATTCTCTTAACTTAATGCTCCACTTAGTCAATCTTCTAGATGCATCGGGTTTTTGCAATATAGTTTTGAGAGGGAAAGACGTGCGAAGAGTTATTATATGCCCTTGAAAGTTGGGTCCCATCTTCCGCACGGTTATTATTAGACCTAGTGCAAGCTTCTCCATGTTCAAATATCGGGTTTCTGCAACAACAAATATTTTACTGGTGTAATAGATGGGTTTGTTAGACCCCCTCTGGTTCCCTAACCAACACCGCACTAACTGAGAAAGCAGAAACAAAGAAGTATAGGAATAATGGCTCACCTGCTAACGGGGTAGACTGTATCTCGAGTGACCTAATGTAATTTTTCAAGGCGTCAAAAGCGGTATTTCATTCCTCAGTCCATGACACTTTCTTAGCAGCCCAAAATACTTCAAAGATAGGGTGGCTTTTGTCTGAGGCCTTGGAGATGAAACGGGATAATGTTGCCAGACGCGTCGTCATGCATTACCTCCTTGATATTATTTGGTGGTTCCATTTGAAGGACTACTTAAAACTGTGTAGGATCAACTTTGATGCTCTTCTTACTCACGATATATCTTTAAAATTTACCGTTGCATACACTAAAAGAGCATTTCACGTGGTTGAGCTTCAAATTACATTGGTGTAGCAAGTAAAAAAAAATTGGAGCATCTCAATCTACTTATCAGTTGTGTTCGTTTTGAAGATCATATCATATATGTAAGCCTCCATATGCTTCCCCAAGTGATCTTTGAAATTATGATTCACCAAAGTTTGATAGGTGGAACCGACGTTCTTTAGGTCAAACGACATCACAATGTAGTAGTATAGACCGTGCTTGGTCTGGAATGTTGTGTGCTCTTGGTCGGATGGGTTGAGATAAATCTGATTGTAGCCTGAGTACGTACATATCCATGAATGAAAGGAACTCACAGCCAAATATAGAATCCACTAGCCGATCGATATGTGGCAGAAGGAAAACATCATTGGGCCATGTCTGATTCAAGTCGGTGAAATCAACACATATACGCCAATGCCCCCTTGTTTTTTACTAGCATTGGGTTGGTAACCCAAACCGGATACCGAGCTCATCGAAGATGTCGAAGCTGAGATAACATGTCTACCTCAATGCATATGGCCTCCTATTTCCTACTCCAAAGAAGTCGTCGATTTTGCCACACCGGCTTGGCGTATGAATCAATTTATAATTCATGGAAAATAACAGATAGGTTTACTTCTGACATGTTGCTAGTGTTTCCACACAAAAACATCCAATTTATTTTCTAACATTTCAAGTAATAAACATTTAAATGTGGGATTCAAGTTGTTACCTATTCCTAAGATGTGGCCCTCAACCAGTAACTCCTCAATCGAGTTTGTAGTGTCAACTTCAGACTATTCAGTTTCTCTAGGGACATATACTGGATTGGGAGAATGTAGTAGTCTATGCTCCGCTTAACGCACCCTATTGCCGGTTAATTTCTATCGGAGAAGCTTAGTCGGAACAACTGTAACTACGTAATATGTTAGAGCAGTTAATTGACTACCTATGCTGAATCCAACTGTGTTCCCCACTCGTATTTAATACATTATCTGAAAGTGCAAGCGGTGGTTTCCATCTAATGCAGCCACGACCATCCAATGATTGCCTGGTAAGAAATCGGTCCATATAAAATCATTAAAAATGTTTAAATTTATTTCTTAGTAGCACCATAACCAACTTTAACCATGAGCTGAACCTTTTCTACACGTTGAGAGGCCTTGCTTTCATATACTACTAGGCTTCGTTTTGGTTTGTTGGGAGGAACGTCTGGCATACGATTGTACATGGCATTGGATATGATGTTAGTTGAACTGCCTTTATCAACCAATACCCGAGTAACCATCACTCCTCTAGTATCCAAGTTCACAATTGATGCGTCTTGGTGTGGTGTGGTGACCCCTCTTAAATCATCATCATTAAATGTAAGGTCAGCAATTGGGTCTCTGTAACTGAGGTAGGATAAAGATTTTACTGCCTATAATTCATGATCGGCTCTTGCTCTTTTATTAGATATTTTTTAATTGTTGGTTACCTCAGAATGTCCTCTAGTGACGGTGAAAACCCATTGTTGTTGTTCTGTATCTATTCGCTTATCTTCATAACGTTTGTCTTCATTGACTGGTCGTGTGTCGTCCTTCTGCTCGGGCTGGTGACTGTGATCTTGTTTTCTAGCAAACTGGATGAGCTCGTTGTTATCAATCAACCTCTGGATTTCCTCTCTAAGCTGCCAACATTAAATAGTTGGATGACCGTGATCATTATGGTAGGAGAAAAAGTGTATGCTTGACCGTCTAAAACCAGGTTCACTCATAACAAAAGGGGCTAGTATATTGTAATTCTTTTTGTTTGATTATAAATAACTAAGATGGTCTCGGTCAGCGCGGTGAATTATCTCAACAGATTCTTATAATGCGTTGGTCGACACGTTTTCTCCCGATGAGGCCTATCATCTAGCATCTTCCAATCATAAGATCCTCTTTTGGGTCTGAATTGTGCCTTTCTGGAAAATCCTTGTCTAGCTTCGTCTACTCTGATAAATTGATTGACTCGGGTCAGCAAATCTCTCATCTTCTCTACTGTAAATTTTATCAGATCGGCAAACAATTCTCTTTGTCGATCTTCTTAAGGTAGAAAATAGCCATATTATCTTCAAAATCTGGTAAAACATACATAATATGGATAAAACGCTTAACATTACTTTTAAGTGACTCACCTCATCTCTGGTAGAGGTACATAATTGAGCCTATTCACGTCGCAGTTTTTTGTTGCCACAAATCTCTCTCGGAAAGCTTTCCATAAACCTGCTAAACCGTAAATAGAACCCTTAGGCAGACTGTTGAACCAGTCCATATGTTACTTTTGAGAGTCATGGACAAGTTATGGTAGATCAAAGCGTCATTCGGGTTAAACGCCATCATCATGTTGCAAAATAGCTCTAGATTCCTTTCCGGATCCTTTGTTCTATCGTATGCATCTATTCTGAATGGGTCAAACTTTCTCAGGAGTTGGGCTTCAAGGATGTTCTCTATGAACAAAGATTCCTTATAATTCCTTTTATCTTCGCTCACTCATTCTCCTTGTCATCTATCGTCGCGATTGGATGAACGATCCCATCGGTTAGCCCGGTTGACCATCAGCCCATATCGCTGACCCATGTAGCTAGTTCTTCGCACCTTGGTTGTTAATGCGTGCAGTGCGTTGTTAAATCTCGATATGGTAGCATGGGTAGCTTGCTCCCTAGCATCTCGCTCACATGCAACCCTATGTTGTTCCTGCTGTAGGTGTTGTAGTTGTGGATCCAACTATCGGATTGTTGGCGTAACTGTCAAGTTACCACCAGTTGTATCGTGTAAATTCAGACCCATAGCATTTTCTTGAGAAGTTGGTGCGATTTCCGGTACGAGATTACCTGCTGGCTGCTCAACATGAGGTTCTGGTTCAATATGAATCACCTCCACCAACTCAAGATTCGTGACGGTGATATGAGGCAATTGAATCTGTCCATCCGCTTGATTTCGCTGGTGATCCGTGCTTCGTGTCTTTCTGGAACTTCCCTTTTGATCCATAATCTTGTTACTACCATGGTTAGGAAATCTCATTACAGTGTTTTTGATAGAGTTCCCACTGATGACGCCAAATTGTCATGGGAAATATAACATTTATAATGCCAATTAGTAGTATTATGGATCGAAGAAGAAAAGACAAATCTTTCAGAGATTGTCTGCCAATTTATACACTCTTATACCAGATTCAAATCACCACTTAATACATGATTCCACCAATTTTGCACGTACACTATCATTTATGATAATGTTCCTAGATTTAAAACCATTACTCTAGTCCTTATGCATTTCGTGCGTTGATTAGTCAATTAATGTTGATCTCAACTGTTTCCTTAGTTGTCTCTTTTAATAACCGACCTCGATCGGTTTCGTCCGCATCGATTATTGGCACTACTCAGATTTTATACTTATGCTTGGTTATGATCTTGGCTCAGCTTTATCTTTTCTCAATGAACGCTTGACTGTTTACCTTTGATTAAGGCTCTTGTTTGATTTTCATTTTTGCTCTGTTTGGTAGCATGTTGGACTCGTCATGTACCACAAAATCTCTACTTGATGAGGCGTGTGTCCAGTTTGGTTATGTTAGATGGCTTCATTGTCCATTATCTATTTCCTTATCGTCGATGCAGCCTGATAGGTCGTCTAATACCTTGCTAATACATTAACGCCAATCGGTTAGGCCTCGAGTATATGATACTCATTGTCGTTCTTGATGAGATAATAAATGCCTAAGAAGGATATTGGATATTGGACCTGATGTGACTAGAGTGCAAATATAGAGAGAGAAAGTAGAAAGATAATATTATATTCCAGAATGTCCCCCCTACCAAGTATAATGGGTCTCTTTTTATAGTAGGGAACGGTGGACCCATTAATATCCTGGGTGGGTTTGTTTTATTTCTCTGTGGTCCTTCATTAAATACTTTGTTTAGAAATAATCCTCTAATAAGCGACAAATGCTGTTACAGTCATATTAACTTCCTTTTATTTCCAATTAACTCCTTATTATTAATTCTGGCAAATTACTCCCTTATCAGTAGCCCCCCCCCCCCCCCCAGTATTTGAGAGCAACGGGAACGAAAACTTGTAAAAGAATCAACCCGGAATGTCGCTGTCCCTTACCCTATGGATTGATGACTGGTCTACCCGGGCCAAACCTTTCCTTTCCAGTGTGTCCGACCCTCTAGGTCTTATTAAGCGATCGGGCGTGGACATTTTCTTCCACCTAATGTCCGACCCTCTAGGTTTTATTAAGCAATCGGGCGTGGACACTTTCTTCCAACTGATATCCGATCCTCTAGGTTTTATTAAGCGATCGGGCGTGGACGCTTTCTTCCATCCGTGTTTAGACCGACACTGTTTATGGGTCATCTTGGGTCTGCTCCCGATCCCTCTTAGCGACTTCTCCATGGGCGTAGACCGGTAATCCGACTTTGAAAAGTGAATCGGGTTAATGTGGCCCATCTAATGTCCCCGTCTGAGCTGGCTATTATAGGCTTAGCATGGTTGTCAGAAGAATAGGGACACGTGTTGATCGATAACTTGAAGCGTGCTTGTCAGCACAGTCTCTTAAGGAGTCCTTTCGACTTCCGGCTGCTTTTCACCGCTTGGACTTCCACGTACATGTAACAGCTAGGTGGGGTTGCCTATAAATACCTCACAAACACAAATTACTCTCAGAGGCGTTCTCGAGAGAGAATGTGATGTCCAGATTTTTCTAGAGAGAGAGAGCTTGTTTTTTGAGACACAGGTACCCGAAGCAGAAACCAAAATCTAAAAAGAAGAAAGAACCGGTGTTCGGATTTGTAGATTGGGCTATCATTGGTGACTGCGCTGAGGAATACCGACGTACAGGATTAATTTGGAGTTCTGACACCAAGCCTTTCACGCCTGTACCGCAGCCCCACGACCCCGTTCTTGCTGATCTGATCCCTGCCGAGTCTTTTACCTTGCCCGAACCGTCCGGTGCTCGGACCCCACAGGCCATTGTCATTCCTTCTAGCAGTAGCTCCCCACACTCCCCAACTGCCCAACTCAATCGCCCGACGCTTTCATCAGTCAATTCTTACACTGCTCGGTTCCCTTTTCCACCCTGACGTCGCGACAAAGCTAAATTTCTTTCTATGGGAGAAACCAGCTCTCCAACTTCTCCCGCGGGATGTAATTCTCCTGAGATGGTTCAGCTTACTCCCTCCGTAGGAGGATACCGAACCAGTACTAACACTGTTCTGACTTTTTTAGGTCTCAATCATCGGCCATTGACACCTGCAGAATTGGATCCCGAACGAGCTCGTCAACAACAACAAGAAGTTCATCTGGCCCAAACTGACATCAGTTTTAGTCCTGTAGACCTTCTTGTGCGACCATCCGATCCATGCTCGGCCAGCTCCCTTAGTTCTGAAAAAATCCCGGTAGTAAATACCGAAGAATCAGAGGTGGATGCTCTGCCCGCAGAAGACGGTATTGCCGCTGCCCCTCCCGAGGAGCCGCTTCCCGAGGAAATTGAGGCGGTCATGACCACCACGTATCATCGCTGGTTTCCCGGGAGCAATGTTATCTCTCTTTTTGTGGGCAAGTATCTTTACTTCCCCGCTGCCGAGCAGGAGGAGCTATTGATCCGGTGGGGTATTCCAGAGTGCGTTACCATTGGGTTTCCTGTTCATGGGGAGACTCCCGTGCATGTTCGGTCACGGGAAATTGTGATTTTTACCGAGCTGTTTAACTGGGGCCTTAGGTTCCCCCTGGATCCTGAGATTGCTCTATATTTCAGGACTCTAAAAATATGCCCCTCTCAACTGACGCCCAACGCGTGGTACACGCTGATGTCTTGCATAATGGCCTCGCGCCTTTCGGGTCGGGTCATGCCCATGGAGGTGCACATAGCCATGTTCGGGCTGTCGAAATCTCCCAAGTCCCCTTTCTTCTATTTTTCTCTGGCAAATACATGGAAGATAGTAAACGACTTTCTTGAGGGCGAAAAAGGTTGGAAACATCGTTTCGTCTTCCTTAGCGGCTGCTGGGAAAATGACCGCCCTTATAGTAAGGAGAATCCAAGGCAACTGCTGCGGACATGGGTTTCTGATGGTAAGATTTTTTTTTGTATTGAACCGATCCTTTGTGTAGTATCGAAAGAATTCATCTAGGGGCTAAAGAAGGATTACTTCAAGCCGGGCAAAGCTACCTTCCAACTGTTGAAGGACTATGCCAAGAAGCATTGGGGTCGGGAATTTCATTGGGCCTTTAAAAACACAAACTTGATCATGAGTAACCTCTGGCGTTGCTCGTCGGAACCGCTCACTATTGAGCAGCTGCGTCAACCCCCCAATATGGAGAACTTTGTTGCAAAGACGGATGCGCCCGATGCCCACCTGTTTTTGTTGAAGCGCAACAAGGCACCCAGCAAGAGTCCAAAATCAGACGATGAAGCCGAGCAGGACAATGTCGGGGCTGAAGGGAACGGGGTGGAGGAGCACCAGCATGAAGTTGCCGCTGAGGATGGCGAGACCCTTCTGTCCTGGGAGATGGCGAAGAAACGGAAAAGGAAGGCTGATGCAGAGGAGGCTCAAGCTAAAAAGCCTAGACGCTCCAAGAAAGAAAGTGGGTCTGCTACGGGTGCTGGAGGTACTAACAATGCTACCGTCAAGCGGTACGAAGCTTCCGGTGCTGTCTGTGCCCGAGAGTCCGCATACTTTTCCGTTACGGGTAACCAACGGACTGGCCCTTTCTTTGTACAACATGCTTGTTCCTTTATCCATGAAAGAGCGTCGGGCAGGGGAACTGAGTCAGAAGCTGTCGGGCGCATAAGTGAAAGTTGTCATGCTGGAAGAAGAGGTGCGAAAGGCTAAAGAGGCTCAAAAACTGGCAGATGAGCGGCTTAAGGCGACTGAAGAAACCTTGGCGCAAGAAATCGTTGACCTGAAGAAGGCTAACACTGATCTGAAGAAGGCCGGGGATAATCATGTCGTGGGTTTGGGGCAGGAAATCACTGACTTGACGAAGGCTAACACCCTTTTTGCTGGAAGATGCAAGAAGTGGATGGAAAAAGAGACTGCCGAAGCCAAAGCGGCCTACGTGCTGACTTTTCATCACCGCTTCCCTGATCTTCCCCTCAGGTCAATGTGGCTAGATGTTCCGGAAGACGACCGCCCTTCTGACGTGGTTTGTGAAGACGATGAGTCTGATGGCACCGAGTCAGAAGAGGAGGATGCTTGATCCCCGACGTCTCGTGTTTTTGTTGCCTTTGTTTTTTGTTGTTAAAATTTGTAAGTGCGGGTACTGTGGAATCCCTGTAAGTCCTCCTTGTAATCAAAATTCCTGAATGATCAATATATGGCCCGTACTAATGTTTATATGAATGTTACATCCAATACTAGTTTTGTAAATCTATGGTTGGTCGGGAACCCAATTATGCACTGAGCCTGTCAAAAGACCACGAAAAGTGCGGATCCGTTCGAACACTGGAAAACCTGCTAATGTAAGATCCTGTGCAAAATTAAAAAATCCGATGAAGGGTCTGTAGATTAATGTAAAATTGAAAATTTTCCCTTAGGGTCGGGAATTAAGATGTAGATCAGTTTGGATTATGAAAAACCTATAAAGGTTCTGTTGATTAATGTAAAATTGAACATTTTCCCTTAGGGTCGGGAATTAAGATGTAGATCAGTTTGAACACTGAAAAACCTATGAACGTTCTGTTGATCAATGTAAAATTGAAAATTTTCCCTTAGGGTCGGGAATTAAGATGTAGATCAGTTTGAACACTGAAAAACCTATAAAGGTTCTGTTGATCAATGTAAAATTGAAAAATTTCCCTTAGGGTCGGGAATTTAGATGTAGATCGGTTTGAACACTGAAAAACCTATGAAGGTTCTGTTGATCAATGTAAAATTGAAAATTCTCCCTTAGGGTCAGGAATTTAGATGTAGACCATTTTGAACACTGAAAAACCTATGAAGGTTCTGTTGATCAATGTAAAATTGAAAATTTTCCCTTAGGGTTGGGAATTTAGATGTAGATCGGTTTGAACACCGAAAAACCTATGAAGGTTCTATTGAGCGGTCAAGATTATTAAAAAGAATCGTCGATCAGCTTGTCATCTGTCAGAGTCGTTTGTAACACTTCGAAGTTGGGGAGGCAAAAAGTTTCGATTAAAAGGGTCGAGTGCTAACGATACCTCATTAAAACCTTCTCGCGCCACCGAAGTAGGAAAGATTGCATCCCCGACCAAAAGGTTCTTACACAAATAATGTCCACAGAGTTTACAAAATGCAAAATCACTCCAAATACAATTTCAAATGTTCAATATTCCATGGTAGCCTTAACGAACGCCCGAGCTTGTCTTGCCAACGATATGTCATGCTCTTGACTTTCTCTATCACGTCGTATGGTCCTTCCTAGTTTGGGGCGAGCTTACCGAGGCTTTTATCTTTGGTGTGCAGGAAAACGCGTCTTAAAACCTTATCACTGACTTTGAATTCCCGTCGTCGTACTTTCGACGCATACCGACTCCTCATTAGAGTCTGACAGTGTAAAGAATTTAACTGAGCGCGATTCCGTTTTTCTTCTATGAGGTCGAGAGCTAATTGTCTGTTACATTGATTCGTGTTTTCATCATAGGTACCGATCCGAAAAGATGGAAAATGGACTCTGCCGGAGTGACCGCGTCCATACCATATACCAGAGCATAAGGTGATTCCTTAGTCGTCGTTCGAGGTGTAGTTCGGTAAGCCCACAACACTTCCTGCAAATAGTCCGGCCATTTTTCACTTTTTCCTTCGAAGTTCTTTTTTATTTCATCTAGAATAGTTCGGTTGGTGACTTCGACTTGCCTGTTCGCTTGAGGATGGAATGGGGCAGAGAAACATTGCATAATCCTATGAGTTGTGCAAAAATATTTCATCTCTCTGCTGTCGAATTGGAGTCCGTTATCCATGGTGAGCTTCTGGGGGTACCCCGAACCGACAACCGATATTAGACCAGATAAATTTGACAATGTCCTCGGTCTTAGTGGCGGATAATGGTTCGGCTTCAACCCATTTGGAAAAGTAATCCACAGCCGCCATGATTGTTTGTCGTCCACCAGATGTTATTGGTAATGGTCCTACAAGATCGATTCCCCATCGGTCGAAGGGTAATCCTTCAGATATGGACTCTAAAGGAGCTGCGGGCACGTTTATTGCGTTCGCGAATTTTTGACAAGTGTCTCAGGTTTTTACTATATGCTGAGCATCCGATGTTATCGCCGGCCAATAAAATCTGGTGAGAAAAATTCTCCTTATAAGGGCCTTGTAACCACAATGAGCCGCGCCCTCTCCGTTATGTAACTGTGACACAATGATCTGTGACTCATTTACCTCCAAACACCTCAGTAAGGGCTCGCTGGACGATTTTTTGTATAATATGTCGCCCAATAAAACGTAGCCTCGGGCTTTGTTGCGCACCTTTCGAGCCGATGCGCCATCACCCGGTAGTAGACCTTTGGCTAGGAAAGCAATGATATCCCGTCGCTAATCCGAAACAGATACCGAAGACACCTGACAAGCAATTTCGGGTCGACTATCCAGCTCCTGCCTTTTTATGATTGATGGGTTTTCTTGTTCGGTTACCCAAGTGTAATTTCTTGAGCAAGAGGTTGATGCTAGAGAGTCGGCTACCATATTTTCGTTTCTTGGGACATGTTCATATGTTATCTTAACGAATGATGTGGCTAGCACCCTTAATGCGGCTAAGTACTGAACCAGATGTTCTTTTCTGGCTTCCGAGGCTTGGTTTATCAAAAGTTGAGAATCACTGACGAGGCGCACATGCCTAGCTCCACATACCTGTGCTAGTCGCAAATTGGCCAGGGCAGCTTCATACTCGGCTTCGTTGTTAGAAGTAGGGAAACTAAATCGGATTGTCTGATGCATACTCACGCCCGTTTGGGTGATTATCAGTACGCCCGCTCCGCAATCATTTACGTTCGACCCACCGTCGGTGCGGATGATCCACTCATTTGGTTCGGTGCGTTTTGGTCTGGGCGGTCGGAATGGAATTCTACCATTTACACATTCTCCCTGACATTTGGTTCGGCTTCTCCAAACGGTGCGTCTTGGCCTTTAACGGCCGTCTGCGGCTCAAAATTGATGTCGAAATCGCCCAACTCGATCGACCATTTAGACATTCTCCCTGACATGTCAGGGCGCTGAAGGACGTACTTGAGTGGAAATGAGGTGCGGACAACAATGGGGTGTGCTTGAAAATATGGTCGCATTTTTTGAGCCGCGATCACTAATGCTAAAGCCATTTTCTCCAGCCTCAGATACTGCGTTTCTGCATCCAGTAAGTTTTTGCTCACGAAGTAGACCGCTTTAGGGGCCGTTCCCGACTCGCTGATCAAGGCCGCACTCACTGCAAAATCCAATACTGCTATGTGAAGGAAAAGAGTCTCGCCTGTCAGAGGCTTCGTTAGAAGGTTCGGGGACGATAGATAAGTTTTAATCCCTAAAAAGGCTGCAATACACTCCGGTGTCCACACAAAATTCTTGGCATTTCTCAAGACCTGAAAAAATTGAGCGCACTTGTCAGATGAACGAGAGATAAACCGATTTAAAGCCACTAGACGTCCGGTTAATATCTGGACTTCCTTGATATTCTTAGGCGGTGTCATGTCGGTAAGAGCTTGTAATTGGGTCGGGTCTGCCTCGATTCCTTCTTTGCTAACAAAGAACCCAGGAACTTGCCCGACCGTACCCCGAAGGAGCATTTTTCCGGGTTGAGCTTGAGATTTATACCCCTGAGCTTGTCAAAGGTTTCCCTCAAATCAGCCAGATGTTCCTCGTCTGTGCCGCTCTTTACTAGCATATCATCGATGTAGACTTCCATATTTCTCCCTATCTGACAATCAAAGGTTTTGTTAACCAACCTCTGATAAGTCGCTCCCGTGTTTTTTTAACCCGAACGGCATGACTTTGTAGCAATACAAGCCTCGGCTTGTCATAAACGTCGTGCTTTCCCGATCCGTTGGGTGCAACTTGATCTGGTTGTAGCCTGCATACGCGTCCATGAACGACACCAGTCTGTTTCCAAACGTTGACTCCACCAACTGGTCGATCCTCGGCATCAGGAAGGGATCCTTCAGGCATGCCCGATTGAGGTCGGTAAAGTCCATGCATATCCTCCACTTCCCGTTTTTCGTTTTTACCAGGACGGGATTGGACGTCCAGAGCGGGTAACTCGACTCCTTGATGTGTCTGACACTGATCATTCTTTCGACTTCTCGCAGAATAATTTCTGCCTTTTCTAGGGAAAAAGCACGGCGCTATTGTGAAACGGGTCTGACATTTTTGTTGATAGTTAGATTGTGAATCACATGATTCTCTGGGACTCCGGTCATGTCCCCCGAACACCATGCTAATAAATCTAAATTCTCTTGTAGTAAAGACAACAACTACTTCCTGAAGGTTGGGGACAGTCGGACTCCGACCTGCACAACTTTCCCTTCAGTAAATGGGTGCTTTTCACACTTTTAATCGATGGTTAAAAAGCTGGGAGCTTCCCTAGGATCATCGACAGGCAACGATCCCAAGGGAAGTCCCTTTAATTGCTAGTCCCGTGCTTGTGCCATCTCTTGATCCTTTTTGGGTGCCAAAGCCGCTCGGTAACACTCCCGTGCCGCTTTCTGGCTGCTCCGGACTATGCCCACATTGTTTCCGATCACGTATTTCAAACGTTGATGAACCATGGATGATACCGCATGCATTCACGAAAACCATAACATGCCAAAAATTGCATTATGAGAAGCCGGTGCGTCCACCACCACAAATAAAACAGTGACCTCTTTCGTGAATGGTCTGCGGCCTAGCTGAACGATGCCCTCGAACTCTCCAACCACATCGGCTGCCGACCTTGTAAACCCTACAATAGTCCGGTCCGGCCGCGTAATGACCAGAGGTGTCCTGACGGAAAAATGAGTGTCCCATTAGTGATAAAATGTTTCAATATAGGTCAGTTACTGTGTAAAATTAAGCTCTTAAGAGATTGATACAAATTTCAAGTGATGATACAGATCAGGAAGTTAAAAGTAGTGTGACTTTCTCTTAAGATGGTGATGAGATTGATAGGAAATTAGGTTTTGTTATATGAAGCAAAATGGTAATCATGTCTATACCAAGTGAACGGGAACACGAGATGAACGATATCACCAAATATATCTTTTAAATAAATTATTTATCTCGACGAAAATCAAAGTACGACCCTATCCATAAACTCTTGCAATCTTAAAACTAAAAAACAGAAGAATCAAACAAAATAGTTTTTATGTAATTCAGAGGTTTTGAACAATGATTAGTTATTTGAGTATTAACTTTCGTGATAGATTATCCATTGACTAAAAAACTTCATATTTTAGTTATTTGAATATCCACTTTCTTGACATGCAGTTCCTCGCCTAAAATTTATAGTTTATTCGTTATTTATTTTGGATGAATTTAATCTCGCAATATAGTAAAATTTATTCGTTATGGGACTAACTTTATCAAAATGGATATTAAAATTTATAACTTTATCTAAATGGATAGTCCATGAACGATCTATCACGAAAATAGATGGTTAAAACATTTAAGGGACAAACTTTATCCAAACTACATAGTAAACAAACTAAAATTAAACATTTTTTTACTCGATTGACTATCTGTCACGAAAGTAGATAATCAATGGACTAATTGCTATTCAAAGCCTAGTTTAGATTATGAAGGAATTTTACATCTCCGAAAAATATATCTAATTTTATAAATTGAACAATAAAAATGAATTACAAAAAGATAAAACTACAAACTCATACATTATGTAAAAACTATATCTAATTTTTTAGAGGTCTCTCTCAACATTCAGTATTTCTCAGTGTCTTTAAGTAATTTTCACTAAAGAATTCATCGACTCTAAAATCAATTAATTCGTTATCTTTTTAGCTCACTCACGCTCGTTCTACCTCTCACTCACGTAATATATATATATATAATATTTACTGTGGTGTATATTTGAACAAACATACGCCACATTCTTATACCATTCTTATACCAGCGTCTTGATCAATGAATCGGATCAAATGCTACACCCAAAAAATTATAACAAACTTGTATCGCATTGACTCATCATCTATTTTTTATTAAGTCCAAACCAATATGTTATACACAGTTTCATATTAGTTTCCTAGAACCAAAACTAAGAGCTACTGCAGACAGAAGCCCCTTCTAAGGTTATACCCAAAATAATCGCAAACTCCCATTGATGAGTTTGAGGATTGCCTATGTAAACAAGAGAATATGTCTTTTAAGGGGAGTAATAGATTTTAGAGAGAGAAAATGGAAGCATGCAAGTGATCTAACTAAGAAATCAAAACCCTTTATTAGTTCCGATTTGGCCTTTATATAGACGCGCAAATAATTAGCTTACAACTCTTACTCGTCAACTAAAATACATATTTTGAGTTCCTCCACTAACTTTACCACTTGTTACATAACGTTTCATTGTTTAAACTTTTAGTCCCTGAATTCCCATTTCCTTATAAGTAGCCCCCTTAGTTCTCATGTCAGTAAATGAATGAAAACTAATTAACGTCGAATCTTGTCAAAAGCAATAATAATTTTCTCTATCATAATTCAACGCAAACTGATCATTATGACGCCTCGAAATACATCAACAGACAATTATTCCCCAAATTAAATTCGAAGCAAAACCATTAAATTTAAACGTGAAATCTGTTTCAAAACACATCATAACTCCCTAGGGGCTAGGCTTACACCTATGCTCCTATAACAGATAACGATCTCATAACCACATAACTGCTTCAAATTGTGCCAAATCAACAAAAACCTTTTCCGCTTCTGCACACGTCTTTCTTTCTCTAATAAATTCCTTTGCAACACACTATTTGTTTCACAAACAAAAATCCTTGAGAGAGAAATAGAGAAAACCTCCCAACGTTTTGCTACCTTCAACGATTTCTTCAAAATTTCTGGTTACTGCCACCGGAAAATTCATATTTTCTGATCAATCTTTAATAAATTAATGAGAAAACATCCCAGATCCAGGAGATCCAAAGCTAGAGTACCCAAAAAACCTAAATCCCCAACACCTGAAAACAATATTGTTTTTGGAGCTTACGATTACTTCTGCATTAGCGAAAGAGGAGAAGAATACATAGCTGCTCGGTTGATAAGCAACGCTCCCCTCATAACATCCAAAAAGGCAATTTATTACGGTAACTTCGACCCATCTAAAGTTCCTATTTTTTCACCTTCACTATTACAAAATAAATATAGTATTTGAAAACTCGAACACCAATAACTCCTCGAAATTCAACTTCTCTTACCAAATCATCACCTCGAATTAGTTGTGCACTAAGTAATCATAAAACAATCCAAAGCAACCACTTCCTCCACTTATCTTCCAAAGCAATCACGCTGTCGATGCTACACCAAACCCATCTATAAAATCTCATCCCCCGAGGGAAATTTTTTAGACGACCATATTATCTCAACAAAATCGCTCGAATAACCCTCCACAACGTCAAAAACAGAGGTTGATTCCGATGCTACCCAATCAAACAATGAGAAGCCTCGAAAGAATCAGATAATTCCCCTCAGGAAAAGATCTGCAGACCAAGAAAAAATAAATCTTTGATTACTATATCCGTAGAACAAAGAGCAGAAATTGGTGAGAATTTAAGGTCTCTTGATGCAAACTATATCGTTGCCTTGTAAAAGTGTCTCATATATATATATATATATATATATATATATATATATGAAAAGGGCCAAGCATCGGTTTTGAAAAAATAATTGGGAATGGGGGATCGCATTACCCTTTGTCTTCTAAAAAAAACACCTTTAGACTGCAAAAAAGACGAACTGGTCGTCTATCCGGAAATCATCACCTGGGGGCTTCGGTTCCTCTTAGATCCGATGATAGTTGACCACTTCAAACTCATGGATCTGTACCCAACTCAAGCGACACTAAATAAATAGTTCACCCTTCTCTCTGTAACATGGCCTCCCACTTGTCCAAGACTCCGATCCACATTAAATATATCATATATTTGACCAAATTATCAAAGGGACCAAAGCTACTATTTTACTACCTTACATTAGATGATGACTTAAAAATCAATGATTATCTTCTAGAAGCGGGCAAGTTTTGGAAGCAAAAATTTATCTTCATCTCGAGATCATGGGAAAATGGCAAAAAAATATCTGAAGCCAATCCATCGAGACTAAATCTTGTCTGGAAAAGTGGTCGCAAGTATTATAATACCACTCTTCTTAAATTAAATTTTATAACTGTTGTTACTTTTATTCATTATCAAATTATATGTTCTTATCCGAAATTCCGAGGCTCTATGCCCTTCTTCAAGCAAGAGCCAAAGAAACATTGAATTAAACTCACTGCTTAGGCTGAGCACAATGGAACAACGATTTCCAAAAAAACCTTTGAACCAATTAATTTCCTCAACAGTCATTTATTTCTGATAACACTTGGAGCCTTTCCTCCTGAAAATTTAACGGAGCAACCCAACCCTCGACAAGCTGTTATATGAATTGTCTATCCCAATTACAAGGTATTCTTACCCATGCGCAACAGATCAGACAATTTCCTTCCTTAAAAGAAGAATGCATAAAAAGGAAAAAAAGGTGGCTAGTACATTTGGTACTAACCCTTCAATAAATCGGAAGGCTAAACATTTAAAAAGAAAAACAAGGGAAAGCACACTTTTGACCATCAAAGAAGGGACATAGGGAGAACCTTCTCCAAAAAAGAAGAAAACTTCTACACCCTCAAAAGATAAAAGCTTCACCAAGAAGAAGAAGAAAAACACAGTTGCAACCATCTAAGATATAATATGTGATGAAGATGAGGTCATAGTTGATGCGAATCAACAAAGTCCTCAAAAAGAAAAGGAAACAATTGGTGAAGATGATACAATTGTTGTAGTAGATAATCAAAATGATGATCACTTTGATCACGATATTTTCATCAACTTCAAAGAATCACAAGAGCTTATAGGAGAAGAAGATCCTCTCATTCAAGAGGTTCAAACTCTCCTACACAACTTTGGTAGAAGATCTGCAGCGTCTACCTCTCCAGCAGCATCTCCTGAAATTATTGTTCCTACAACTCCTACTACGTCTTTAGGTCTCATCCCTCGGTCTAGCCCAATATTTTTTCATTCTATTCCACCAAACCCAAATGTCCTTGTTGCACGTCAACCATTTTCCGATGTCAAAACTGCACAAAAAATGCTTACTCAAGAAATTGAGGTTTCTCAAAGTCATCTGAAACAACTGGCCAAAAATATGCTTACCTACGAAGGAATTGCTGAAGTTGAAAAACATTTGAGGGAAAAACTTCAAAATCATAGAGCAGATCAATTTCATGGCTTCGAAATGGCAATATGAGCTTATTAGAGGACTCCTATTTGTCAAAAGGCAAACGAGAACAACACCAAATCGAGAAAAGGAATTTGAACACTTAACATCAAGAGGAGATAGATCGACTCAAGGATAAACACCTTGAATTCTTAACTGCTGAGAAGGAGAAGTTCAGTAATCTTCAGAGTTCTCTTACCAAAACTGAAGCATAAAAGAAAAACTTGTCTAATGAGATAACCATACTGAAGAATGGTTTTCAGAAGGAAAAACAACTTTCCATCACTGCTGCAGAAGATTAATGTACCAAGGACATGTTGGTAGCTATCAACAATGGTAAAGAAGAGAAGGCCATCACACTTTTTTGAGAAATTCACGCAACATATCCTAAGATAAATATTTAGCTTCTGGAATGATATTTGTGTCGAACGGTGCCCCAACGAAGCCTTTGATCATATCCCAAGTTCATCATCTGAAGAGGAATCAACCGAAGAAGAGTTATCTGAATGATATTACTACCCTTTGAATTTTTGTTATTTTTTGTATTTGTCATATTAGTACCATAACCCTTATACCTATCGAATTATTCTAAATGACAAAGGTTTTTGCTTATATTTTATATCTACCATCAAGTTATGTGATCCTTTATTTATGTTAACTATTCCAAGTTAAAATTTAATAAGATACTTTAAATTATTTTTTTAAAATGCAATCCTTCAAATATTATAGTGCATTAAATGGACATGGCACATCGAAAATCATAGTATGTTTACTGAACGTAACACTTCGAATATCACAGTGCATTTATTGGACGTAGTACTTCAAATATCACAGCGTGTTTATTGGACGTAGCACTTCGAACATGGTTGTTTCTTCGAAAAGTGTATTAAGCACTTCAGAACATTCTACTCTTGATCAACCTCAAAGATGATCAATATTTGATAAGTTATCAATATAGTTTAAATAAAGAGTTGTAAATAACCATTGGCAAAAATTACATTTTAATGATAATGTTGAATATGTACATAGCGCCTCGTTAAAACCTTCATCGGCCAAAAGGGTAGGAAAGAGTGCGCTAATCAACCAAAAGAAACAAATTCAAAATATAACATAGCTATTCCCAGTATAACTTTAGATGTTGTATATTGCACGGGTGTTGAAGCATCCTCGCCTGATTATCACAAAGGCGATAAGACCCTAGCTTTATCTTATCTACAACCACATAAGGTTCTTTCCTTCAGGGCCATTTATCTGAGGCTTTTCTCCTTAGTATACATAGATACGTTTCTCAACACTTTATCATCTATTTTAAGTTCCCGAATTTTTACTCCCGAATTTTACTTATTTCCTCGACTTATATGTTCCACAACAATATGATCAAATAATAGCATCAAGTTTTGAAGCTCTCGAAGATACTTTTGCTTCGGAGTTTCTAGATAGTTTATTGTTTACTATTTGAGAATCTATTTCCAACCGTACTGAAGTTGCTCCACATATTTTAGCAAGTCTCAAACCAGCTAAAGCAACTTCATATTCAACTTCGTTATTTGAGGCGTGAAAAACAAATTGGATAGGCTGAAGCATTATTTCTCCAGATGGAACAAGTAACTAAACTGAAGCGATACATCCTAGAATAATAGATTCGTCATCTGTTTGAATCATCATATCGAATTCATTGGTAAAACATCCTTACGATCTTCTATATCCGATCTACTTAATAAAATTCAACAAGAAAATTTGCCAAAACTTGATTTTTAATTGCAATTCGCGGTGTGACAAAAATATCATAATCTCCCAACTCCACTGACCACTTGGTTATTCTCCCCAAAATATCACGATGTTGCAAAACATTTTTCAAGGGGAATGAAGTTCAAACTTCAATGGTATGAGCTTCACCATAAGAACGCATCTTTCTAGCAGCCACAACCAATGCTGACGCTAATTTTTGAAGCTTCAAATATATTTTTCTGTTGCCAACAAACTTTTTCTAACATAGTACACCGACTTCGGAATTCCTGAGTCTTCGTTTATCAATACTGCAGTTACTGCAAAATCCGATAACGCAATGTATAAAAAGATCTTTTCTCCACTTCAAGGATTTGATAAAATTTATGGTGATGATAATAAGTTCTTGATGCTTGTAAATGCTGCTTCACAATCCGAAGTCCAATCGAATCTTTTTGGCCCTCGCAACACTTGACAGAAAGGAAAAATTTTGTCAGAAAATATAGAAATAAATCTATTAAGCGCTGCTAACCTTCCTGTCAAAACTTCCACTTCTTTAGTCGTTCAGGGTGAATTCATTGCCATTACATCTTTTAACTATTCTGGGTCAGCTTCTATTCCTCTTTCACTAATAATATAACCCAAGAACTTCCCTGATCGAACTCTAAAAGTACATTTTCCAGGATTAAGCTTTAGCCTGATTGCACTTAGATTCAAGAATGTCTCCTCTAAAATCTTTCAAATGTGCATCGTCCACCAAGATTTTTACCACCATATCATCAATGTACACTTCCATCTTTCTTCCAATCTTAGTGGAAAATTCTTTATTTATCAGCGTCTGATAAGTAGCTCCTGCATTTTTCAATCCAAAAGGCATAACCTTATAGCAATGTAATCCCCTATCAGTAATGAAAGTAGTACATTATTGATCCTTCGGATCCATATGGATCTGATTATATCCCGTAAAAGCATCCGAGAAAGTTAATATTTTGTTTACTGAAGTGGAATCAATCATATGGTCTAATTAAGGAACGGGAAATGGGCATTTAGGGTAGGCTCGATTGAAGTCTGTAAATCCACAAACATTCTCCACTTTTCTTTCTTCTTCGTGACCATTACAGGATTTGCGTCCATAAAGGACATTGTGACTCCCTTATAGGTCCAACCCTGGATAAACGATCCACTTCGGAAACAATTGCTTCTGCTTTTTCTGACGGAAATTCCTTCCTTTTGGATTACCGGCTTTACCTTTGAATTAACAACTAAACTTTGACAGATTACTTCAATCGACACATCTATCACATCCTCTATTTTCGAAACAAAAACATTAATATTATAAAACCAAAATTGTAACAGTCGTTGATGTAGAACTGGGGTCAGTAAGGTTCGTATCTCAAGTACCTTTCCCTCAGAAAAAGTCTACTTCCCAATTTCTTCACTTACTGTCAAGGAAACTAGGGTTTCCCTCGGATCTGCAACCCTTTCATCAAAATCTGAGATCAACCGCTCTGACTGTTATTCATTCATCATATCTCCACTACTGCATCATTTAATCCGAAGTGTAGTTGCATAACATTCCCTTGAAACTCTCTGGTCGCTTCAAACGACCCCCACACTGTCTCCGACAACATACTTAAAACATTGGTGAACTGTTGACATGACGTCATAAATTCGTGATAACCAAGACCTTCCAAAAATGTCGTTATAACTTGTGCGACAGTCCACCACAATAAAAAGCACCTCAAATTTCTTCTTAAATGGTCCCTTTCCTAAATTCACCTTCCCTCTAACTCTCCTATTACTTGTGGTCTCACACCAGTAAAACCAATGATTGTGCGCTCTGACTTAGAAATTTGAGGAGGATTGCACATCCTGTCATATGTTGTTTTGAAAAGAACATTCGTGGCACTCCGAGTATCTATGAATGCAGATCTAATTTCAACACCAGCAACTTCTGCCCCAATAACTAGCGCATCCTCATGCGGCCCCGCAGTACCTCGCAAATCGTCCTTATTTAACAAAATAATAGGAATGTCCTTCTTTTCGTACAAATGAGTGGAAATTCTCCCCTGAATATGAGTTGTTAAATTGACAACATGTCCTCCACCTCGAACTGTTAGTATTACCAATCATTGAATCACCTCCAAAAATAGTTAACGACTCGAAATACTCACACAGACTTCTAACATGTCCTTTCTTTATTGGCTCTTTAATAGCCATCAAAATCAACCTATCTGTATCTTTATCCAAATAATCCAAAACAACATCAAATTCATCAGCCTTTGAATTCGATGCTGGAACTTTTGATGCGTTCCCCTGTGACTTCAGATAAGTCAAAAGCTTTCTATTCCTAATCAGAATTTGGACTTCTTTTTTCAAATCAATGAAGTCATTGGTATCATGTTCAATATAATTGTGATATCTATAGAATTTATTGTTTTCTTCCTCTATTGGCCTGTTAATTGGTGCGGGCTTCCTGAAATTCACATAACTCTTAGTTTTATAAAAAATTGTTGCCACACTTTTAGTTAAATCCGCATAATACTTTAGCCGTATCCATTGATCCGACTTTAGCTTCTTGTAGTTGTAGGATGGGGTTTGATTTGAATATCCCTCAGTTCGACGTCGCAAATTATTATTCCTCGGACGCGCATGCTGATTAGCATTTGAAGTTTGCCCTTGGTTATGGGCCACCTGACCATAATTATTTGGAACGTTACCGGTCATCATCGGATCCTAGTTGTTCTTCAACTTTAATCTGATCTTCACCCGGAGCCATTAATGCTCAAAAGGTTAAAGCCCTCCTTTTTATTGTTTTATTAGCCAGATCCCCTTGCAGTAACCTTTGGTGGAAAGCTGCCATCGCCAGTCCCTCTTCACAGTTATCCAAACTTTCCTTTGTCAAAACAAATCGTTTTGTGTAGTCCTTCAACTTTTCTCTAACTGTTTTCTTGCATTGGATAATCGTATCGTCATTTTCCCTCATCTCTTTGCTAGAAATAAACTAAGTTAAAAAACAGCATAAAAAGCCCTAAAATTCAAAATGGATCCCGACATACCAGCCTGTCGTCGTCCTCGAAATTCATCATATAATTTTTGAATTATTCGATGTGATCATCCGGATCCTACATCCCATCAAACTTTTCAATCTTTGCAATATCAAAACGATTCATAAGCATAATAGATATGATTTCATTTGTAAATGGAGAATTCCTCCAATCAACACCTTGCATGTACTTATCTTCAGTTCCCATGACTGCATACAAATTCCGATGAACCTCAATGTATTGATTTGATGTGTTTTTCTTACACCAATTAGACTATCTGAAACATCGAGTCACACTATCCCTCATAGATATGTGTTCTTATTATATTTTCAAGGTTGTTCCCTCCCTTCTTTCTAAGAACCTTTATACCTTTTAAAACCTCAGCCAGAACTCTCAAACTCCTCGTCACTAGAGGTGACACACCTTGCCTTATATTTCTTTTTTTCCGAGAAGAGTGGCGCTCTTTTAGATCTTGGAATCACGCATTCTTTTGCTCATTTCTGATCTGACGAATAGTGCAAGATCGATCATATTGGTTTCTAACTTTAGTTTGCTCATTCATTTATCTCACTTCGGACTTCAGCTTTTGTCGAGTGAATTTCCTGTTTTCTTTGTCAGTACTTCTCATTCAAATCATTTATCTTATCCAATAAATTATTCATTTGTTCTTCTATATCAGATTGAGTTTGGCAGATCTGCACAACTCGTTCTCGTCTATCCTTTGTCCCCTGTAGATCTTCCCTTAATCTTTCGATAATTGATCGAACCAAAGGATTATTTTCTAGATTCATCGCGCAATTTCAAGATTATTTTTCTAAATTGATAAAATTTGAACAAGTGAAATAGACATTGATTGCCAATCGTCCCTAGTGGAGTCGCCAATTTGGTGAGTTTGATTATTAAAGACTACCTTAGTAAACAAGATAGTAAGTGTTTTAGAGAGAAAAATAGATTTTAAAAAGAGAAAATGAAAGCATGCAAGTAATCTAACTCAGAAATCCAAGGCCTTTATTAGTTCATCTTACAACTGAAAACAGTTATATAAAAATGGTAAATTGCACTCTTATTCCTCAACTAAAATACATATTCTGAATTCCTCCTCTAACTTTGCCACCTGTTACATAACGTTATATTGTTTACACTTTTAGTCCCTGAATTTCTATTTCCTTATCACCCATGTCGCTCCTACATTCCAATGTGGATACCAAAATCCACATAGACTTATAAAGACTTCGTTATCATTTTCTTAATATACGAACTACTTAAACATTCAATCCACCTGCATCCAAAATGTGAATAAGTCTTGTGGAGTATGTGAGCTTCAAAATTAGTTGTATTTATAAGAACATTCAAACGATTGGATTCACTTGAAATTTTTCCAACTTTCATTTGTTCTTTCTCTACCACATCCTGATGAGGTGAAACATAATATCCACATGTTTAGCTCTGTTATAGAACTTAAGATTAATCGTTGAAAAATATTGGTACTAACACAAAACAATGTCATTTCATTTATTAATACCAATTATCTCATTTATTATTCCAGAAACCCATTTTTTATATTCGATTGTGTCAGTTGCAACCATATATTTAGTTTCTATCTAAGGAAATAATTTTTTTGTTGACTAACCTTCAACTAAAAACTCCCCAGACATAATAAACAAATAACCATAAGTTTACTTCCATGTATCAAGGTAACCTGCATAATCACATTTTATATATCTTCTAAATCATTTCATATGTACACTCTAATATCTAATGTATGTTTCAAGTATTTCATGCACCATTTACAGAATCTAAGTGCGGCCTCAATAGATTTTTTATAAATTTTCTCAAAATATTAATTGAGTATATAATATCAAGTCTCGTGTATATCGTAACCTACATTATACATCCAATTTAACTTATGGTGCTTGAGTAATAGTGAGTTTGAATTGAGAACCAATATGAGTCTAATCAGTAATAACTATATACATCCTAAAATTCTTAAACACCTTATGTAAGAATACACAACCTCTTAGTTTGTTTCTCTTAATTTTCATTACAATATTTCTATTATCTTCTCTTTTTGCAGTAATAGGTGTAGTCTTAAACTTATTAAGTGGTATTATATCAACTTCATAAATACAACATCCCTGTTGATTCAAGTTTTTTCACTCCTCTAACTTTAAACACCAAAACTTATAACATTTTATTCTTTCCATATAATAAATAAATAACCATTTCAGTGCTCTCGGATAAAGCTTATCCTTCTTCAAATGTGCACAAGATGAAAATTCAAACATTTTTAGTTTCCTCACCATTAATGTTTTATTTCTATAACATCTCTCTTGAAGAAATTTGAATCAGTGCAGTATAAGGGCTCATGTTATTGATATATAAACCTATATTGACATCTCTCCCCAAACAAATCTTGTCCATAACAGTGGTTAGAAATATACACTTCACTCTCTCGAGTAAGGTTATGTTCATCCTCTCTGCAAAATTTTTTGAAGAGGAGGCTTGCTTCACGATTATATGGGAAGAAATACCAAGTTTAGAACATAGGTAATGAATGGTTCAATAGAAAAATTATAATTCGTTGTTGTTCTCATAGTCCTAAAATTATGCTTCACATCAGCCAACTTCATTTGGATTTGAGGGACCAAGACAACACAACATTCATAACTGATAGAGGGGTACATTTCTACGAACTGATCTCCTTAGGGCTGAAGAGAGTTAGGGCTACTTATCAGCAACTAGTAAACAAAGCTTATGCTACCCAGATCGAGGCGAATGTTGAATTTTATATTGATGACATGTTAGTATAAAGCACAAGAGATGAAAATCATTTCTCCAACATGGATGAACCATTTCGTAACCTGAAGGCCATCAACTAGAAACTGAATCCATAAAAAATTACTTTTGGGGTGTAATCCGGAATATTTTTAGGCTATATAGTGAGCGAAAAAATTATTAAAGTTGATCAAATAGAATTGAATGCTCTAACTGTAATGGATCTCCGCAAATCCATCAAAGATGTACAATTTTTAACTAGAAGGTTAACTGTTTTAAACAAGTCTATATCAATATTTTTAGATAAATTTACACCATTTTTTCAAGTCTTAAAAAATAAGAATCATTTCCATTGGACTCTTGAGTATGACAAAGCCTTTTCCAAAATAAAAAAACATTTAATCTCTTGGGAAATTTTGACCAAACCATCTGTAGGAGAATCGCTATTTGTCTACATCACGGGGTTGGATTACGCATTAACTGTAGTATTAGTCAAAGAAGTTCAAAATTATCTACGACCTGTTTATTACATGAGTTAAGTCTATTGTATGCTGACAAAGTGTACTTAAAAAAACTAGCTTTGGCTCAAGTGGTGGAACACAAAAATGAGTTCATATTTTTAAGCTCATTTTGTTATGGTTTAAACCTCATTTCTGCTAAAAATTATGTTACCAAAGTCGGATCTATCGGTTTGGATGACTAAAATGGTCAGTGGAACTAGGAGACTATGACATCGACATTGATCCTTAGACAATAATTAAAGCACATGCCCTGTCAAATGTTCTAGTCTAGTTTCATTCCAAACTACTTGAGTCGGAGCCAGATATTAACATGTCTCATGACGAGTGAGTAATTTGAATTTATGGAGGTTTAAGAATTTTGGGTTGTGGAGCGGGGGTTCAGTTGGTATCTCCAACTGAATAAGCAATATATCAAGTAATACGCTTTGGCTTCCGAGCATTCAATAATACGGTAGAGTACTAACCACCTTTGATAGGGTTTACAGCCTGCAAAAATCTATAAGTGCCAGGACAGTTTATCTCATAATCGATTCATAACTTATTATCAACCTTGCATCATGCTAGATCCAAGTAAACATAAATCAGTTGGTGAAGTACTTAAAGCCATTAAAGGAATTGACAAACTTCTTCCAGTGCATTAAATAAATGTGAACATGTTTGTCAGGTAGAAAATTTGGTTGTTGATTCTCTAATAACTATCGCATATACTAAAGGGTATCCATGAATACTTGAGCGAAAGTATTTTTCGATAACACCTTCTTCTGAGTACAAATTATACACAAAACAATTATTCCAAATTTTGCCAAGACTTGAGAAAGATTGGAGGCACGAGCTTAATGACTTTCTAATCAAAGGAAATTGTCGGTTGATAAAGCATTTGCTAGAATATTAATGTTTTAAGCACGTAATTTATGAGTCTTATGATACATAATTTATAAAAAGTATTAAAGTCGATCACTTTTATGCTTCTTCGAAGCTAATGAATCATAAATTGTGTTACCCAAATTGCATGATGGAGAGACATTAACTCATTATGACTTTAAAACACTGACGATAAATGTTCTATTGGTCGGGTATTATTCGTCTTCCATCATTGTTGATGCCAAAGAATTAATGATATGGTGTGATACTTTTCGATGATTCACAAACGCAATATATGTACCAGTGGTACCACTCGAATATATTTGTCAAGTGTTTCCTTTTGATATATGATGGTCAGACTTATTCCAGTCGTTGCAAATAGCCTCTGCGATACGCCAAACCATCATATTAGTTGTTAATTATATTTCTAAGTGGGTGGAAGTTGAGCTTTTCTCTGGAACTAAAGCAAACAATGTTATCAAAATATTTTATATAACATATGATGCAGATTTGGATTCTTAAGAACAATCACAATAGATAATGGTCAGTAGTCTGAGAACAAGAACATGGAAACTTTATACTCTTCTCGAAGTATTCAACACTAATTAGTCCGGAAATTCTCACCACTCACTGTAGAAACCGGATAGGGGAAATTCGGACAAAAACCACCCACTGAACCATCCGAACTGGACAAAAGTATTAAAAGCTAATCACCTTTTGACTAAGCTAATTGCTAATCTGCTTAATAAACTAATGGGTTTGTGAACTCGACCCGGTTTCATAATTTTGACCCGAAAGCCCATGTGGCCAATAATTATGGGTATAAATACCCAACCACTTTCATTAATGATGGTAATGAAGATTTAATACAACCAGACAGCTCAAATCTCTCACTACAAAACACCCAAACATTAAATACATTTGAAATACCATAAAACACCTGACAAAATTACCCTCATTCAAAAATAATCCACACCAAATTGGCGACCACAGTGGGAGGAGAAGGTGCCTCAATTTAGCATTCGAAACCATCAAGAAAATTCAGTTCAGATGAATCCAGACGAGCAGCCAGTACCACCAACTTTGGCAGAAGTGGTGGGAGAAAATGATGAATACAAGATTGAATAGCGAGATAGATTGAAAACCGAGATAGAAGCCTTGAGGGCTGCTAATAGGGTGGAGATGGGCTTGAAAGAAAAATCAAAAGTGTCAGCCGTTCACCACACTGACAATCCAAGGGAGCATGACCCATTAGCAAAAACCCATGTAAGTACTAAAAAGACTCAGATGGAGTTCAGGAATCCTCTAGTAGCTCCTCGAACGAAGATGGAGTTGAGGAATCCCTCTCATCTAGTAGTGATGAAAGTCGTTCTAAAAAGAAGCAGAAGTTGGTCAAAAAGTATTCAAGAAAGAGGGACATGCTTGGAAGGCTGAAGAGGCATCTAGGAAACGGGTCATCTCATGGTCACAGCCATGGCCGGAGACATGTAGACCGATTGTTGATGGATCATTTTGCCTTTAATGATGAACCAGGTATCTTTGCGACTCCCAATGAAGAGACTGTGTTTAGTCGTGGCCGGAATTGGAGACAATCTCTATTGTCTTCCAAGATACTGTCCGAAAACCTTCCTAAGAGGTTTGACAGCACAAAGATAGAAAAATACGATGGGAGTAAAGATCCAAATAATCATCTGGAGGAATTAAAAAAAATTATGATGAATTTTGACGATGATGATAAGTTGCTTTGTCGAGCGTTCTCCCACTCTTTTACGGGGAGTGCTCTGAAGTGGTACACTAGTCTGCCACAGGGTTGCATCAGAAATTTTGATACTTTTTGGGTGTCCTTCTGGAAGCAGTTCGTTGGAAGTAAGGAAGTAAAGGGCAATGGAGACACTATTATCCATTGTGCCCAAGAACCAAATGAATCCTTGAAAGAATATATATAAGTCGTTTTGTGAACACCAATAATGGATTAAATGATTTCTTCGAACAAGTAGCAATAAATTCTCTAAGGCAGGGTTTGAACCCTGGTAATTTGGCTGATTCAGTAACCAGAAAGAATGCCATGACATGGGGCGGTTTACTAAATCAGGTTGGGAAACAAATCAATGCAGATGAAACGAAAAAGACCAGGGTGCATAGGCAGGTGAGATCGGCCCCAATTGCACCAAATCATAACAAGAATCAGTCCGAGTATAAGGCTAAAGAAGCCGGACAGGGTCCCAGCAGGGCCAAGGCTCAATCCCACCCATCACCAGCTCTGAGTCAACAATTCAGAAATAAGTGAGGGCCTTGGGTTCAACCGGAGTGGTTTGCCGAGTTAAAAGAGAATGTGGCAACCATCTATGACAAAACAAAAGATGAGGTACATTTCAGGAAGCCAGTTGCGCTTCAATCTCCCAGGGAAAGTCATAATAATTGTTTCTGCCAATACCATAAAGATATTGGTCACAACACAGAAGATTGCATAGATTTGAAGCAAGAGGTGAAAATTTTGATTGAAAGAGGAAAGTTGGGTGCTTATGTTAAAAGAAGAAGTGGAAATAGGCCTGATAATGCTCATCGGACTGGCCCGAACAAAGGAGGGACATCGGCTTTGGATGGGGCTATGGTGATAATTGAAAGATTTGATATGGATTCAAAGTATTTGGATCCTGATCTAACCCGAAATAAGGTGGGTGTTATCACAAAGCACAACAAGACGGTGTCTGGAATCATCAGCTTTTTTGAGTCACTTACAATATTTGGGGAAGACACCATGACTACACCAACTGATTCTTTGAGGAAGAGGCATGTTCATACCCTGGCTACTCAACTGGAAGGAGGCATGACTTCCTATCAATCGCAAATTCCTTTTCCCTTCATTGTTTTCGATGAAGATGATTTGAGGGATATAGCTGGTCCCCATGAAGATGTTGTGTTGATAGGAGCATCCATTGGGGGCAATGACATTAGACGAATTTTGGTGGACACCGGTAGTTCAACCAATATCCTCTTTTTGACTTCCTATAAACAAATGAAGAATCCAACAGTGATTCAGCGTTTGAACAAGTCAATTGTGGATTTCACTGGAAGCTCAGCGGACATGATCGAGGAGTTTGGGGAGGAGGTTTTGTTGGGAAAGGGCCCTTTCAAGAAGATGATCAGAGTACTTTTTATTGTGGTGGATTGTCCCACATGTTACAATGCCATTTTAGGAAAATCTTGGCTTTCCAGGATGCATGATGTGGCTTTAACAGTCCACCAATGTTTAAAATACATTGTGCAAGGACAGGTGGGAGTAATCCGAAGTAATCAAAAGATAGCAAGGGAGTGTTATGCAACAGCACTGGCCCCTCGAACTTTGGGGGCAGTTCGGATCAGTTTGGATTAGCAGTTGGAGGGGCCCTCTGGGGAGAGGGTGAAATTGATGACCCCAAAGAGACCCCTGGTGTTTTAATACCAATTGAAGAGGTTGAAACTCACTCTCTGGCTGAAGGAAGAAAGGTCAAGATAGGATCTAAGATGACATCAAAACTGAAGAGTAAAATGCTGTCTTTTTTAACAGACCATCAGCATGTTTTTGCTTGGTGCAATGCTGATGTGACCGAAGTGCCTGCAACTATTATATCACACCAGCTATCCATTCGAAGAGATATAGCACCCGTTGTACAAAAGAGGAAAGCTTTTTCTAAGGAGAAAGCTGATGTCATAGTTCAAGAAGTCGACCGACTTACTAAGATGTGACACATAAAGGAATCCCAGTACCTTTTATGGACAGCCAATCCGGTGTTAGTAAAAAAGAAAAATGGGAAGTGGCGAATGTGCATTGACTTTACAGACCTTAATAGGGCTTGCCCAAAAGACCTATATTCGGTCCCTCTGATTGATCAGTTGGTAGACTCCACGTTTGGGAACAAGTTGTTGTCCTTTATGGATGCCTTCTCCGGGTATAATCAGATTCAAGTGGATCCAAAGGATCAAGAACGCACTACCTTTGTTACTGATAGGGGCCTTCATTGTTATAAGGTGATGCCTTTTGGGTTAAAAAATGCTGGGGCTACTTATCAGAGGTTGGTGAACAAAGCCTTCGCTAATCAGATTGGAAGAAACATGGAAGTCTACATTGATGATATGATGGTAAAGATTGTGGAAAAAGAACTACACTTCGCAGATCTGCAAGAAACTTTTGCCAACTTGGTGAAAGTAAATTTATTGTTGAATCCAGAAAAGTGTGTTTTCGGAGTGCAGTCCGGGAAGTTCTTGGGGTATGTGATAAGTGAGAAATAGATACAGCCTGATCCAGGCCAGCTTAGTGCTTTATTGCAGATGGAGCCTCCTCAGCATATTAAAGAAGTACAAAGGTTAACAGGGTGGTTAGCTGCTCTAAACCCTTTTATCTTAAGGTCTTCGGATAAGTGTGCCCCGTTTTTTCAAACTTTAAAAGGTGCAAAAGAATTTAACTAGTCTCCACAATGCGACCAGGCTTTTGATGAAATTAAAAAAACATTTATCCTCCCCTAAAACCTTGTTTAAACCTGTTGATGGAGACACACTGTACCTATATTTAACAGTCTCTGATTGTGCCATAAGTACGGCGCTAGTTAGAGAAGTGGACAATTATCCTCGTTCGGTGTACTACATCAACAAAAGCCTGATGGATGCTGAAAAGAGATATTTAAAGCTTGAAAATCTAGCACTGGCATTAGTAATTGCTGCTAGAAAGATGAGGCCTTACTTTCAGTCTCATTCTATTGCTGTCTGGACATCTTTTCCCTTGAAAAATGTTCTTCAAAAGGCGGACATATCAAGCAGAACGACCAAATGGTCAGTAGAGTTGAGAGACTATGATATTTATTTTTCCCCTCGTTCTGCAGTCAAGGCTCAGTCTGTTGCTGACTTCCTAGTTGAATTCCATTCGAACAGAGATACTAAGCAAGCATCAGGTGAAAAGACTAAGAAAGTATGGGTTGTCCGGACTGATGGTGGATCAAGTACCATGGGATATGGTGCTGGGATATATTTAACCTCTCCGTATGGTGACAAAATGTACCAGGCTATATGTTTTGCTTTCAAGGCTTCCAATAATAAGTCTGAATATGAAGCTGTCATAGCCGGTTTAAAGTCAACCTTAATTTGTGGAGCCAAAAAAGTCAGGTTAATGAGCAATTCTCAACTTCTTATCCATCATGCACAAGGTCAATCCGAGGCCAAAAAAGAGCAATTGGTTAAATATTTTTTCGTTCTTAAAGAAGTGGCACTTAACTTCAAAGATATCACCTATGAGCACATACCCCGAACATAAAATACTCTACCAGACTCATTGGCAACCATAGCATATTCTGAGTACTACCCATGGATTCACGTGCAGGAATTTCAATCCATTTTCCTCAATCAGAACAAGGAAGGGGAGGAAAGTTTAAACATACAAGTAAGTCGACCTCAAGACTGGAGGTATCCTCTTTCTCAATATATCTCAGATGGTGTCTTGCCTCCGGATAAAGCAGTGGCAAGGAAGGTGAAGTATAAGGCTCGTGGATTTGTAATCTTAATAGACGTCCTTTACAAGAAGTCTTTTAGTAAACCTCTTTTGCCATGTTTGGGGATTGAAGAGTCCCAAATAGTGCTGTCCGAACTACATGATGGTCAGGGATCAGCACACTATGGTTATAGAGCTTTAACTAGAAGAGTTTTGCTGGCCGGATACTACTGGCCCCACTATAATGGAAGATGCCAAGGAATGCGTGAAGAAGTGTGATCCATGCCAAAGATACGGTAATGAAATTCATATCCCAGTTTTCCCATTAGACTCAATTTTTGAGCCAATACATTTTTCTCGTTGAGGGCTAGATCTGGTGGGACCTCTACCTTTGGCGTCCGGGGGATGCAGAACTATTATAGTTGCCATAGATTATTTCTCAAAGTGGATAGAAGCATCCCCATTGGCAGGAACTACTTCAAAAGTTGTTATAAAGATTTTCTTATCTAATATTTATTGCAGATTTGGGGTTCCAAAAAAGATAACCACAGACAATGGGCCACAATTCGATAATAAGGATATGGAGAGCTTTTGTGCCTCTAGAGGCATTCAGTATTGCTTTTCTTCTCCTTTCCACCCACTGGCGAATGGTCAGGTTGAAGTGGCAAACAGGACCATCCTGTTCGGTCTTAAAAATAATTTAGAAGTGGCTGCTGGAAAATGGCCAAGTTATCTACAAGAAGTACTATGGGCCTACCGGACTACTCTTGGGGCTGCTACACAAGAATCCCCATTTACCTTGGTATATGGTATGGATACAATAGCTCATATAGAAGCAACTCTTCCTTCATTCAGAGTCCACAATTTTTCCGAATAGGCTAATGAAGTGGCAGTCAGAAGTCAACTTGACTTGATAGAAGAAAAAAGGGTTAAGGCTCACCTCAGAGCCACACACTATCAGGGTTTGATGAGAAGCAAGTTTTCTTCCAAAGTCAGAATGAGGGATTTTCAACCTGGGAATAAAGTTTTGAGAAAAGTCTTCCTACATACTGAGGAGAAGCAGTTCGGCAAGCTATCTCCAACTCGGGAAGGACCCTATGTGGTCAATGAAAATCTTAATCCTTTGACATACAGGATTCAAGATAAAGATGGAAGGATCTTGAATCACCCGTGGAACATTGAACACCTCCGGTTGTATCTAGAATTAAAATTATGTAAATATTTACTTGTTTAAAGTCCATGTAAATATTATGGGGCATACCCTTTCCCACCCTGGTGGCGCGGGAGGTTTTAATGAGGTGTCCGGGCTTTTTAATGAAATTCGACGCATTCTTGGAAAATTCATAATGTTTCGATTGATAGCTTCTTTGAAAATTTTTAAAGTATCACTGACAGACCGAATTGATTTGGTAGAATGATGATCATTTAAACATTTTTCATCAAAGAATTTAAACACTCTCACTTCAAAATACTTATAAAATAACTAAGGGATATTTAAACATTAGCCATCAAAATTGGGTAACTATAAGACAATGCAAGAATTGTGTAAGATAAAATTTCTCATCTAGCACCGGGGAGTGATATTAAAATATCTAAAGTGCCTTGGCCATCCAAGGACTTTGAAGTTTTTAAAGAAAAGGTATATCCGGACAAGATCCGGACACGGTTACAAAAATTCCTTGGCCATCTAAGGACTTTAGTCTAACACAAAAATTAAAGGAAAATAAAAAGATAGCTAAAACTTCAAGGCTGAGCTTCCTTAGATGGTCCAGTCTCAGTTGGCTTCTTCTTGGGGTCTTTAGGTTCCTCGTTAGGTCTCTCTCTGGTCCCTTCATCTTCATCAGTAGTATCATCCCAACCACTGGAGTAGCAGTGCTTATCACCATCAGCCATAGTATGGTGAGGAAGGTCTTTGTATACCACGAATCGCCATAAATCTCTTAGTGTCCTCTTCAGAAATTTTTTATGAAAGAGCAAGACCATATATGATTTGAGTTCAGCGTACCTTTCCTCTTGGGAATCTATCACCTTGTTGGTGTATACATCAATTGTGGCTTGGATTGTCTTTTCCTTCTCCTTTATCAAATCATCTTTCTCTTGGTTAACTCTAGACACAGTATCTTCGAATGAAATTTTGTCATTGCTTAGGGTCTGGATGACATTGTCTCTGGCCTTCACCTCCTCTTTTGAAGTGGAGAGATCCTTCTCCAAGCCAGAACACATAGATTGGAGTTCCTTGTAATCCCCTCCGAAGTGGCCAGCTTGGTGGCCAAATCCTCTTTCCCCTTCTTCAACTCTTCGATCTCTCTCATTAATGCCTCAGCATTCTGGTTGGCATTAAGGAGGTCGTTAGACAAGCTCTCTTTATCTGAGTTCATTGTGTTGACGAGGGTGGATTGATTTCGCACTTGTCTCTCCAAGTTGAGCACCGGTTAAATATTGCTCAACAAGGAGTGGGTCATCATGTCATTCTCTTCTGAAACAGAAAAAGATTTATCGTTGAAAGTAACGATGTTCGAAGAGCTTGGAGGGAGGTAAGGGCCATCAAATTTGTCATTCCCGAGGTCTTCAAAGTAAAGGCCAAACCATTGAAGGCCACTGATGTCTACTCCATCAATGTTAATATCCCCTCTGGCACCCTCTCCGGTGTGAAAGTCACTTGGGATTTGCTCTGCCTGTGTTGGGTCTGTTGGGTCGACCGGAGAGAGAGAATATGGAGGCCGAATAGCTACTCCATATCCCATAGAAATTTTCTTCTTCTTAGCTTACATATCCCCACCATCTGTTCCCCGTTTTCGGTCTTTTTTTGGAGTCTTTGAGGGTTTTGGAAGTCCAACTGCCTCTTTGGTACTCTCATTTTCCACCACTTGAAGCAGAGCAGCATCAATTCCTCTTTGGTCCTGCACCTCCTGGTTTGCTCGGACAATCTCCTCAACACCACCTTGGTTGACCTCATCTACATCTGGCTTTTTTTTGCCTTTCTTGCCCTTCATTTTACTTGGGGCTTTAGCTCTACCCGGCAAGGCCAACTTCCCATCCTTCTCATTTGTCCTCTATAGAATAACACCCGGAGGAGGCGGTGTGGTCAATTCCTCCCAAGACAAGTCTCTCCAGCCGGTTATGTTCCAGAGGTGGGATCTCACCAGGTTGCCGGTAGTAAAAAAATTGTGGAAGTGCTTTATCAGATGGAAATATCTGACGATCTATAGGTCCAAGGGAAATCTAAGCCCCCAGTTAAACAACTCTGTGTAGAAAACTATCTCACTTAGCTTGCAATCCATTGGCGTCTCCGGATGGACCGGTAGCCTCACTTTAACATATTCTGAGATCCCCCACTTCGTCCGGATCCGGCCTAATTCAGCAGTATGAATAAAGCCGTAGTTAATGTTCTGCATGGCTAGCAGATACACGCTTACCTTGTGGAAGCAAGGTCCCACTCTACCTAGAAGGGACTCCGGCAGGTCCGGATGTTTTGAACACAACTTCTCTTTACCCTTGTTTTTCTTGACAATGGCAGCCTCCATGGTCTGCCCGGAGACATCAGTCTCAAAATGGGCTTCTTCAATACTGTCCTCCATCACATCTTCTATCATCATGGAAGGATTGTCAGTTGTCTTTGGTGGAGGAGTGTTGGTAGTCGGTTCAGTAAGCTGTCCGGATGGCTGAGCATCGCTTTCCTTTTGTGGTCTAGTGTCCGGCTGTGGTTCAGATTTGGAGGGTTCATTTGGAAGGCTTGTTCCAATAGCCTCCGGACCAGACGATTTTTCCTTAGGAACTTTGATGGGTGCCTCTGACCCTGTAGCTTTGTCCTTAGCCCCAGACATAAAGGGACCTTATTTCGGAGACTTAGACTATGGAGCAACAGCCCGGCTTTTTACTAAGCGGCCTCTTCGTCAAAGCGTTAGCTTTTCTGGGAAATTATCATCATCTGATCCCATAGCTATGAACGGAGAGGGCCTCTTTGAGCTTGTAACAGCTTTTTCCCATTCGACAGTAGGTTGTGACTCATGAACCGATAAGCCTGAGACGATGGGTGAAAGACTTGGTTGAAATAACCTTGTGGGTTTGGAACTTCGAGCTGAAGATGAACCTCGATCAGGCTCTGAGTTTGGTGTTTCAGAGTTGTCGATTGGAGAAACTAGAAGACCAGCAACAATGCGCCTTTCTCGCTCGAATCTTTGTGCTTTCTCTAACTCCGAAAGATTAAGCCACCCACTTTTTACAAGTGTGTTTCTTGCTGTAAACATAAACTTACACCAAAAGGATTTTGAGAAGAGAGATGAAAGAGTAATGAAGTTGTTAAAGAGTGAAAAATGAGGTAATTTATACTAAAGAGACAAAAAGATACCCGGAAACCTAGGACAATACGAAAAGATGAAAGTAATAATTAAAGACGGTGCTGACGTCACATGCATTAAATGAAGAGGTTACTTTTTGGGATTGGTGGTAGCGTCGTTCTTGGAGAAAAACGGCTAATGAGGTAAATCAGAAGGTGACACGTGTCCCACGATCCATGGCAAAACTTTGAACTTCTGAAGAGTTTTTCAGTTCGGATAAGTCCTTCACTAAATACTAAATCTGTCCGGAAAATGTGACAAGTGGCCAAAGGCGATTTTTTAGGTCTTGCCAAAGGCCTTCGAACAAAACCTAAAAAAAGGGCTACTGATGAGTCCGGAAATTCTCACCACTCAATGTAGAAACCGGACATGGGAAATTCGGACAAAAACCACTCACTGAACCATCCTAACTGGACAAAATTATTAAAAGCTAATCACCCTTTGACTAAGCTAATTGCTAATCTGCTTAATAAACTAATGAGTTTTTGAACTCGACCCGAAAGCCCATGTGACCCATAATTAAGGGTATAAATACACAAACACTTTCATTAATGAGGTAATGAACATTTAATACAACCACGCAGCTCAAATCTCTCACTACAAAACACTCAAACATTAACTACCTTTGAAACACCATAAAACACCTGACAAAATTACCCTAAGTAAAAAATAATCCACACCAAACACTGCTTTCCGTCCTTAAGCTAATGAGAGAGTAGTGGTTATAAACGAAACTATACTTGATGGCTTGAGAAAGTATTTAGAGGGGACTGTCCAAAATGGCTAAATTTTCTAACAATAAGTGGTGTGGGCGTATCGAACTATCCTCTAGGAAGTGACCCAAGAATTTTATTTTGTGTTGGTGTATGGGATGGATGTAATAATCCTAGCGGAAGACACCTTTCTATCTTTCTGAGTAGCAAACTACTTCGATGCGAGTAACAATTAAAGTCGAAGAGCCGAACATGACTTAATTAAAAAGAAAAGAGAGAATATGCATTTAAGATTACTTTAATATTATACTCTAAAGGTGAATTATAAAGGATTCAAAGTGGGGTAGAAAGTTCTAAAAAATATATTTTTGCATACTAAAGATAAACGGATGGGCAAGTTAAGGTCAAATTGGTAAAGACCTTATTCGGTTACTAAGAGGATTAAACTTATAACTTAATGATCGAAGGATCACACAGGTAAACCAATTGGGAAGCCTTGGAATAGAAAAAATAAAATATAAAACATGAGTTGAAATAGAAATTATTGCACAGAAGAACAAAATAATATTTCTAAAATTCGGAGTCCAAAAGCGCCATGACTCTACATGGACTTAGAATTCAAGGATGTACAAATTTATATATTAGAAAAAACACAAGGGAGATTATTTATTGCCCGAAGAGTTATCTATGTCATGCTTATTATCTATTTTTTCCTTTATCCATTTCAAGGCCCTCTCATTGATTTTCTTTAAATCTTTTTATGTCGGACTCCTGATTTTTAAAATCTTGATTCTCATAATTGCTATATCTGCTCTCTATATTTTCTAGTGTTTTTAGCTTCTTTTTTGAACGAAATGTTGGCAGGAAGTTCCTTCTTAGGAACCATACCCCAAAAATAACCCAAGTTTAAATCCAGATAAGCTATAAGGAAGTTAAGGACAGGAAGCATAGAAAACTATATGAATTTCATGTTCTTTAACAGTCTCGTGATGTTTCAGAGCATGATCTTCCAAGGTGACTTCTAATGCGGAAATCTTAGCATTAAGAGCAGATTTTTATTCCGCAAGCTCTTTTTCAATAGGTTGGACCCCACATTCCTGTTGATAGGCAATAGATCTTCACGGTCTTTTGCTGCTTTCACGCTTCCATTTACAAGGTCGTGTAAAGTCACAGTATAAGAGTTCGTTTGAAAAAGTTGAGGATCTTCAACTGGCTGAGCCCTCTGGAGCTGGAGAATGGTTTCCTCCCGAAGACTTGGTGATGAATCCTCTAAACGAATATTCAAAAGAACGCATTGGGCCTTCTCTGAAGTAGGTATGGAATGATTCCTCGGTTCTTGAACATCCTAATGCTCGAGCATTGAAGAGATAATGGATGGAACCGCAACATAGACAGATTCGTGAACCGTCTTGGATTTTTTTGTCACTTTTTCTTTTGTATTTTTTATCCCCTGATGTCTGTAATGATTTCTTTCTTGTTAGGAGTGATGCCTTTCTTGTGTCTGAGCCGGTGTCAGGTTAGCAACTACAGTTGTTGGCTCGTCTGGCTTGTTTTTCTTCCACAATGTTAGTTATATGTTTCTTTGGAACCAAGCCATCACTGGCATCTTTCTTAGCCCTCTGATTTGGGGTTTTTTCCTTGTGGAAAGAAAACCCTAAAAATCATAAGCTTATATTTTCTCGAGGACCTCTACCGGACTATTTCGAATTGTCAACTACACTCAATAGACAGCATGATCTGATTATGTGCGCCAAAGATAAATCCAAATCAAGTCGCCTCATTGATCTAGTTTCCAAAAATTCTATTCGAAAAATTTTGAGTGCTGCTTTTAGGACTTTGAGATAACTTTAGAAAGACTAGTAGCATAAATATTTGAACATTAAGAACTAATAATAATCGCGGTTCAAATCGATAGAAAAAATGAACTTACCAATGCTTTTATATTCCCTCTTAACTTGGCTTGCATTTGTCTTCAATCAGGTCTTCTTGCCATTCTCCTAACAGCCACAGATAAAGCAGAATTAGTTCTTTCAAGTCATCCTAGCTTCAAGAAGGCCGATCACTATTTTATACTCATTCTCTAGACTGACACGAGGGCTTCTCGACAAAGAAATAATTGCCACGAACTGCTCCATAGGCATCTCAATCTTAGACAGTCTTGACACACTCATACACAATATTAATGTGAACCAAATGTTCGAACTTGCTCGAGTTGGGCACAAGCTCACTAAATTAAAGTACCAAATTATCATAGGGTCTAGGGGAACCAAAGCCCCCAGTTCAACCCATTCGGGTACTAACTTTTATTTTTTAAAAGATAACAATGTCTCGCTTCCCTTTGGAAGCATATATCCACCGAGCTTGGAATTCCCTAGCGCAACCGGAGAATGTTGTATTTGTATTTAATTTTGTGAAAAGCAATAAGTATTTGTTTTCAACTATACGAATTTTGGGCCGTAGTACCTCAGATATTGCATAAGAAAGTCCGACTTCTGTTTCTTTATTTTTTAAGCTCTTGAGCTTTAAAGTATATCCTTGGTTCTCTTGTGGGATTTATGTCTCATTCTCAGCGTTGCCTCATACCTCGCATTAAATATCAGCATCTAATCCTAAGTGGGAATTATATATGCCTCCTTCTCTTGTTCATCGATCAACCACATCAGATTGTTTTTGGCAGCTGGTAGTTTACTTTGAGATCCCTCTGGATGTGTGACTTGGAGTGCATGGACAACTTTAGATCGTTTCCTCTTGTTTTCTTGATAGCCGGGAGAACGTCTCTTTTTTTTCTCAAAGTCATCGAGGATCTTCAAGATAAAAGTTTCTTCAGTATCAAATAACATATTGAAATTAAATATGGTCGGAGTTTGTTGCACTTGTTTCCTTCAGAGTAAGCTGGTCTAGAGTGTTAGATATTTAATGTTGAATGTTGACCTGAAGGAATGGTTGAAGATGGGTATCAGCCGATTCAAATTGTGTATTTTTGGAAAATTTCCTTCGTAATCATGTATAATATTTGAACCTCGTGAACGGGTCCTTAGTTTGGGATCTGAACAGATTTTCTCGCTTCTATTCTCACATTAGTTGTCTTCTCACATTAGTTTTTTGACAACCAATCTTCTAGAGTGTTGTCAAAATATATAACTCCGAAAGGGATATTTAACCCGAGAGAGTGGGGAAGGCTACGGTTGCTATCAAAAATGTTTTTGTAGCGGTGATTTTGATGAAAAACAAAGATTATAGTGGCTCGAAAGTAGGATTTACATGAGTTTATCTCTCTATCTCTAGAGTTAATTTGGCAGCTATGGAGGAAGAAAAGAGAGATAAATCTGTAATAAATTTTTATTCTTTTATGTTTATTTTCCTTAATTGTACCTTCACAGCACTACCATATATATAGGTAGTTGGTACAGGCTGTGAGGGAATCTTATTGTTACAGTGGCATACTTGTAAATAAGAGAGTAATAAGAGATGTTTAATTTTGTACAAGGGTGTCACTAGGACCAGCACAATATATTAACGTGTGATATATTAGGGAGAGTCACTAGCAGCGAGTCATGGACCTTTGTCCAATAGATGACCCGATGAGCCTTTAAGAGCGGCCCAACCAACCACTTCACAAGTGAAGAGAAGTCAGTTCACTTAGGGACTAAACCCTAGCTGACTTCTCTTCTTCTTCATGCCTCTTCTGCAGCCGATTTCTTCTACCTTCTTCAACAGCCGGTGTGGCTATTATTCGAACGCCGGAAGCACCTCCAATCGAACGTTGAGGAGGTGTATGCTTAACATCCCCCTGCAAACGAAGGGGCGAGTCTGAGAGGCCGAGTTTGTCTCGCAAGAAGAGAAAGCGTGCATGAGTGAGTGGCTTAGTCATAAGATCGGCAAGTTGATCGTGGGAAGGAACGTATCAGACCTGAAGGTGACCCTGAAGAACTTGATCACGAACGAAGTGCACATTCAGCTCAATGTGCTTCGTTCGTGCATGAAACACCGGATTGGAAGCGAGGGAACTGGCCCCGAGATTGTCACACCAGAGAATCGATGGTGGAGACGGTGGAAGTCTGATTTCGGAGAGGACCGATCGCAACCACATCAGTTCAGCTGATAGATTTGCAAGAGCCCTGTACTCTGACTCTGTGGAAGACCGAGCGACGACGTTTTGTTTCTTCGAAGACCAGGAAACCAGAGAATCACCCAAGTCAACGTAGTAGGCGCCAACACTACGTCTGTCATCCAGAGAAGACGCCCAATCGGCATCAGAGAAACCATGGAGCTGGAGATGACTGCAAGGCTGAATGTGAAGACCAAGCCATTTGGAGCCAGATAAGTACCTCAACACTCTTTCTAGAGATTGCCAGTGAGTTGTGTGTGGAACCTGTTGAAACTGACTTAATTTGTTCACCACAAAGGCAATGTCAGGCCTTGTGTGAGTTAGGTATTGAAGCGCTCCTAACAGGCTTCTGTATTTTGTAGGGTCAGTGAGAGGAGTGTCAGAGGAGCTAGACAGAGAGACACCAGCAGCCATGGGTGTAGGACAGGGCTTGGAGAAGGACAACCCTTGTGAAGCAAGTAAGTTCACTATATACTGATGTTGAGTTAGATATATGCCAGTGGGGTCACGGTACGCCTCAATGCCTAAGAAGAGGTGAAGTGGCCCATATCCTTTAGGGAAAACAAGGCATTAAGTTTATGAATGAACTATGTTAAGCAGTCTGTTTGAGACCCAGTGACCAGAATGCCGTCAACGTAGACCATGATAAGAATAATGGTTGTCTTAGACACATAGTAGAATAATGAGCAGCCAGCCCTATAATTGGTAAAACCCCAACTCAGAAGAGTATCCCTAAGCCTAGAATACCATGCCCTTGGTGCCTACTTTAGTCCATACAAAGCTTTGTGCAATTTACACACATGTGTAGGGTGCACAGAGTCTTGAAAACCCTCAGGTTGAGTCATGTACACATCTTCAGTCAAAAACCCATTTAGGAATGCATTGTTAATGTCAAGTTGACGTACCTCCCAATCTTTAGATACAACAAGAGCCAGGATAAGTCTGACAGTAGAAGGTTTTATGACTGGACTGAAGGTTTCAGAAAAATCAATGCCTGGGGTTTGATGAAACCCTTTGGCTACCAACCTGGCCTTATGCCTTTGAACAGACCCATCCAGATTATGCTTCAACTTAAAAACCCATTTGCACCCAACAGCGTTTAGGTTAGAAGACCATGGGACCAAGGACCAGGTCTTGTTACCATAAGAGCCTTGTATTCAGTATTCATGGCAGAGACCCAATCAGGATTAGAGACAACCTCTTAGTACCTGGTAGGTCCAGAAATAGACATAGCAGTAGTAGTTAAGTGTCCAACATAAGGAGTTTGGGGTTTGAGTGTACCATCCTGAGACCTAGTTTTCATGGTATGAGTGTTGTGTTTGAGAGAAAAAGACTGTGTAGGTGTAGGAGAGGAAATGGGTAGGCAGACAGATAGATTAGGGTTAAGATATTGATATGTGTGTGAAGTGTTACTATTTTCAGGATGATCATTAGAATGGGAATAGGGCATTTGTTGGTTGTTCATTTGTATGGCAATAGGTAGATTTTGAGTTTGACTGACTAGGTGATACAGATTGTGAGTGTGTAGAGATAGTTTGGTTAGTTTGAGAAAGAGAGTTACCTTGAGTAGGAGTAGGTGATAAGGGAGCTGTCGGACCAGAGAGAACATCTGATGTAGTTGTAGGCAGAGAGTAACCATTAGTTGCAAGCAAACCTGGCAAACTAGGCAGCCAAGAGTCATATGAGTAATTAGAAGCAGATTCAATGTGTTGACCATAAGGAAAACCCTTAGAAAAGGGAAACTCGGTTTCATTGAATACTACACTGCTAGAGATGTATGTCCTCCCATTTGAACCTAAACAAACATACCCCTTGTGATACTGACTGTATCCAAGAAAAACATATTTAGCTGAGTGGAATTGGAATTTATGTGACTGATATGGCCTTAGACAAGGATAGCAACCACAGCCAAAAGTTTTGAGAGTAAGATAGTTAGGTTTTTTATGAAACAGAACTTCATAGGGAGATTTATTTGATAGAACAGGGGTAGGCAGTCTGTTGATAAGATAGGTAGCAGTGTCAAAAGATTGAGACCAGTATTTGTAGGGTAAAGAGGACTGAGCTAGCAATGTCAACCCAGTCTCAACTAGGTGTCTGTGCTTGCGCTCAGCCCTTCCATTTTCGGCTGATGTGTAAGGGCATGACCTCCTGAGAATAAAATCTTGTTCCTGTGCTAAAGAAAGAAGTGGTCTAAACTCCCCACCCCAATCACTTTGAACCATTTTGATAGACCTTTCAAATTGCTTTTCAACAAGTGTTTTGAAGTTTAGAAAAACAGTGAAGACCTGACTTTTAGTTTTGATAGGATAGAACCAGGTATATCTTGAGTGGTCATGAAGAAAGATTACATAGAATCTGTAACCTTCTGTAGATGGAACATGAGAGGGACCCCATACAACAGTATGTATGAGATCTAAGATGTTATTGGCATGAGAATTAGATAGAGAAAAGGGTAAACTATGAGACTTCCCCAATTGGCAAGCCTCACAAAAACTCAGTGTATTTTTCTCAATGTTTTTAAAATTACAAGCTTTCAGCACATGATTTAGAGTGTTTAGTGATGGATGGCCAAGCTCCCTATGCCATCCATCCTTTAGGGAATTAGAAACAACAGACTTAGACTCAGTAACATAGACTAGTGGTGAACCATGTAGTTCATTGTTTGCTTGTAACTTAGGGTAGCTCTCCAACATGTAGAGTCCATTCTCAGATGTCCCTCTGAGAAGAGTAATCCCTGTTCCCTTTTCCTTCACAAAGCAAACACCATCATGAAATTCAACAAAAACATCATTATTATTGGTAAGTTGAGAAACAGACACTAGATTTTTGTTTATTGAAGGAACATGTAGGACATTAGATAAGGAGAAGGGTGTTTTGGTTAATGATTGTAGATTGGCACACCCAATATGTTTAATAGACAACTTTTGACCACTACCAACTAGTACTCCTTTATTACCTGAATACTCTTATTTTTGAGTCAGCAAACCTGAATTTCCTGTGACATGATGGCTTGCTCCACTGTCAGCAAACCAGGCAGTGTCACCAGTGTTGTCTTGAGTAGTGATGTAGGCTGCTTGTTCAGTGTCACTTTTAGACTGATCAGTAGGTGTAGATCCCATAACAGAGGGGTCATCTCTGTAGTAGCAGACAGGGGGAGAATGACCAAATCTACTACATATTTGACAAGTGGGCTTGTTTTGAGAAAATCTGCCTCATCTGCCTCTATAGTAGTGTCCCTTGCTTCTATTGTTGCTTGGATAGCTAGATCCTCCTCTAAACCCTCTGTTATGTCCATTATTACCACCATAGTAACCTCGTGAGCTATAGTTAGCATTGTTTTGTTCTTTGTAGTCAGTCTTTTGAGTGAAGTTGGCAGATGCTAGAGTAAAATTAGACACATTGCTTTGTAAATTTGATAGTTGCTCAAGTCTGCTCTCAAATGTGAGAAGACTAGTTTGAAGGTCCAACCAAGACAAGTCCTCTTTGTCTGTCAAACTAACCACAATAGGTGTGTAGTCTGAGTCCAACCCAGCAAGAACTTGGGTGACCAGATCGTCCATTGAAACACCACAACCAACAAGCATTAGGTTATCAGAAATAGATTTCATCTTGTTGAGATACTCAAACATTGACAAGTTATCTTTACGAGTTCTTTGAAACTCAGACTTAAAATATGTGATTCTGGCTCTTGTTTGGGAGCCAGAGAGTTTGCTTGCTGCTTCCCAGAGATCTTTTGAAGTCTGCTCTTCCATTAGCTGAGCAGTTACCTCTGGGCTCATGGTTGAATAAAGTCAGCCCAAGAGTATCTGATCTTTAGCAACCCAGTCCTCATAATCAGGACTTTAACAGCATTTCCTTCTGAGTCAGTGATGAACCTGACTGGACAGGATTTGTCTCATGTAATGTATCCTCCGAGTTTATTTCCCTTGACTATAGGTAATACCATAGTCCTCCAAAGCAGATAGTTGTTTCTGTCTAGCCTGATATTGTGGTTATTGTTGATGTTCATTGTGTGCAGATTCAGGCTCTTTTGACTGCTGGAGAAGCTGTTGGGGAGCACAGATCCAAGTGAGTCATTACTCAACGGTGGTGAATCAATGTTGGACATTGAAGGCTTGGAAAGCTCTGATACCAAGTTAATTTGGCAGCTATAAAGGAAGAAAAAAGAGAGATAAATCTGTAACAAATTTTTATTCCTTTATGTTTATTTTCCTTAATTGTACCTTCACAACACTACCATATATATATATAGGTAGTTGGTACAGGCTGTGAGGGAATCTTATTGTTACAGTGGCATACTTGTAAATAAGAGAGTAATAAGAGATGCTTAATTTTGTACAAGGGTGTCACTAGGACCAGCACAATATATTAACGTATGATTTATTAGGGAGAGTCACTAGCAGTGGGTCATGGACCTTTGTCCAATAGATGACCCGATGGGCCTTTAAGATCGGCCCAACCAACCACTTCACAAGTGAAGAGAAGTCAGTTCACTTAGGGACTAAACCCTAGCTGACTTCTCTTCTTCTTCATGCCTCTTCTGCAGCCGATTTCTTCTACCTTCTTCAACGGCCGGTGTGGCTATTATTCGAACGCCGGTAGCACCTCCAATCGAACGTTGAGGAGGTGTATGCTTAACATCTAGAATCAGTCATAAATCAAAAAATAATGATAGATGGGTACCATATTTAAGAGACATTCTCTTAAAGAATGAAACCTTCTCAGTCATTTTCATTTAATTTTAAAAGATCAACGCCAAATTCTCCTGGATGATTCTTGCAAAAAAAATTAAAACAATAATTAATGAAAAATATAATAGTTCCATAACTTGATATTTTAAATATCGAAATAAATTACCATACGTGGATTCAAGAGTATATCTGATGTAGTTGCACAAGCCCATGACTATATGGCTCTTTTGGACAAACGGAAACAGGTTTTATTTGGGACCTAGATATCAGAATTTGCCGATGCGACCACTTAAATCGAACGCGTCGAGAAGGCCAACGATTTTCGAAAACATCACAACGTGATGAAGTTCAAACCCTAAATCTAATCGTTTAAACTCTGTTTTTTCTAGTTTTCCTATTTTTGTTGGGTTTTATTAAAATACTTAACTCGACTTTATTTTATTGCATAAGGAAAAAACTATAATTTTGGGCTAAGGTTTCGAACACTTTTATAAAAGGCTCTCAAACGCTTTTATAAAAGGCTCTCAAACCCTAGTTTTGCCTCAGAAGTTTTTTAATAGAATTTTGATTTTCTTTAAAGTCGCTTTTACTCTAACCTAGGGTTAGAGCTATCCATCTTCTATTGTTCATCTTCTTTCTCTCACTTTTCAGTCATCTGTTCCATCTCGTAGCTTGACGCTACTAATATCAATCTGATTCAAAAACTTAAGCTGATTACGTAATTCTTAAAAGAAAAACAAACTCAATTTATTTTGACCTAAACTGATTCTTATTATGAGTAGTTAATTATTGAATAAACTTCGAAGCACCTTTTACTTGATTTACTGCTTGATTTCCTAAATATCATAACTGATCTCACCGTATAAAAAACAAAATATTCTTACCTAGCCAAAGAGGTAAAAACCGTATCGCAACTTACACAAAACTTTTGGTTTTGATTCAAAATCTGAACTCGATAATTAAAACCAAAGGCCTAATATGATAAGGGCATTTATTTTAAGAAACTGCAATTTTTAATTTATTCACAAAATGCTTTTACAAGCGGTTCAAACATGATTTTATTTTCATTCTTGTCTTGCACACAATTTACATTGATTTATACACAACTGAAAACACTTAGCGCATCAACTTAGATATACGGAGCCGTAATCAAGAAGCATCAATTAAAAACAATATCAATCGAAATGAAATTTGTAAATCCATGTGTTAATCAATGAATTAATTTTACAAAATAATTTATTTTTGATTTGTAAACCAAAGAAGACGTAACTAATAGAATAAAACAAGTTAATCAATAACCTAAACTAAAACTCTACGATAATTAAAAGTCAGAATAAAACAAGTTAATCAATAACCTAAACTAAAACTCTACGATAATTAAAAGTCAGAATTTAAACAAGAATAATAAACCGAGACAAAACAAATGGAGCTTAATTTTTAATTCTCAAAATTAAAATTTGGTTAATGATTTATAAAGAATTAATTATCTTATTATTTTGATTTATGAAGAATTACTTATTTAAATTCTCGAAAAAACTTTAAATCAACTTCGATCAAACATAAGTGGTACTTTTTATCTTCCACTTTCTCGGCCTCAATTGTTTTCTACTCGTCACAATTTTTTCTTATTTCTTAAATGATTTTTTCCCGCTTTTAACAAACTGAAGCTTATTTCATAGTTTATTTCATGTTTGTTGTATCGATTTATATTTTTATTAGACTAAATTCATTTGGATTTACATGTAATCTTGTTTGATCTTAATCAACTACTTTACCGTTGGTTGGATTTATTACCAGATTGTCCCTCGTCACTACATTAATTTTAGATAGAAAAGAGGAGAAACTAATATTGTTCCTTGTCACGTCATTAATTTTAAATAGAAAAGAGGAGAAACTAACGAATCGAAGCCTCGTGTCTTCAACACTCACACATTTGACAATGACACAAAAACTATTGATAGAATATAAGTTAGATTATTGTTTAGGATTTTGACAATGACACAAAAACTATTGATAGAATATAAGTTAGATTATTGTTTAGGATTTGAAGAATTCAATCTTGTTGTCATAAAATGCTTTGTTATAGAGTTATTAAACGAAACCAATTTTGACAGATAATATCATTGATGATGTTGAAAACCTTCACCAAATCTATCCAAACTGTTTTATATCTTTAAGGAGAGAAAAAAGCTTTTAAGAGAGAGAAAAAAATAAAAAGAGTAATTTTGTGATAAAGAGATAAATCTTTATCTTGGGGTATTTCTCATGTATATATATCAAAATATCAACTATAACAATAAAAAACTAATATAACTTTAGTTATAGGTACATTGATTGTTAATAAAAGTAAATGTTTCTTTACATTTATTATATAATTTTTATCTCTACCTATATCTGATTATTATATCCTCATAAGCTAAATAAACAAAAAAAAACAAAAAAAATATCCAAACATTAGAAGAAGAGTATCCATCGTTATACTCGTCTTCGTCTTCATCCTCCTCTTTATAATCTTGTTCATCTTCACTCTCTTCATCTTCTTCTTCCTCGATGTCTCCATCAAGTGACTAGTGCGTGCCAATTTGTATGGGTCTTACAAACCACCCCATTGGGTGATCTGATGACCTCATCGGAGGGTCATTCCCATGTTTCATAAGTTCCTATTCAAACTCCCATAGCTTATCTTGTTTCCACGCCGCCTCTTCTACAAGACTATAAAATAAAATTATAGAATTTATAGTGTGACAAATTCTCATTAGCTTCTCAAACAAATAATTGGTAGGAAGAACGACTCCCTCGACCCTTTAGGTCCAAAAATAATAGTCAGCTACCAACATTTGTTGGAAAACCCTTTAGGTCCAAAAAATAATAGTTACATACCAATATTTGTTGAAAGATAGAAATTCATGCTCAACTATTGTTTCAACCAACTCATCAACATGAGGAAGTTGAAACATATTTTTGGGCAAGCATGATCGAAATCAGTAAAATCAGCATTCATTTTCTATTTGTCATTATTTTTTTAGCCAACACTATATTGGTTATCCAAATTCGATACTTAGATTCTCTTATATATCTCACTTTTAAAATCGCATCCACGTCATTCATAATAACTTATGGTTCAGCTTTATCCGGTGAAAAGACTTCAGTGTTTAATAAAAATTACAAACAATAGTATTGGAGATATATTCATTATATACTGAATCGTAAAAATATTTAGTTTTTAATGAAAATGTTAGAGATATATTCACCATTTAATAAAAGTCGTAAAAATATTGAATTTTTAATGAAAAGTCTCGAGATATATTCATTATATACTTAAAACATCACAAAATATTTAGTTTTAATTAAAATGATAGAGATATATTCAGTATTTAATGAAAAATAAAGAAGTCTGTGATGTAATAATTATTATGGTCTCTTGTCTCACGTCTATCACTAGTCACCCATCTATCTAATTTCTTTTTATACTATATAAGCATCTATCACATATCATTACAAATCATTAGCCGTGCATATATCTAAAAAATATTTTACAATGTCTCACATCTATTACTTGTCTTGCATTTATTAATAATCTCGCATCTATCATGTCTCAAAACTTCGTCTTCGTGAAAACTTATCCAGAACTTTACTTTTATACTGCATTTTACAGAATAGCTTCAAAAACAAAAAAAAGAGTAAAACCTAACTCAATCAAAGGTTTCAACTAAATTTTAATGATAAAAAAATTGAGTAAAAACAGAATTAAAAACTAAAAGATATCAATGCTACAAAATCGTCGACTTCAAAGATAAAATAGATTCAAAATTAGAAACTAACTCAAATGAAATAAAAAATCAAATCAAAATTTGGGAAGAAAATAAACTCATAACAATAAAAAAAATACGAAATTCAAGAGGTTGAATCGTTGGAGCTAACTGTAAAGTATATATATTAAGAGAGAGAGAACACAAATCACTATTATTATGGTTGAAAAAAAGGTAAAAAACATAAAAACATTTATATAATCCATTAGAAATATGTAGGTTATTATAAAAATAGTGTGGTTTTAAATTATACATAAACAAATAAATGTATTTTTTAAAAAATATTTTTTTAATGGATAATAATTTCATCTATGATTTTTAATACGTACTTAGCCCTTATTTTATTATATATATATATATATATATATATAATTAAATTTTCATATACGTAGGGGTGGCAAATGGGTCGACCTGTCACGAATAAATGGATACCTTTCATGGGTACCTTTCATGGGTACCTTTCATGGGTACCTGCAGACCTACAACCTGCCAAATCTGTTTACCTGTTAGACCTGCATAAGTTGTTACCTGCCAGACCTACAACATCTTAGACTTATTTATATTTTAATTATTATTATGCAATATATTAGACCTGTTTACATTTTGATTATTATTATATGGTGATAAATATTACAAATGTTGTAATTATTTTATAAACCAAAATCATACCGTAAGTTATATTTAAAAATATTATAATATATATGATTATAAATTTATTATTATATTTCGGTTAGTATTATTATGATTTGGTTATTAATATTTTAAGTGTTGTAATTATTTTATAAACCAAAATGTTATATATCACTTTTAAGGTTATAATGTTCTTATTACATCTTAAATATTATTATTATGTTTTGGTTTAAATATTAAAAGTGTTAGATAATATGTTATAAACCAAAACCATAGCTTATCATGTTCAAATATTACAAGTTTTCTGTTATAATTTTAATATTACATTTTGAATATTATTATTATTTGGTTATAAATAGTAGTAGTGTTGTTATTATTTTTTAAAGCAAAACTACACCTTATGATGGTAAAATATTACAATTTATATGGTTGTTATATTATTGTTACATTTTGATTATTATTGTAATATGGTTATAGATATTACAAGTGTTGTTATTATTTTTTAAACCAAAAATCATATCTTATCATGGTAAAATATTACAAGTTATATGGTTCTCATTTTATTATTACATTTTGATTATTATTGTGATCTGGTTATAATATTACAAGTGTTTGTTATTATTTTTTAAACTAAAATGATATTTTATCATGGTAAAATATTACAAGTTATATTGTTATAATCTTAATATTATATTTTGATTATTATTTTGATTTTGTTTTAAATATTACAAGTGTTTATTTAGCCCTTCATAGTTTATACTCTTGCAGGCCAGGAGTTGTACAAATGTTTTCAAATTAAAATACAAAATCTAAAAAAACTATTAAAAAAATCATTCATCTTCTTCTCCGTAAGTATAATCTTCCTCCTGACTTGAATGACTTGCAACTTCGTTTTCTTCGATAATTTCTTGTTCAAGTGTATCTTCATAATCATCCAGATAATCTTTGAAGATGTCGTCTACATTCACTTCGTCTCTAAACTCTCTATCTCTCTCTTGCATCTTTTTATCCGCTGTGGTCCAATCCTTGATTGCCACAAGCACTTCAAGTGCTTTGCCCATCAATCTTGTTCTCTTAGTCGTGCATTGCAACCTCTCTTGGCTAAAAGCACACTCACTTGCAACTGTAGACATAGGTATTGCATAAATCTCTTTAACAAACCTCCAAAGAGTAAGATAATCATCAGTTTTGGTACCTCACCATCTTATGATTTCTTCAATACCATGATCAGGAAAATTCGTCAAATCAAACCTACTACTAAAATATCTAGACAACTCATTATCGGATTGAGGGGTTTCTCTAAATTCATTGCTTTGTAACATTGCCATTTGAATATAATTAGTAGAAAATCTCCCTCTGCCCCTATTGTTACTACTCCCTACATTTGAAGTTATATTTGGTCTATATCTTTCAGAATACTTATCATACATACTATGCATGCAATCATATACGCCGGTAATATACCCGTCAAGGTTAACTGGCTCATCCGGTGGACTAGTTTCAGAAAACTATAAGGATTCAAAAAACCATTTAACTAGCAATTCAAATTGATATTTTTGTGAAAAAATAATCCAAAATGCAAGCAATAGAATAAGTCATAGGGATTTGATGAAAATACTTTCGGAACTTGAATTCATTTTGGGGCACCATGTCTACGCACACAAATTTTGATCTAAATTTATTCATATGCATGGCAAAATTAGTAATCTTGAAAAGGGCCAAATGAACATTAGGTTGATTTTGTGAAGAAAATGTTAGAGTGCTTTCTTTAAAAAGTTTTAAAAATCTTTACATGATTGCACAATATTTCCAATGTTGATTTTGAAGAACTGTATCAGGATAAGGTGCATTATAAAGCGATGTAATCTCTTCTTTAAAAACACGAGCACGTGCAAACATTGTATAAGTAGAATTTCATCTAGTTTCGACATCTAATATAAGTTCCTTATATGCTTTCCCGTTTTTAATAACAAGTGTTTTAAAAGCTCTTTTTTTAGCAGCGGAGGTCATGCAAAATATGATCCCCTTTTTTATATGAGCAATATAATCTTCCAAAATCATACTTATTCCATCTTTCGCAGCTAATTGAATTACATGGCATAAACATTTTGTGTGAAACAATTTAGGAAAAATTGGAGTGCAATCTTGTTTAAGAAATTTTATAGCCCTCAAATTAGAAGATGCATTATCAAACGAAATAGACATAATCTTATTTTTAATTCCAATTTTTTGTTTGGTGCATTCAACTATAGTCTCTCTAATTACTCGTGCGTTATGCTGGCCAATGGATTCAAACCACGTAATTCTCCTTTAGAGTACCCATTCGGGATCCATCCAATGAAGGGTAACACATATCATATCAAAATCAGTAAAGGAAGCTATGTCAATAGTAATAGAAACATTCCATGGCAAAACCAGCATAGTTTCAATAATGTTTTTTTTTCTTTTTAAAAAATATTTAAAGACTAGCGTCGCAAAGAGCTACGTGGAATGCGTTTGGCTTGTGAGTTTATCCAAGCTTGCATCCAATTTTTGTATCTATAAGTATTCGCAAAACCAAAAGGTTGTAAACTACCAATTGCATAAATCACTGTTTCTTCCCTATACTTATCGTGGTTAAACTCAAAATGAAGACCAGTTTGAGGGTTTACAAAAATATTATTTTCGTTAGGTTTTAAAGGATCAAATAAGTCATGAGTTTTAAAATGTTTTACCATAATCCTAGTGCCCGTATTTCTATTTTCTCCTCTATAACGATAACTTTTATCGCAAAGTTTAAAAAAGCGAAGATATTATCATTCGATGCACTAAAGTGCTCCCAAATCCAAGATGTTTTCTTACGAGACCTTGACCCATCACTAGTACTTCCACCACCATTTTCGTGGGAGGAGAGTGTGTTAATGTGAGAGGAGTCTCTAGGAAAATCATCATTGGTATTGAGATCTACATTAGCAGGTGGGTGAGCATAAATATTTCTATATTTTTTAGCCATTTTAAAACTTAAAACAACCTTTTTTAAAAATATACAATAAAATACTAATCGAAACTAATATCAGAATTAATAAAAATTAAATTTAGACTTATAACAACTAATATCGCAAATTAAAATTAAATATTTAGTTTTTTATTCAAAATAAATATAAACTTAAAACAACTAATCTAAACAACTACAATAAGTAAATAACTTAATAAATTATACGAAGATATTAATTGAGCTAGTATAATGTTATCACAATGTTATTTAAGTGATTTTATCAAATAAAAACAAATAGAAAAAAAATGTTCAAACTATTCCAAAAGTAGAACTATAATATGTAAAATAAGAAAGTAAAGCTTTATAGAATTTCTAGAACTAAAAGAGACATTTAGAGAGATGTATAGTAGTTTTGACAGATAATGAGTTTCTATTTAGAGTCTTCTTTATTTATAGGGAAACCCATTAAAAATAAAAAATTAAGATATCCAGACAGGAAATCTGGATATCTGGAAGCTAAATTCGAATATCCTGAAACTGGATTCCGATTTCTGGACAAGGCGTTTGGATATCTGAATTCATAACGGCTAGTATTTTAAACTAGCCGTTATGAATTAGGATATCTGGACGCCCTGTCCGGATATCCTAATCGAATACGTCATCGATAACGGCTTTATTTATAAAAAAAACACTATAAATATACCCTCACGCCTTTTTCTTCACTCACACCATCAATATCTCTCTAAATTAGCCACAATATTCTCTCTATTGTTTTTCAAACACAAAAAATCCTACCAAGTTTATCGTAATGTCTTCGAGAAAATCAAAGCAGGACCGGAGGGGTGGAGATGATTCATCATCCTCGAGACGAAGAATAAATACCGAAAAAAATTCGGGGTATGAAGAGGTGGAGGAATCGAAGAACCATACAATCGAACATCACGGGGAAAGGGAGGTTCGCGTCCGTAATTCGTAAGCACCACGAGGTGTAACCATAATGTAAACGGGTATGTAATTGGATTACGATGGACTGATCCAAGTTGAAGGTATTCAAAAAAAAATTAGACTTATTGAACCTAATATTGGTATTGGTTGGATGCATCTTGCTAGATTCAAGTGTGAATGGTATATAGAATTAGTACGAAAATTTTATGCCACCGCAGGTATTATTGAGAAGGATTCACATGGTAAAGGTTTCGGAATGAGGTGAATATGTTGCCTATAGTTGAAGATCTGTTTTTCGTTCCAACCGGGGATATATATACTGGTGAAAAATTAGCTTATATTTTTTTTCCTCGTTCGGGTTGGGGTGTTGATTGGCCTATGTCCTATGATGAAGCAGTAGATCTTCTGAGTTGTGGTTTGAACGCTCCAAAAATTAACGGTAACTCTGAGCCGTAAGAGGTAATTTGAATGCTAATGGGAGATTAGCTTTGAAATTGGTTAACAATTTATTTCTTCCCTTTAGTAACAAGATTCGCAACTTTCCTATATTCAAATATTTTAACTGCTTTTATGGTACGAAATGAGGGAAGAATTAATTTGGCTAGTTTGATGATTCAGAATATGGCTATGAAAATTAGGGGGGGGGATAAACTACCTTGCTTGTTACAAAAGGGGTTGATATGAGTACGTACACTCCGATCATGGTTAGGACAAGTAGTGATATAGGTAGAAACTCTTTGAAATTGCAAGAGATATACAGTTGGGATGGAGAGTTGATATCAAAATGGCAAGCATGAAGTCGCTATTTGCATTTGTTGGATGATATATGGGCTGCGAACGGTGTTACCAACCCACCAAATCCACCTCCTCGATACCCTCAACAAGAAATTTAACCGTCTGTCGATACAGTTACTCCTGGTGGTTCTTCTAGACTACCACGACAAGAAGGACGTTCCGACAGGAAATATGTTGAGTGGGCGCATGAGCAGCAAATGAAGTATGCCGAGTGGGCGCATACTCAACAGACCGGGTTGCATAGTCAATATACAAAGTGGCCGGGTCAATTTGACGAGTGGCAAGGAAGGGTGAACGAGCAACTTTGGTCAATTACAGCAGTGGCAAGGAGGGGTGAACGAGCAACTTGGTCAATTACAGCAGTGGCATGGTGAATATGACCAGTGGCATGATGGACAAGACGAATGGAATGATCGATTTGCAAACTTCCAAACGGAACAATTCGAATATATGCGATAAATGATAAAGAACATGCATTTGCAAGCTCCACCACCTTCGAACAACGACGACGAAACTCCTTAGTTTTTTTTACATTTGATTGTATTTGGCATTTTCATTGTTGTGCTTTTCTTTTTTATTTGATTGAACAAGTATGTTTTCTGTTTGGTTTACATTATTAATGAATTGTTTGTTTTGCTTATATATTTTATCAAATGTTAATTAAATTTTTTATTTACAAGTAATTTATGTTTATGCAGATACTTATACAATTCTAAAAACTTTACATTTATACTTCAAATATTAAATAGTTTGAAAATACAATAAAATATTTAAATCATCTAACATATACACTTCAAACTTGAAAGATGTAAAGATCTACCTCATATTTTAAAATTAAAATAAAATTAGATGTATAATAGGTATATATTCTTTAATATCAACCTAATATTAAATAAAAATCTTAAATATCTAAATATAATCAAACAATATCAAAATCATATTACAATTATCTTGATTAGGATATACATGTCTTAATTATAGAATTTTCATTTAGTTAAGACATGTAAATTATTAATTTTATAATCGTAAAAATATTTTCAATAATATAATAATTTAAAATCAAAATACAATTAGATGTCTAATAGGTATATATTATTTAATATCTAGCTAATATTAAATAAAATATCTTAAATACCTAAATATAATCAAACAATATTAAATAATATAATATTTAAATTATGTATATTACCATATACATATACCTTGATTATAGTATTCCATTTAAATAATATAATATTTAAATTAAAATACAATAAATATCACAATTATTTCGTTTATATTATACATATCTCAATTATTGAAATTGGATTTAAATAACACATTCAAATTAATTTTAAATAATATTATAAAATACTTGATAAGCAGTGCTTTAAATTGATCTTCTCGTCGGTAACTTGCGTGGGTTTACCGGTCTCACTTGCAACCTGCCACACCTGTTTACATAAACAGGTTAGAGCTGTATAAACATAAGCAGTTACCTCTCTAACCTGTTAGACTTATACATAGTCTAACATATTTAAATCTCTTTAATGGATAGCATGTACATAGTATAACATATTTAAATATGTTTAATGGATAACATGCTACCCATACTTATTTAAAATTGTTAAATGAGTCTCGTGGATAGTAGATACGTATACCCCTTTTTACCACCTCTACGTAGAGCTGTCAATTTTGGACACGACCTGTAAACCCAACACGAACACGACCCAAAATTTTAGGGTTAGAGACGTGATATTTGAGACCCGATGAAATTAAGACACGACACGAACCCGATTCGAAAAAACGGGTCGGGTTGGGTTCGTGTCACCCGAAACTGACCTGCAAAATCCGAAAAGATCTGTAAATCCAAAACTGACCTGTAAAACCCGAAAAGACCCATAAACGCGAAAGGACATGTGAAACCTGAAACAGACCTGTAAAACCCAAAAGACCCGTACACCTGTAAAATAAAATACTGAAAACACTTAATAAAATTTTATTAATAAAATAATATTATTTTAAAAATTTGACCAATAAATTAGAACACCAAAAATACTTATAAAAATTTATTAATGAAATAATTTTATTTTAAATTTAAAAAATATAAAATAAATAGTATACTTAAATAAGTATATGAGGGAAGACAAATGATGGTTCATATGTTTGCTATATTAATAAAGTTTTGAATCTTCCATCTTCTGTGTATATAGATTATAATATTAAGAATAAAAAATGTAAATGATATATTATTTAACAGTTTTATTTATCTGATTCATGTGAGTTTGCTAGATTTATTAATAGATATTGTGTAAGTTTGCTAGATTTATTAATAGATATTGAATGCTTTCAATCTTGCTTTGTGGGATGAATCGATTTACAATTCTAGTAATTATTTGTTAAGGAATGACAACTTAGTGGTTATTTGATATTTTCTGAAATTTATTTAATTTATCTCATGTATTTTTTTTCATGTTTAGGTGAGATGGCAAACTCATCATCACCATATGTTTTACAGTGAGATAACTTCACCGGTGATAGTAAAGTCGGTGTAAATATATGAAGTAAGCGTATCTTGACTTTATATAAATATAGTGGACCAATAAAATTTCAAAAGGGGATATAGCTCAAATGGTAGAGCACTCGCTTTGCATGCAGGAGGTACACGATTCGATCCCTTGCATCTACATTTATTAATTTTTGCCTTTACCCAAAATTCGTGTCAAACCGGTCGGGTTTGTGTCAAACGGATATATCGTGTTGGATACAATTTCGTGTCAAACAGGTCGGGTTCGGGTCCAACAGGTTTTTAACAGGTCGTGTTCGGATCTTTGAACCTGACACGAATTTCGGGTTCGGATTGGGTTCGTGTCACAGGTTCTAAAATTTTGGGTTGGCAAACCCGACACGAAACCCGAAATTGACAGCCCTACCTCTACCTATTGGTATTGCTACCTAACCCATTATATATTTAGATTGACCGACCAAATGAGACTGTCTCAAACAAACAACGTCATGCCTAGGAATTTGCTATAAAAATTGGACGAGTGAAAATATTGCGACTTGTTTTAATTAGGTCATCTCTAACCCCCGGTCTCGGTCGAGACCAAGGGGCGAAAACGGTTTCTAACCGTCGGGTTCGGTCTCCAAAACGGGAGACCGAAACACTATTCGGGCTCGATCTCCAGCTCTGGCCAGTCCGGTCTCGAGACCCAAAGAAAAAGAAAATAGGTGAAGACAGAGGAAAGAGAAAAACAAGCCGAGTCGCAGAGGAGAAAGAAAGCTAGAAAAAAGGGAGAATAAGGAGAAAAGGGAGAATAAAATATAATTAATTTATATTAATCTAATTAATATCCCTTAACGTATAAAATATAATTTTATTTTAAGCTAATATAGATGTTTAAATTTATATTAACTTATATTAATGTTTTATAAACCATTTAATAGTGGTTTATAATGTCACTTAACTTAAGTCATTTAGAAATTAAGAAATTTATTAATTAGATCTTCTTAAGTTAATATGACTTAACTGTTAATTTTATAATAAATATTTAAATTTAAATTTGTAAATAGTCTCTACAAATTCATTTATAATAAAAACTTAATTCATAAATTGCGAAAATCAAATATATAGTGGTATTAATTTGTTCGAAAATAAATTTTCGAAAAATAGCAACCGAAACTTGAAAACACACATGCAAAATAAATAAAAATACAAGAAAACACAAATAACAAAGAAACAATTACGATAAATTACATAGTGAAATTATTGAAACCAGAACTTCCACTTGGTCCATCATTTCCATAATCCGTTCCATCGTTAAATGAAGGTCGATATGTAGCGCGCTCGATGCGTTCACGTATATTTTCCTTTTTTTTGGTCCAAAAGCTTTTCGAGTCCGGAGTCATATTGGTGGTATCAACATTCATGATGCTACAATCATTCGCCTCTTCCACTAATCTATAAGTATCTTGCATATGTCGTATCTTAGTCCGTGTAAGATCATTCGCCTCTTTCATTAGTGCGTTAGCTTCAGCTTGCATTGCTAGAATCTTACCCAAGCCTTCAGTCCTTTCCGCAGATGCATCGCTATCACTTATATTTTGTTTATTTGTGTTCCGACTAGCATGATTTCTACCCATGGGCCTATTAATATCAGTAGCGGGTGGATCGGTATCAACTCCGAGATCACAATAAAGTTGTGATTCCGTAAACTGTTGTTCGGAATCCGTATCAATAGGACGAGGCTGGTTGGTTTGAGAAGTATGAGAATTTGATGTTGTCGATTGAAACATCACAGAATCCTTTAAAATTTCCCAACAATGATGGAATTGAAATTTTTTTCCACGGGCAAGAGTTGAATATAAGTGTAGTTTGAGAATTTCCTAAATGAAAAATAATAAATAAATTAGTTAATATTAATATATACATGAACATTAACAACTGCTAAATGTTGAAATCATGTGTAATAAAAATACTTACTTGATCCGCTATGTTAGTTCCACTAACTGGTGCTTTTTCAACTTGCTTGATCGCTTGGTTCCATTTGTTAACCGAAGGAAAAATATGTTTTTTCCAACGATTGCTAAGACCTTCTTCAGTTCGTTGTACATGGTTGATGTTGTTATCAACATCTCCTAAATATTCATACATTGATTTTTTTGATTTTTTTCCAAAAACGACTTTCGGTTTGTTGCACTCCTACACATTGATCTTCAGAAATTTTTCTATAGGCTTTGCATAGAGCTATGTCTTCGTTTGAAGTCCATTTTTTTGACATTTTTTTTTGTAGAAGATAAAAGGTTTTTTCGAGAGAGACTATTATTTTCCTTTCGGATAAATGTTTCTGATATGTTATGAATTAGTTTGGTTCCAAGCTTGTGTATTTATACCATTCAAGATATAATAAAACACCCACTAACTTCCACCAATCTATCAAAACTTTATTTCTGATTTGACAAAGAGCTTACTCAATTATCTTCAATATAATAAAACACCCACTAACTTACACCAATCTATCAAAACTTTATTTCTGATTTGACAAAAAGCTTACTCAATTATCCTCAATATAATAAAACACCCACTAACTTCCACCAATCTATCAAAACTTTATTTCTGATTTGACAAAAAGCTTCCACCAATTATCTTCAATATAATAAAACACCCACTAACTTCCACCAATCTATCAAAACTTTATTTCTGATTTGACAAAAAGCTTCCACCAATTATCTTCAATATAATAAAACACCCACTAACTTCCACCAATCTATCAAAACTTTATTTCTGATTTGACAAAAAGCTTACTCAATTATCTTCAATATAATAAAACACCCACTAACTTCCGCCAATCTATCAAAACTTTATTTCTGATTTGACAAAAAGGTTACTCAATTATCTTCAATATAATAAAACACCCATTAACTCCACTCACCACAAATTCTTCTATAAATACACGGAATCCATAACTTCTTCCAAATCAAAACACTTGCCACAACGTTTCCAACTCGAAACACTTCTCACAACCTTTTTTCCAATTCAAAAGACTTCTCTGATATTTTTTCAACAAAATGAGTTACAATAAACCTGATTTTTCTCGTATGCTTTCGAAATGGGAAGCAGATTTTGAAGAGTCTCAGAGTGATATTCAAAATTTTGTTAACGTCAGTAACTTAGTTCGAAGTCACACTATGACATATCTTGCAGAAATGTATACGGAAACTGGTACGGGAAATTCAAGTGGTGAAGCTTCAAAACCTTGTGGCTCTGTGCATGGTCGTAAGTACAAATGTTGTAACCGTGAAGGGGGACATGCAAAACTAATGGAAGATTATTTTATTGAAAATCTAACATTCTCCGATGATGATTTTAGAAGGCGCTATCGTATGCATCGTAGATTATTTTTACGTATTATGGAAGATGTTCAAGAAGCAAATTCATACTTTCAAGGAGGTCTGGATGCCACTAGACGCAATAAATTTACCCCACATCAGAAAGTAACTGTTGCTTTACGTATGTTGGCTTATGCAATGCCCGCAGACACCTTAAACGAAACATTTCATATGGGTGAACAAACTGTTATAGATAGTCTGAACGAGTTCTGTGCAACTGTAACAAACTTTATTTCTGATTTGACAAAAAGCTTACTCAATTATCCTCAATATAATAAAACACCCACTAACTTCCACCAATCTATCAAAACTTTATTTCTGATTTGACAAAAAGCTTCCACCAATTATCTTCAATATAATAAAACACCCACTAACTTCCACCAATCTATCAAAACTTTATTTCTGATTTGACAAAAAGCTTCCACCAATTATCTTCAATATAATAAAACACCCACTAACTTCCACCAATCTATCAAAACTTTATTTTTGATTTGACAAAAAGCTTACTCAATTATCTTCAATATAATAAAACACCCACTAACTTCCGCCAATCTATCAAAACTTTATTTCTGATTTGACAAAAAGGTTACTCAATTATCTTCAATATAATAAAACACCCATTAACTCCACTCACCACAAATTCTTCTATAAATACACGGAATCCATAACTTCTTCCAAATCAAAACACTTGCCACAACGTTTCCAACTCGAAACACTTCTCACAACCTTTTTTCCAATTCAAAAGACTTCTCTGATATTTTTTCAACAAAATGAGTTACAATAAACCTGATTTTTCTCGTATGCTTTCGGAATGGGAAGCAGATTTTGAAGAGTCTCAGAGTGATATTCAAAATTTTGTTAACGTCAGTAACTTAGTTCGAAGTCACACTATGACATATCTTGCAGAAATGTATACGGAAACTGGTACGGGAAATTCAAGTGGTGAAGCTTCAAAACCTTGTGGCTCTGTGCATGGTCGTAAGTACAAATGTTGTAACCGTGAAGGGGGACATGCAAAACTAATGGAAGATTATTTTATTGAAAATCTAACATTCTCCGATGATGATTTTAGAAGGCGCTATCGTATGCATCGTAGATTATTTTTACGTATTATGGAAGATGTTCAAGAAGCAAATTCATACTTTCAAGGAGGTCTGGATGCCACTAGACGCAATAAATTTACCCCACATCAGAAAGTAACTGTTGTTTTACGTATGTTGGCTTATGCAATGCCCGCAGACACCTTAAACGAAACATTTCATATGGGTGAACAAACTGTTATAGATAGTCTGAACGAGTTCTGTGCAACTGTAATAACTTTATATAGAAGTGAGTACCTACGTGGACCAACGACACAAGATTTACATCGTCTACTCGCTAAAGCTGAACGTCGGGGATTTCCAGGTATGATCAGTTCACTTGATTGTATGCATAGGACTTGGAAAAACTGTCCAACAGGTTGGCAAGGAGCATACACTGGTAGATCAACCAACTATTATGTTAGAAGTAGTTGTTTATCATGATACATGGATATGGCATGCATTTTTTGGTATTCCGGGAGCTCAAAATGATGTGACCGTTCTTAATCGTTCATCGTTATTTGATGATTTAATTAACGGGAATACTCATACCGTAGCTTATGTTGTAAATGATCATGAGCATAATATTACATACTATCTCGCGGATGGTATTTATCCAAAATGGGGAACACTTATCCAAGCTATTCGATCACCGATTAACCTTCAAGAGAAATTATTCTCTAAAATGCAAGAATCATACCGTAAGGACGTTGAAAGAGCGTTTGGTATTCTACAATCTCAGTTTGCCATAATAAAAAACCCTCGCCGCGGATGGAGTACTGAACATCTTTCTAAAATCATGATTACATGTGTGATATTACATAACATGATTGTAGAAGACGAACGTGAGGAGTATGCAGACGAAGATTTTGACGATGATGAAATTGATCCCGCCATATCTCTTCGAGCACGAGCACGTATATATGAATGTAGTAATGTGTATATGGATAATAGGAGTGGAAATATTTCACTTGAGGACTATATGATTCGTCATCGGTCAATCCGCGGCGAAGTATTAAACAAACGGCTTTAAGATGATCTTGTCAAACATGTGTGGTCCGAACGTGGTCGACATGAGTAGTATTCACTGTTGTTTATCTTTAAAGTTTTTTCAAATGTTGTTTCAGTGAAATGTTTTTAATTTAAGCTTTTTCCAATGTTATTTAAGTGAATTGTTTTTAATTTAAGATTGTACTATGATATGTAAGTTTAATACTGCTTAAGTTTAGTTTGTAACCTTATTTCATTCGGATTCTAGTTTTTTATTACACTTTTTGCAGTTGTTTTTTAACAATTGTTAATTGTGTTAAAAATTCAGCTACATAAATATTAAGTTGACAATACAGCATTAAACATTAAACATGAACATTTAAACGCAAACTAAAAAACACCATAAAAATATAACACAACATTAGACGTGAATCTAAAACAAATATAACACAACATAAAGTTTAATTAAAGTCATATCATTCGTCAATGGTAGAAAAAAACACCCGGCGGGAAGAAACAAATGAAGTGAAGGTTTCCCGCCTCAAAACGTTTTACGCGGGAACAAAAACACCCTTTCCCGCGTATTATTTTAGAATTGAACAACCGAGTTTGAGTCTATAAATACCATATTTCACTCTATGATACTAAACATTTTAGTTATAACAATGGGTGATTCAGGCTGGAATGTGCACGAAGATGCAAGCCTCCTAAGCGCATTTGACTTCGTCAGAGGTACGATCCAAGAGGAGATTCCTGGTTTCGTCGATGCGGTTTTGTGCAGAATGTTCTTCAACCACGGTAGGGAGGCATCATGTCCAGGATGTTTAATGCCTCGACCACGCGGACGCAAAGAAGTCGCCAATAGGTTAGCTTATCTTAAGCCAATGATTATACAGATTGAGTCACTGGCTTACGAGACCCGTTTACATGTCCAATATGTATTCAACATGGGATCCCAAGGTACAATTACGCAGGAGATGGTGTCACATGCGACGTAGCAAAGGGAGCAAGAAATAGCCGACGCAATAGCCAGCGCCGTTCAAACGTACTCAACTCCCGAAGGAAGTAGTGATGGACAGGAATATTCGTTCGAGAGAAAATCTGAGTATGGAATGAACTATCCGACTCCGTAAAACTAAGTATGAAATGCTAACTCAGGGTTAGCTTATCTTTCATTTGGTTTAAGTTATGTGCTTATGTATTTCTAGTTATGCAATGCTTTTGATTTAAGTGTAATGTTTTAATCAAATCTGGCATTCTCGGTCTTTTCAAGATAATTATTGTATATTATAGTTAATGCAATCAATGAAATGTCACCCTGTAGTAATTTTAAAGGGTTAAAATTTTCGAATTTATGAATAAAACGACATTTGCTTAACACCATTGAATTAAAAAAATATTAATATAAGTTATTAATTAACAATATAGGTTTAATTATTTATTATAGAATTAGTAAATGTAGGATGATAATGTAAATACTGAGAGAGTGAGATAGAATGAGAAATTAAGAGAGTTAAATGAATAGTTAAAAAATACATATTATTTTATTGTAAATAAAAATTAAAATAATCTTGTTAAATATTTATATCAATTACTAATTAACAATATATGTTAAATTATTTATTATAGAATTAGTAAATGTAAGATGATAATGTAAATATTGAGAGAGTGAGATGGAGGGAGAAATAAAGAGAGTGAGATGAATAGTTAAAAAATAGTGGAATTGTTTGTATTGAATTTTTTTATATTAAAAGTCTCCGGAATAGTAAAACAACGGTTAGAAAATGTGTGGCAAATCTGTAAATAAATGGAGGTCTCCGGAGCTGGACCAAGTCTCCAGGAGACCTAAGATTAGAGATAGGTGGTCCTATAACCTATTCAAGTTGTGGTTTTCTAGTTCCCCCACCAAAATTCGAATTTATGAGCCAACTTAAAACCATGTGGCAGATAAAGAATTAAGTTTTGAGGTGGCCCAAATAAATTTAGCCTAGATTCTGAGACTTGTATTATTCAACCCTAGAGTTGAGGGTACTACTTTTAGCTAAACATACATTTAGTTAACCTTTTTTAACTACACTCGCTTTATTCTATTTCTAGTCTTTCGCATGCTTACATAAAAAGACAGCCATATATATCTGCAACCTAACAACTGTACTACACTACAAGTTTAATAAAACAAAGGGTCTCATTACAAAAAAAAATGGAAATTTTAGGTATTTTTGAGATCTTCTTAGCGATCGTCTCTTTTCTTGTTTTTATTTGCTTAACCAAAAACTTATTCAACAAAAAACTTCCTACAGATTGGCCTTTTCTGGGAATGTTGCCGGCTGTTATCCACAATATATACCATGGTTATGAGTACGCTACATTGATTATAGGAGAAAGCAAAATGACACTACACTTCAAAGGGCCTTGGTTCTCAAACCAAGATTATTTGATTACGGCGGATCCAACCAACGTACGCCACATAATGGTCTCTCAGTTTTCAAATTTTCCAAAAGGAAAGGAGTTCAAAGAAATTTTCGATGTCTTGGGAGATGGGATTTCCAATACAGATTTCGAACTATGGAAATTCCAAAGAAAATATTTTCAAGCGTTTCTGAGCCACAGCAAGTTCCATAAGTTTGTTTGTAAGACAATTAAGAGCAAAGTAGAGAATGGTTTGGTTCCGGTTCTTGAGCTTGCATGCGAAAAAGGGTTAGTGATTGATTTACAGGATTTGTTTCAAAGATTCACCTTTGATTCAATCTCCATGCTGGCCACCAGTTATGATCCTCAGTCGCTCTCGACTGAATTCCCAAATAACGACTTCGCAGAGGCACTTGATAATGCTCAAGAAGCAATACTGTTTCGACACATTAAGCCTAAGTTTTTATGGAAGCTTCAAAGGTGGTTTTGTATCGGGCAAGAGAAGCAAATGAAAAAAGCACATGATATATTTGATCGTGTGATAGCAAAATATGTGTCAATGAAAAGGTCTAGTAAGAATCATGATGCTGAAGATGAAGACGAGGACTTATTATCATCTTACTTGAAGACTCAAAATGATGAAAATGAGATAATCAAGTGTAGTGATGAGAAGTTCTTGAGGGACACTATTTTAAGTATTATTCTTGCGGGGAGAGACACTGTCTCTGTAGCTCTCTCTTGGTTCTTTTGGCTTCTTCATACGAACCCCAAAGTTCTTACCAATATTAGACAAGAAATCCAATCGAAAGTACCCAAAAGCGATGGTTGGAGACTATTTGACATAGAGGAGGTTAACCGTTTAGTGTATTTACATGGTGCGCTGTGTGAGACACTAAGGCTATATCCGCCTGTTCCTTTTGAATCAAAGGCTTCTTTAAAAAAAGATGTTCTTCCAAGCGGCCATTGTGTCGACGAGACGACAAAAGTTTTGATATTTATCTACTCAATGGGAAGATTGCCCGCAATTTGGGGTGACGATTGTTTAGAGTTTAAACCTGAAAGATGGATTTCCGAGCAAGGAAAAGTAAAGCACGAGCCTTCTCATAAATTCATGGCATTCAATTCAGGTCCTAGAACTTGTTTGGGAAAAGAAATGGCTTTCACTCAAATGAAGCTTCTTGCTGCTGCTATGATTCATAACTATGATTTTGAAGCTGTTAAAGGACATCATGTTCGGCCAGTTCTTTCTATAATTATTCGCATGAAGGATGGCTTCAAAGTCAAAGTATCAAAAAGATCATGGACCTGAAGACTGTGTGAAATATGTACTTAGCTTCTCAAAACTACTTATTGTTGCTTTATCTTTATGATTTCGTTTTACTGGGTGATATGACACTTATATTGGTTAGTATTCTACTCATCAAAGTGTATGTTTATGTGAGCTAAGTCTTATGTTGTATATGTTTAGTGTTGGCCTGAATTGTTTTGTTCGGCTATACGGCCATGTTAGATAAGCTAGCAAATAAGTTGAAGTTGTAAGTTGTTGAAGGTTGTGCAATAGAAATTTGAAAAACAATTCAGGTCAGTCCATCTTGTTCTTGTCCCCAGTTTGTTTTAATAAAACTTCATCATTGTATGAAAGAAAGAATCATTCGGGAATGAGATATGAGTGAAGTCATGATTCATGTGTTTGTTTCGGAAACTGTTTGACCGATTAAAAAGCTTTTGGAAGAGGAACAAATAAGTGCACCATAAGTGATGAAACCTTTTAGCAGAGGTCAGTGTTTGTGGAAAACTGAGTTACTAAGAGATCGATGCAAGTTGCAACTGATGATTGAGATCATGAAGTTAAAAGTAGCGTGAGTTTCTCTTAAGCTCGTGATGAGATTGATAGGAAATTTAGGTATTTTGATTTTCAGTAAAATAGCAATTCCGTATATACCAAGTGAACGAGAAGGGTTATGTTCCTTACAAAATCATTTATCGTGAGGAAAATAAAATTACCTAACTTAGAAATCTCGTGCTGGGAATATGCGGTATATATATTTTGTCTCGATATATAATTAAGAATAATACGATCTCTATATTAGTATAATATTCAGACTACACAGGTTTGTTTTTGGTTCACTACCAAAACGTCTCACACTAGTTAAGATATGTTCTTACTTATATACCATTGATTTTTTCCATGTTTAGCTCATGTGGGATGTGGGATTTTGGTCGCCACCTTAACAAATCCTCCTCTCGAACAAAGTACGACTCTAGCCACCTCTCAATTTCCATCGGCCCACTCAAATCAGGTTGGGGCTACTTGACATTTAAAACGTTTACAGCGGATGTATCTACTCACTCGATCAGAACTAGGTCTAGCAGATGTATCTACTCACACGATCAAAACTAGGTCTTATCATTGATTACACCACCTGTTCTTTAGTGCCAATCCATTCAAGTCTGCCGCGTCTTTATCCAAATAGTCACGGGCACTCTGAAGTATGATGTATAAAGTAGATCATTCACTTTGAGCATGGTTGTTGGTTCATTATGTTCGACATCCGAGAATTTTACCTGGTTCATCATGTTCGACATCCGAGAATTTTACCACTATCGGGTTCTGTCTGGGTCCGGCTCTTATACTATTTGTTAGGAATATGCGTTACCCATATTTCGCTTCCACATATAAGTAAGAACAATCCGATATCCACACTAGTATGATATTGTCCGCTTTGGCGCTTAAAGTTCCGCACGGGTTTGCTTTTGGTTCACTTCCAAAAGGTTTCACACTAGTTGAGATATGTTCTTACTTATATATCATTGATCATTCTCAATTTTAACCGATGTCGGATGTGGAACTTTGGTCGCCACCTTAACATCCTCCAATATGAAAACTAAAAAAATCAAACAGAAAAATAAAATAAAAATAATTTTTAGGGAGTTTGGATTATGAACGAATTTTACATCTCTACACAATATAGTTAATTTGATAAATTGAACACTATCAACGAATTACAAAAATATAAAAATACAAACTCATACATTATGTAAAAATCTTTTGAAGAATAGTCTACAAGTTTTCAAAAGTTTCTTTCGGCCTCCAATATTTCTTCCCGTGTCTTTTAGTAATTCTTTTTATAAAGAATTCATCGATTTTAAAATCAATTGATTTTTTATCTTTTTAGTTCACTCATACTCGCTCCCATAGGTGTCGCTTTTTATTTATATACACAGGATCTTCAGTGTGGTGTATATTAGCACAAACGTACACCACACTCATAATAACTAACCAAAGTTGTTAAAATAAATGTGTACCAACATCCTGATTAATAGATTTAATCAAATGGTACACCCAATCAATTATAACAAACTTGTATCACATTGAGACATCATCTATTTTTTATTAAATCCAAACCAATATATTAAATATAGTTTCGCATTAGTTTTCTAGAACTAAATATTGGAGCTACTAAAGGCAGAACAACCTCAGAAGGGTTGAACCCACTTTTAAGGCTGAACCGAAATTCATTCCAAACTACCATGTCGATCCCAAATTCCCATGGCCCTTCAAGCTCGGGTCAATCCTCCAATAGTGGTTGACCCTCCTATGTCGAAGCAAACCCCATGGATTTACCAAACTCTTTTTTTCGAACCCGCGCTCCATATTCAGTCACTTTGAGTCTACTTTACCCATCTAGCTTTATAGTAAATTTGTTATCCATTTCTCTAATGTCCCAACTACTTTAACATTAAGTCCACTTGCATCCAAAATTTGAACAAGTCTCATGTAGTAGGTGAAATTTGAAATTAGTTACCTTTATAAAAGCATACAAAGGATTGTATTCACTTGTAATTTTCCAACTTTCATGTGTTATTTCTCCACCATATATCTGATGAAGTGAAGTTTGACATCCACATGCTTGTATTTCTTATGAAACTTAAAATTCTTCATCAAGTAAAAAATACTAGTATTATAACACAACAATAATATTTTATTTTTGTGTACCAGTTATCTCACTTATAAATCCATTCAACCGTTTGCTTCTGTTATTGTGTCAGATGCAACCATATATTCAGTTTCTATCTAAGGAAATAACCTTTTGTAGCCTATCTCTCCAACTAACACTCTTCAAACATAGTAAACAGATAAACATAAGTTAACTTCTTTATATCAAGGTAGCCTGCATATTCACACTTCATATTATCACAGTTTCATCTCCAGACTTTTGGTTATAACACATTCCAATATCTAATGTACACTTAAAGTATATCATGAGGCATTAAGGGAATCTGAGTGAGCTATCCATGGATTTTTCATAAATTTTGTCAAAATACTAATTGAGTATGTAAGATCGGATGTGGTTTATAGCATAACATACATGATACATCCAATGATATTTTTTATAAGGTCTATCTTACATAAATTTATTATCTTTTACATCAGTTGGTGTTCGAGTAAATTGATTTTGAAGTGAGAGCCAATGGCAACCCTAATAGTAGTAGCTTCATACATCCTAAAATTATTGACTACCTTATGTCTGTATTCTCTTTGAGAAAGGAACATAAAACCTATTAGTTTGGTTTCTCTTAGTTTCCATTATAATATTTATTTTATCTTATCCCTTGCGAGTAGTAGGTATAGTCTTAAAGTTATTGAGTGATATCATCTCAATTAAATTTAAAACCACATTCTTGCTAATTCAAGTTTTCTCACTCCCGAATCTAAACACCACAACTTATACCATTGTATTGTTTTTTTATAACCAAGAAATAAACACTTCAATATTCTAGGATAAAGCATATCCTTCTTCACATGTGCACATGTAGCAAATTCGAACACTCTTGATTACCTCAAAACTGGATTTCTTCTACTCCATATCTCTTGAGGGCATTCGAATTAATGCAGAATAACGGCTCATGTTATTGATATATGAAGTTATATTGACATATTTCTCGTAAAACCTCTTGCCGACGACATCTTTTTAAGCATAAACTTCACACTCTCGAGTAAGTTTATGTTCATCCTCTCAGAAAAACTATTCCAATGAGGAGGCATTTTTCACGGTTATGTGAAAAGAAATATTGATCTTAGAATATTAGCTAATGAATGGTTCAATAAAAAATTCTAAGTCGTTGTTAGTTCTTAACTTTATTAGCATATTTTATGGACTGGTTTACAATCATCTTCATTCATTCCTTAAAGACACTAATACTTAATCTTTGGACTTCAAAAGTATAAGCTACACTTCTATTAAATAGTCATAAATTATGGACCTAAATACCTAACATCTCTTATTATAGGACTCCCATTTATTTTACAACACATTACTTACCATTATGTAATATGATATTTGGTGTGGAAAATAATCGCCTGAGGGTAGGCTAGTAATTTTAAGTGGAGTTTCAAGGTGGTATATGGGTGTTTAACGGTGGTGTGTGGGTGTTTAACGGTGGTGTGTGGGTGTTTAACGGTGGAGAGATAATTAAGCAGCTTGGTAGCAGTTAATTTTCATTACCCATTGTTAATGCTGGTGGTTGGGTATTTATAGTGTGATTTTTGGGCCCTTATGGGCTTTCGGGTCAAGTTTAATGGACTCGGGTCATGTTTAAAGACCCATGAGTTCTAAGCAGGAGGACAGGCAGCTTAGTCAGGAAGTGTTTAGGTTTTTTAGTACTTTAGTCATAGTTCGAACAGCCTTAAGTTCACAGTGTTCGAAGTGATCTGTTCGGTCCAAATCATCTGTCTGGTTTATGTCCTTAGTGCCTGTCCGGTATTCGGAGAGTTTTAGACTGATTTGCCCTTCCGGGGAGTATCCTGAATTCGGACTCATCAGGAGCCCCTTTTTAGGTGTTTGAGCAAGTGTCCTTGTCAAAGAACTGAAAAACAGTCCGATTGTACGAAGTGGTTCTTAATTTGGAGAGAGTTGTGGGTACATCCGGACAGATCAAACTTTACGAATTCCAAACGGTTTTTGTCAGAGTTAGTGGGACACGTGTCGTATTCTGATTGGCCATTCCAGCCGTTTTTCACCTTGAGTTTCGCACCATCTTCTTTTACAAGTAACTTCTTTAATTGCCAATAATGAGATCAGCGCCGTCTTTTAATCATTACCCAACTTTTCGGATTCTCCTAGGAATCAACTCCTTTTTTAACATTTACTATAAATTCTCATTCATTTTTCATTGTTTCACTATCTCTCTCAAATTTTACTCTGCAATTTCACCCAGGGCTTTATCTCTCTAGAACAAAAACTTCCTTGGCTGTTTTATGTTTACAGCAAGAACAACATTGATTAAAGGTGGTTGGCTCAACCTTTCGGAGTTGGAGAAAGCACAAAGGGTCGAGAAGGAGAAACGACTAGCAGCAGGGCTACCATCGTCGCCTGTTGAGAAACCAGCCTCCTCTGTTGCAGAATCTGATAGAGGCTCATCCTCTTCCAAAAGTACCAAGCCTAAAAAGCTCTTTCAATCCACCCTTTCTCCCATAGTATTTGGCTCCTCAGTTCAGGAGTCAATCCCTGTTGTTGAACCGGGAGTCACCACTACAAGCGTCAGGAAAAAATCATCTTTTATTGCCATAGGGTCTGACTCTGACCATTCCCCGGAGAAGTTAGTTATCAAAAGGCCAAGCCGGTTAGTCAAGGGGCTAACCTCTAAAAATACCCCTCGAAATCGGGGGCAAAGAATAGTGAATCTGGGTCTGGGGCACCCATTAGAGCTCCCCGGGAGAGGTCGTCCGGTCCGGAGGCCAGCAGCCCAGTACCCCCCAAAGAATCTTCTGCCTCAGAAACTCAACTTGAGGTGAGAAGTCAAATGAATACGGGCAGTCAACAGTCCGGAGGGCCAGCTATGTCAAGCTTCAATCCTCTCCGGACTACTTCTACAGAAGCTCCCCCAACAATTATGGAGGAGAGAATGGAGGACTCTACTGAGGAGGTCCGATTTGAGTCCGAGTCCTCCGGACATGCTGATACCGCTATTCTTGTTGCCAAGAAGGGCAAGGAAAACTTATATCTGAGGCATCCGGACCTGCCGGAGAGCCTTGAAGGGAGAGTGGGGCCATGCTTTCATAAAGTTGAGCTCAAGTACCTCTTGGCCTTGCAGAAGACCAAGTATGCCTTTATCCATACCTCTGATCTGGGTAGAATGCGCACAAAGTGGGGGATCCCTGAGAACGTAAAAATAAGGATTCCCATCGATCCGGAGACCCCGATGGACTGTAAAAGGAATGAAATAGTCTTCTTTACGGAGCTATTTAACTAGGGACTCAGGTTCCCACTAGACCCGGAGATCGTGCGCTACTTCCACCTGGTCAAACTCTGCCCATCACAGCTAAGCCCCAATGGTTGGTTCACCTTGATGTCATGCATTATGGCATCTAGGCTATCAGGGATCCCTCTTCCTATGGAAGAGTTCGCTGCAGTGGCCAACCTGTGCAAGCATCATCAGTTCCCCTTCTACCATTTCAACATGGGGAACGATCTCAAAGCTGTTGATGATCTCCTGGAGTCGGAGAGCAAATGGAGGAGCCAATTCTTGTTTGTCAGTGGCTCATGGGAAAACGGCAAGAAAATCAAGACCGGAGAGAATCCAAGCCTTCTCAAGAGTAGATGGAGGAGTGATCGTAAGTTTTTTTTTTTACTTTAAGTTTCTGTTCGAATCTCTCCTTTCTTTTTTTTTTCTTTATGTTAAGTTTGTACTAACCAATTTCTCTTTTGTTTTAACAGAGCTGCCAAAGGAGTTCGGGGACTACCTGAAGGCCGGACAGACTACATGTGGCAAAATCAATGCATGGGCTGCAGAGAACTGGGAGAACCGTTTCCACAAGGCCTTCACCACTGGAAACCTAGCAAGGTCCCATTTGTGGAACACAACAGGTCGGAGAGACCTAACATGGGAGGAGCTCGCCACCCAGCCTGATGAAGACATTGTGCTCAGAAGGTCCCACGAGCTGGATGGGACACTCTACCTGCCTGCCCGGGCCAAATCCCCAAGCAAAATGAAGGGCAGAAGAAAAGGCAAGAAGGTGGCAGGTGATACTGAAAAAGAGGCCCCAACAGATCCAGAAGGGCCAACACAAGTTCAAATTGATGCAGCCCTTTTACAAGTGGTGGAACAGGAGAGCGAAAAGCAGGAAGTGAACCTCCCAAAACCTCCAAGGGCATCCAAGAGGACTCGCAAGCAATCAAGTGAAAGTGCTGATAGGGAAGCCAAGAAGAAAAAGACTTCCCAAGGAGATGAGCTTGCTCTCCGGGATCCGGAGCCCTCTTTCCCTACTGACCCGACACTGGCCGAAGAGATCCCAAGGGACTTTCAAGAAGAGATTCCAAGGGAATTCCATACTGATGAGGTTGAGGGGGGAGAGCTTAATTTGGATGAAGTGGACATCACCGGTCTGGGTGGACTTGGTGAATATTTCCTTGGCCTGCCTAGAGACGAATTTGCAGGGCCCTACGTCCCTCCGAGCAGCTCCAATACGGTCAATTTTAATGGTAAGACTTTCATGGTTTATAGTGAGAAGGACACTATAGCCCACTCTCTACTTAGTAATGTGCAGTCAGTTCTCACATTGGAGAGGCAAGTCCGGAGTCAAGCAGACACTATCAAAGATCTCAAGTCTGATAAGGAAAAGCTGTCCGGAGACCTCCGCACTGCCACCACCAATGCTGACTTGCTTAAGGAAGCAAATGAGGAGCTAAAGAAGAAGCAAAATGAAAGCAAAACAAAGGTTGCCACCCTAGAAGAAACCATAAAAGATCTTCAGGATAAGCTGTCCGGACTGGAGAAGGACCTGACAACCTCAAGGGGAGAAACTGCAGCAAAGGAGAAGCTCATCACCAACCTGACCACTGACAAGATCGCTTTAGAAAATGCAGTGACTCAGGCTGCTGAAGAGAAGGCTGCTTTGGTGAGGGACCAAGAGGCCACTATCAAGGCCAAGATCAACGCCTATGCCAGGGAGATGATACAAAGCGAGGAGCTAATGATTCAAAAGGTGTAGTCTGATATGGTTCTCCTATTTCACGAAAAATTCCCGAAGAGGAGACTGGGGAGCTTATGGCGCTATGTGGATGATGATGACCTTCCATATTATACTATGGTTGACGAGGGATATTCAAGTGAGTCCTCATCTGATAATGAAGAGGAAACCGGAAAGAGCCCAGGTGAAGAAGAGATTGATCCCAAGGGTAAAAAGATAGTCGAAGAAAAGAGTGACATCAAGGGCAAGAAAGCAGATGAGGGCGAGCCATCTTCAAAGGCCCAACCTTAATTTTTAATTTATTCTGTTTATCTTTCATTCAAACTAAATTCCTTGGAAGGCCAAGGTACTCTTTTTGTGATGGTGTCCGTATTATTCGGACAGATTTTTTGTGCTGTATCCTAACTTGTTCAAAAGTCCTTGGAAGGCCAAGACAATTTTAAGCTTGTTGAATGAATGTTTTTATTTTGTTCAACTATCATCTTCTTTCATTATTTGTTTTAGTTTAGATAGCTGGAATTTAAGTAGCTTTGAGTTATTGCATTGTGAGAGTGTTTAAGATTCTCCGGCTAGAGTTTAAATAGCCCTTAGACCTTTCAGTCCGGGTAGTATGACAAGGGGTAGAATTCTGAAAATACTTAGAAAAATTTGAAGAAGGCATCAAATTTCATTGAAAGCTCTCCGTGCCACCGAAGAGGGGAAGGTATGCCCCCAAATATTTACATGGATGTTTAAACAAGTAAATATTTACACAAGTGTTATTCCAAATACATTCGAAGGTTCTCAATATTCCAAGGGTGAGTTAAAACCCTGCCAGCTTTGTCTTCCAACCAATAAGTCCCAGGCTTGATTCTTTCAACTACAGTATACGGACCCTCCCAGGTTGGGGCCAGCTTTCCGAAGAGCTTTTCCTTAGTATGCAAGAAGACCTTCCTTAATACTTTGTCCCCTGGTTGGAAATCTCTTCTTTTAACCTTAGAAGCAAACCTGCTTCTCATCAAGCCCTGATAGTGTGTCACTCTAAGATGAGCTTTAACCCGTCTTTCTTCTATCAAATCAAGTTGATTTCTAATCGCCATTTCATTAGCGTGTCCGGAGAAGTTATGAATACGAAAGGAAGGGAGTGTTTTCTCTATGGGAGCTACTGCATCCATTCCATAGACCAAGGCAAAGGGAGACTCTTGTGTTGCAACCCCAGGTGTTGTCCGGTAGGCCCACAAGACTTCTTGTAGATAACTAGGTCACTTCCCAGCAGCCCCTTCCAAATTCTTCCTTAAACCGGACAGTATAGTTCTATTAGCCACTTCAACCTGCCCATTGGCTTGTGGGTGGAAAGGTGAAGAAAAGCAGTATTGTATACCCCTTGAGGCACATAAGCTTTCCATTTCTCTATTGTTAAACTGTGGCCCATTGTCTGTTGTTATCCTCTGTGGGACACCAAATCTGCAACATATGTTGGACAGAATAAATTTTATGACAGCTTTTGATGTTGTCCCTGCCAGGGGGGCTGCTTCTATCCACTTCGAAAAGTAGTCAATGGCCACAATTATAGTTTTACGCCATCCGGACGCCACAGGGAGAGCCCCAACCAAGTCCAATCCCCATCGAGCAAAAGGGATGGGCTCAGAAATTGACTCCAAAGGAATGGCTGGTACATGAATTTCATTGCTTTACCTCTGGCATGGGTCACACCTTCTTACCAGCTCCTTAGCATCTTTCATGATTGATGGCCAATAGTATCCGGAGAGTAACACTCTTCTTGTTAAATCTCTAAATCCACAATAGGCTGATCCCTCACCATCATGCAATTCGGAGAGGACCATCTGTGACTCATTATCCCCTAAACAGCGTAGGAGAGGTTTACTATAGGATTTTTTGTATAACACTTCTCTCAACATAATGAAATCACGAGCCTTGTGTTTCAATGTTCTGGCTTGTGACTTATTTGAAGGTATAATACCATCGGACAGATATTGTATGAGAGGAGACCTCCAGTCTTGAGGTTGATTCACTTGTATTTCAAAAACTTCATCTTTTCCACCCTCACCAAGTTGAATAGAAGGGCTTTCAAGCACATGGATCCATGGGTAGGACTCCGTATATGCTATTGTTGCCAATGAGTCTGCTAGTTCATTTTCTGCCCGGGGGATGTGCTCATAGACAACAGCTTTAAACTTTAGCGCTTCATTTTTTAGGAGGAGTAAATACTTTACCAACTGCTCCTTTCTAGCCTCAGATTGGCCTAAGGCATGGTGGACAAGTAACTGGGAGTCACTTAGAAGCTTGAACCTTTTAGCCCCACAGATGTGGGCCAACTTTAACCCAGCTATAGCTGCTTCATATTCGGACTCGTTATTAGACGCCCTGAAAGCAAAACAAATAGCTTGGTACATGCTGTCCCCGTATGGGGAAGTAAGACATATTCCTGCCCCACATCCCATGCTGCTAGACCCTCCGTCTGTTCGGACAATCCACACTTTCTTGTCTTTTGAATCAGTAGGTTGCTCTGAATCCCTATCGGAGTGGAATTCAACCAGAAAATCAGCCACAGCTTGGGCTTTTACTGCTGTTCGGGGAGCGAAGTCTATGTCGAAGTCCCCCAACTCTACTGACCACTTTGTCATTCTGCTTGAAATGTCTGCTTTTTGAAGGACATTCTTTAAAGGGAAGGATGTCCGGACGATGATAGGATGAGCCTGAAAGTAAGGCCTCATTTTTCTTGCAGCTATCACCAGAGCTAATGCCAATTTTTCAAGCTTCAAGTAACGCCTCTCAGCATCAATCAAGCTTTTGCTGATGTAGTACACTGGGTATGGACAACCATCAACCTCCCTTACCAACACAGCACTGATGGCACAACTTGAAACGGCCAGATACACAATAAGAGTCTCCCCATCAACTGGTTTGAATAAAGTTTTGGGAGAGGAGAGATGTTTCTTGATTTCATTGAATGCCTCATCACACTGCGGGGTCTATTCGAACCCTTTTGCACCTTTAAAAGTTTGAAAGAATGGAGCACACCTGTCCGAAGACCTGGAGATGAATCTGTTCAAGGCAGCTAATCTTCCCGTCAATTGTTGTACTTCTTTAATGTTTCGAGGGGGCTCCATGTGGAATAAGGCATTGAGTTGATCCGGGTGAGGCTGTATTCCATGCTCACTTATGATATATCATAAGAATTTCCCGGACTGCACTCCGAATACACACTTTTCAGGGTTTAGTTTTAAATTCACTTTTGCCAAGTTGGCAAAAGTTTGTTGGAGATCGGACAAGTGCAACTGCTCATCCACGCTTTTCACCATCATATCGTCAATGTAAACCTCCATATTTCTTCCAATTTGATCAGCAAATGTCTTGTTGACTAACCTTTGATAAGTAGCCCCAACATTTTTCAAGCCAAATGGCATTACCTTGTAGCAATGTAGACCCCTATCAGTGACAAACGTGGTATGCTCTTGATCTTTTGGATCTACTTGGATATGATTGTACCCGGAGAAGGCATCCATGAAGGAGAGCAGTTTGTTCCCAGAAGTAGAGTCTACCAACTGATCTATCCGGGGAACCGGATACAAATCCTTCGGGCAAGCTCTATTAAGATCTGTGAAGTCGATGCACATGCGCCATTTGCCATTTTTCTTCTTTACTAGGACATGATTGGCAGTCCAAAAAGGGTATTGAGATTCTTTAATATGCCCCATCTTTGTGAGTCTGTCAACCTCTTGTACTATGACATCAGCTTTTTCTTTCGAGAAAGCTCTTCTCTTTTGAACCACTGGTGCCACATCTCTTCGGACAGATAGGTGATGGGATATCACCTCTGATGGAACTTCCGTAACATCAGCATTGCACCAAGCAAAAACGTGCTGATGGTCTTTCAAAAATTTCAACATCTCTTGTTTCAATATTGGTGGCATCTTGGACCCTATCTTGACACTTTTGCCTTCTTCCAAACAATGTGTTTCAACCTCTTCAATTGGGATCAACACTCCGGGGGTCTCCCTGGGGTCATCAATCTCACCCTCACCCCTAGAAAGGCCCTCAAACTGCTATTCATCATTTATTCGGACTGCCCCCAACGTTCGTGGAGCCAAGGCAGTGGCATAGCATTGTCTTGCAACCTTTTGGCTACTCCGGACAACCCCAACCTGTCCCTGAACAGCATATTTTAAACATTGATGGACTGTCGAAGCCACTGCATGCATCCTAGAGAGCCAAGATCTCCCCAGAATAGCATTATAGCAAGTGGGACAATCCACCACGATGAAGAGTATTCTAACCATTTTCTTGAAAGGGTCCCTGCCAATAACACTTCTTCTTCAAACTCCCCAATCACATCGGTTGAGCTACCCGTGAAACCTACGATCGATCTGTCTGACTTCTGAATCACAGCTGGATTTTTCATTTTCTTATAAGTGGTTAGGAAAAGGATATTGGCAGAGCTTCCAGTATCCACCAAAATTCGCCTTATCTCATTGCCCCCTATAGATGCTCCTATGACAACAGCATCCTCATGAGGGCCAGCAATATCTCTCAAATCATCCTCATCGAAGACTATAAATGGGAATGAGTTTGGTGATTGATAAGATGTCATTCCTCCTTCTAGTTGGGAGGCTAAATTATGAACATGCCTCTTTCTTGAAGAAGCAGTAGGAGCAGTCATCGTGTCCCCTCCGAATATTGTAAGTGACTCGAAGAATTTAATGAGCCCGGGGACAGACCTAGAACATTCCTCTATAGCACCCACCCTATTTCGTGTTGGATCAGGATCCAAGTACTCAGATTCCACATCAAACCTCTCCACTATTACCATGGCCCCCTCCGGGGCAGCATTACTGGGACCAACCCGGTGAGTGTTGTCAGGCGTGTTGCCTCCTCTTCTTTTAACGTATGCACCCAACTTTCCCCTTTCAATCAAATTTTGCACCTCTTGTTTCAACGCTATGAAATCATCAGTAGTATGGCCAATATCATTGTGGTATTGGAAAAAGGAGTTGTTACGATGCTCTCTGGGAGACTGCAAGGTTGCTGGTCTCCGGTAGTGTACCTCATCTTTTGTTTTATCAAATATGGTGGCCACGCTTTCTTTGAGTTCTGCGAACCACTTCGGTTGGACCCATGGCCCTCTTTTGTTTCTAGATTGTTGACTTTGAGCAGGAGCAGCTGGCTGAGACTGAGCTTTTGCCCTACCATGCCCCTGTCCGGTTTCTCTTGCTTTGTTCCCAGACTGGTTTTGATTTGGAGTTGGTGCCACCGGGGTGGATCTCACCTGTCTGTGTACCCTGGTCTTCTTTGTTTCATCAACGTTTATTTGCTTGCCAACTTGATTTAGCAACCCTCCCCAGGTCATGGCCTTCTTTCTGGTCACCGAATCAGCCAGGTTGCCTGGGTTCAAGCCTTGTCTTAGGGACGCTATTGCCACCTGTTCGAAGCAATCAGCCAACCCATTCTTTGTGTTCACAAAACGACTTATGTACTCCTTCAATGACTCATTTGGCTCTTGGGCACAATGGATTATTGTGTCTCCATTGCCCTTTAGCTCCTTACTCCCCACAAACTGCCTTCGAAAGGCTACCCAAAACGTATCAAAATCTTTAATACAACCGTGAGGCAGGCTGTTGTACCATTTCAGAGCATTCCCCGTAAAGGATTGGGAGAATGCCCTACAAAGTAGTTTATCATCATCATCAAAGTTCATCATGAAGTTCTTGAATTGCTCCAGATGATTGTCCGGATCAGTACTGCCATCGTACTTCGCCATCTTGGTGCTGTCAAACCTCTTAGGGAGGTTCCCGGACAGAATCTTAGAAGATAATGGAGATTGCCTCCAGTTTCTTCCACGACTGAACACAGTATCCTCATTGGGATTTGCAAAGATACCTGGTTCATCGTGAAAAGCGAAAGAATCCATCAGCATCCGGTCCACATGCCTCCGGCTATGAGATGATCATTTACCAATATGCTTCTTTATCTTTCCATGTCTATCCCTTTTTCTTGAATATTTTTTGATCTGTTTTTGCTTCTTCTTGGTTCGACCCTCATCACTACTAGAGGACAAGGATTTCTTATTTCCCTCAATGTCCGAAGAGTTGTCCGAAGATTCTGAACTTGAGTCAGAGCTCTCCACAGGCTTGGACCGGTGAGACTTCTTAGAACTAGCATGTGTCGTTTTGGTACTCACATGAGTTTTCGAAGCCTCAGGCTCTCTAGGGTTGTCGGTGTGATGAACAACCGATGCCTTGGATTTTTCTTTCACGCCCATTTTGGCCTTTTCAGCCCTCAGAGCTTCTATCTCAAGCTTTAACTTGTCACGCTCTTGGACAGTATACTTATCGTTTTCTTCCACCACTTCGAGCAAAGCTGGTGGAAGCTCTGGATTATCCGGATTCATTCGGACAGAATTTCTTGGCAGGTTTTGAATGTTTGATTCAGGCACCTCTCTCCTCCCACTGTGGTCGCCAATTTGGTGTGGAAAATAATCGCCTGAGGGTAGGCTAGTAATTTTAAGTGGAGTTTCAAGGTGGTATATGGGTGTTTAACGGTGGTGTGTGGGTGTTTAACGGTGGTGTGTGGGTGTTTAACGGTGGAGAGATAATTAAGCAGCTTGGTAGCAGTTAATTTTCATTACCCATTGTTAATGCTGGTGGTTGGGTATTTATAGTGTGATTTTTGGGCCCTTATGGGCTTTCGGGTCAAGTTTAATGGACCCGGGTCATGTTTAAAGACCCATGAGTTCTAAGCAGGAGGACAGGAAGCTTAGTCAGGAAGTGTTTAGGTTTTTTAGTACTTTAGTCATAGTTCGAACAGCCTTAAGTTCACAGTGTTCGAAGTGATCTGTTCGGTCCAAATCATCTGTCCGGTTTAGTACCTTCAAACTCCTTCAGGTCTTCAAAATAGTTTTTGTTGGATTTAATATGAAATGATGTCCTTAGGTATAAAACCATTTCGTATCATACATGCAAGTAGAATACATACAACAATAAATTCATAATTATCATAAACAAGTGGGACATCTCTAGCTTCAAACTTACGTTTATTATCTCCCAACCTAATATAACTTTCTTTCTTGCGAAACCAATATTTTAATATGTATCATTTTATCTATTAGATTTGTATTTTGAGTGTACTCTATTCTGTTTGAATTCGTATATCCTAGTATTCCTATCACACTCAAGCTATCTCAGTATAGTCACTCTTAAAAACATATTTGTTTTTGAAGATTTTTTGAATTGAGAGACTCTTGAGTTCTATAATGATAATAATATGTTGTCATAGAGTATAGTTTCAATACTTTTTTCTTACACTTTCAGTGTATGAATCAAGAGGATAATTTCTTGACCTTCATCTTCAACCTTGATTCTTACTGTATTCAAATAAACAATACTCTTATTGAAAGAATCACACCACTTTATGATCAATTTGCTATCAACCATAATTAGTGTGCACAACTTCTTCTTGAAATATAATATGTTTTCCAGACATTTCTTCAAGTAAATAGCTTCAAAATTATCCGAAAATCACACAATAAAATTTTCTTCAGACACCTCCCGAAGTAATTTATCCCTCACACCAAAACTCATAAGACTTGGAGTTTTTTCATCAATAACGGTAAACAATATCTTATATATAAGGGGCGTTCCGATTTTAATTCTTCAGATATTAATATTATTATAATCTGGAGAATTTATCGAAATTCCAATTTCATTGAACTTATCTTAACCAATCTATGCGCTTCTTTTTTATCTTGATTATTGGGGATCAATTTAGTTTCACATCTAGATCTTCACACTCACCTCGCCACTTATTAACGATATTACAGACGCATAGCTAGGTTAAGATAATCAAATGACATACCTACAGCTAGGTTAGGATAATGAAATGACATACCTATAGTTAGGCTCCTACAATATGAAGAACTCAAGAAATTGGAAAAATCATACAACATAACATTTACGGGGTTCATATTGTGGATCAATCTTACAACAACGAGGAATATGTTCGATTTTATAAATGATATAACAACACTATAAGAACACAAAAATAACAAGATAACACATTTTGTACAAAACTTATTAAGAACATATTATAATTTTTTAAATGTTCCTTTTAGCACTAGATATTTCTCTCAATGTCATATTTCTGATTCTCTCTGAACAATTCATAAATTCTAAAATCACTCAATCTCCAGTTGTTTAGCGCACCCACACTCTCTTTAACTATCACTCTCACATTTACTATATACTATATATTATATTATATTAAATGGGTTATATATTATAACCGTACTTTATACTCACAATAGTAAACCAATATTTATACAACAAATTTGTATCAACATCATTATTCCATTATTATTAAATAATACACATAATTAATTATAACAAACTCGACCTTGACACATCAGCTATTATCCATTTAATCTATGTCCGCATTCTAAAATTATTATCAATTATTTCCTTTGAACAAGTGAAGCTTACAGTTTCCTGGGAAAAATCTCTATGTTGAGTCAAATCCACTTACAAATATAACCCCATTTTAAAGCATAGCCATCTTATAAAATACAACCTTATTCTGAGGCAAAATTATTTTCTAAGATAGAACCCTCTTCTGAGGTAGAATCCTGATGACGCGGGCGGAAGTAGAAGAAGAAGCAACGATAGATGAAACCGTAATTCAAGAGTAACATGATGAAACCCTAATCTAAGGGTGACAAAATTGAAATTTTTAGAGATAAAAATATATTATTCCAAAAACTTAAAATAACTTAAGGCATAAGAGGGCTTTATATAATAGCTTCTCAAAACCCTAAATTAGAATACAAGGAAATAAAATAAATATTCTAAAATAAAATCAAATCAAATCAAATCTTAATATAATTAGATTTGATTTAAATACATAAGATATTTGAATAAAATAAAATAAAATTAAAAAGGCTTTTGTTTGGACTTTCTGGGCTACATCATCCTCTCCTGGTTGACAAGAATTCGTCCTCGAATTCACATCACCATCACCATCAAGAACCTAAATTATATATTTTATTTTATTCAATTGTTACATTGGGAATTATAATTGTTGACCTTATCCGAATAAGATAATTCTTCTCGAGTGTTCCTTATTCAAAGTAACATTGAAGCCATCCAGTTGAAGGAAATAAATAGTTTCGAAAACCTTTTCATACCCTGAAGACAACATCCCCATGTCCAGTTGATGAAAAAAATGGTTTTGAAAACCTCTTCATTGCCTGAGACAGCATCTCGATAAGCAATTTTTACCTTGATTCGACGATTGGTAGCCAATTTAAACTCCTTTAGTAACCTGTCAATACGATCGTCATTGAAACGGTTAGTATGCCCCCTCATACTCAAACGATCTTTCTGATCTTATTGGCCATGTGTGTTGTTCTCTTTCTTAAACCTTTAATCAGATGATATCATGATTCAGAAACATGCTTGACCCGTAGCAGGAACTGAGGCTCTGATACCAAACTGATGACGCGACGGAAGTAGAAGAAGAAGCAACGATAGATGAAAACCTAATTCAAGGGTAACATGAGGCAACCCTAATCTAAGGGTAACAAAGAGCGAAATTTTCACTGATAAAAATATATTATTCCCAAGAATTCCAATAACTTAAGGCATAAGAGGCTTTATATAATAGCTTCTCAAAACCCTAAATTAGAGTACAAGGAAATAAAATAAATATTCTAAAATAAAATAAAATAAAATCTTAATATAATTAGATTTTATTTAAATACATAAGATATTTGAATAAAATAAAATAAAAAGGCTTTTGTTTGGACTTTCTGGGCTACATCATCCTCTCCTGGTTGACAAGAATTCGTCCTCGAATTCACAGCACCATCACCATCAAGAACCCAAATTATTTATTTTATTTTATTCAATCGTTACATTGGGAATTATAATTGTTGACCTTATGAGAATAAGATAAATTCTTCTCGAGTGTTCCTTATTCGAAGTAACATTCAAGCCATCCAGTTGAAGGAAAAAAATAGTTTCGAAAACCTTTTCATAGCCTGAAGACAACATCCCCATGTCCAGTTGATGAAAAAAAATGGTTTTGAAAACCTCTTCATAGCCTGAGACAGCATATCGATAAGAAAGTTTTACCTTGATTCGACGACTGGTAGCCAATTTAAACTCCTTCAGTAACCGGTCAATATGATCGTCATTGAAACGCCTAGTGTGTCTCCCGCATACCAAACGATCTTTGAGATCTTCATGGCCGTATGTTGTTCTCTCCTTTAGACCTTGAATTAGATGAGATCAAGATTCAGAAACATGCTTGACCGTAGCAGGAACTGAGGCTCTGTTACCAAACTGATGACGCGGGCGGAAGTAGAAGAAGAAGCAACGATAGATGAAACCCTAATTCAAGAGTAACATGATGAAACCCTAATCTAAGGGTAACAAAATTGAAATTTTCAGAGATAAAAATATATTATTCCAAAAACTTAAAATAACTTAAGGCATAAGAGGGCTTTATATAATAGCTTCTCAAAACCCTAAATTAGAATACAAGGAAATAAAATAGATATTCTAAAATAAAATAAAATAAAATAAAATAAAATCTTAATATAATTAGATTTGATTTAAATACATAAGATATTTGAATAAAATAAAATTAAAAAGGCTTTTGTTTGGACATTCTGGGCTACATCAAATCCAAAACGAACCCGAACTCCCATATCATGACATCTCCGAGGCTGAGATTGATCCCGCCGTAGTCGTCAAACCCCTTTTTCCCAAAACCAAATATACGTTGAACTTGAGTTCCATTTTCCTTCATTCTAAACCAACTTTAACAACATCATTGAGCCTAATTTAACAACATCAGTTCCATTTTCCTTCATTCTAAACCAACTTTAACAATATCATTGAGTCTAATTTAACAACATCATTGAAATTTCCCAACCATATAACCTTTTTATCCAATAAGTACACTATACATTACAAATTAAAATATATTGAGTGAGTTGTATTAGAATTTTGAATGAAGAATAATAAGTGTCTTAATGTTAGTTTTTTATTTATTAACTTCAATTATTCCCACGTACATCCTCTCATAGCACAATAATCTAATATTTTATGTATTAAGGTGTCCTAATTTCTTAAATGATGAGAGAAACTCTCGCCTCTCTCTAGAAACCCTAATTAGGGTTTGAGACCCAGCCGTCAATTGCCATTTTTAGGCGACTCAATCCTTTTCTTTTACAATCTAGATTTTTTTTTGGAGTTTTAAAACTAGAGTTTATCCATATCCATTCCTCTCTTTCGAGTTATGGTCGTCTCTTTGGTAAACCTTATATTTCTTTTGTTTCATCTTCCTACTATTTGGATTTCATAGCCTTGGTTTCCAACTCATGTGAACGAGGATTGATAAGTATCACAATTGTTGAGACTTTGCTGGCCGTGGTTTCACCGTGAAGGTGCATCCACTAGTAAAACAGGCGACTTCAGCGATTTCTCGGTACATTTTTCGCGCGGTACTCTTCGATCTGAAGTGTGAGTCCATCAGATCTGAAGTCTGAGACGATGGATTCCATCAGATCTGAAGTCTGAGACGATGGATTCCATCAGATCTGAAGTTTGAGACGTAGTATCCATCAGATCTGAAATCTGAGACGATGGTTTTTATCAGATCTGAAGTTTGAGACGTAGTATCCATCAGATCTGGTTCGTACGACGTTGTGTTTGTGTCTGCTGCAAGATTATGTCTATCTTTTTCATAGTTCTATTTAGGCGCCATAATCTGTCTGGATTGTATTTCCGTATTTAGGTACTGGAATCGATTTTTATTGTACTTCTGATGTATTTAGGTGCCGAAATCTTTATCGGCGGTAGTATTTAGTACATCTGATGTCGGAATCTGTTTCCACCGAATATTTTGTATTACACTGTAAATTTTTTTATTATAAATTTAATGCTTTTAAAAACCAAAAAAAAAAAAAATCTTAAATGATAGCTTTATTGGTGACTTATAAACTGAATAACCTATTTGGATTTATAACCGTATGAAATTTCATTTTATTATCAATTTTCGGGTAACAATTACATTACTTTCATTGTAGATATTTTTTACATATATCACCATAATACATTAGCCATCACCTGAAATAATCCTTCACTCATTTAAGGATTCAAAGACAAGAAAGAAATAAAAAAATATCTTGAAGAGCTGAAGAAGAAACAACAGAGTAATAGTTTAAGCAGTAGAAGTGTTTTTTTGTCTATTAACCTAGCAAACTCTTTCTTTTAATCACTGGACCGGATCCTACCAATTGAGTTGCAAGGCTTTTGTTTAAATATTGTGAATGCTAATTGAATTTTATTGTCTTGAACAAGTCTCAATTAATAGTTTTAATTTAAACAAACACGTGATTAGTTAATTACACATAAGAGAATCTCTTCTATTGGTTAACACTACACCTATTAGTTATTGACACCTAGAGAAATTAGTTACAGTTTTAAAGATAAAGACCAATATACTGTAAAAATAGTAAATCAAGAGATACAAGATAAAATTTTCAACTTCTCAAAACTCTAACGATCTCTACTCAAAGCTTCTATTCGCTCACGCCGATTCACCAAATCATAGCACAGACTTCATAAATTCATCCATTCTTGTCTAGTGCAACAAAAATCTCCAAGACTCGGATAAATCAAATCAACAACAGAAACAACAACATCAAACTTAATAGAACTAAATTTCTGATTATGGAATAGGATGATTCTTTGAATAATAAATGGTAACATACTATATGGATTTATTTCTGGTGAACAATTTGTCCACGAAAAGTTTATCTTAGACTCTACTACAGATATAATTGAAAATACAGCATATGATGATTCGATCTAAAAAAGATCCACCTTTTTATGCTGGTTGGACACTACAATTAGCCTTGAGTTTGGTACTCAAGTTATAAAGGAGTAAACCTCCAAAGGTATTTGAGACTCTATCTCAAATATCTCCGGATCCTACACCAAAGCAAGAATCACCTATTATAAAGATGAATTTCAAAGAATCAAGAAAGCTCTCTAAGCATGGAATACTATCTAACTATGATGAAAGAGATATCTGTTAGTTTAATCTAACCTTTCTGTAATGTTTATATAGATAATCTTGTGTCTTAATTTCTTTTAGGTCTAGACTCATACTACACACCTGTAGTCGTGAGTCTAGATGACAAAGATATACCCATCTGCATTGATCTTCAAAACTACACTTTTCATTTTGAAAGTAGGTTGGAACAACTATTTAATCTACAGTCTGATTTGGTAAATCTAATTATTATATCTCCACGCTCAAACCAACAAAACACTAGTAATAAATAACAAAACAGCTACAACATTCTGAGGTCGATGTTGTAACACGGGAAGTACACGCTATGGAAGATATTCCCCAAACAAACCAACCTACCAAATATATTATAAAGATGGTCTTTGTAACTCTGTCTCTAAAATCTCTCAAGCAAGAATCATTAATTATAGCGATGAACTATAAAAAACTAAGAAAGGTTCTCTAAGCATGGAAGACTATCTGACAAGGATGAAAGAGATATCTTATAATCTAATCTTACTTGGTTGTAATGTTTATGTGGATGATCGTGTGTCTGAATTTATTGTAGGTCTAGAATCGGACTACACACCTATAGTCGTGGGTCTCGGTGACAAAGATATACTTATCTGGATTTCTTTTTAAAAATCCCATCTTACTTTTGAACGTTGGTTGGAGCAGCTATCTAATCTAGAATCTTCTATCATAAATCTAAGTATTACATCGCCAGGCTCAAACCAGCAAAAGACTCGCAATAAACAACAAAACAACTACAACATTCATAGGTAGATCTGGTAACACGAGAGGTACATACTATAGAAGATACTCTGTAAACAAACCAACCTTCTAAATCTATTATAAAGATGGTATTTGTGACTGTGTATCAAAAATATCTGGGTCACTAACCAAAGCATGAATTACCAATTATAAAGATGAATTTCAAAGAACCGACAAAAATTCTCTAAGTACCGAAGACTATCTAACTATGATGGAAGAGATATGTGATAATCTAATATTACTTGGTTGTAATGTTTATGTGGATGATCTTGTGTCTCAAGTTCTTGCAGATTTAGACTTATACTATACACCTATAGTCATGAGTTTAAATGACAAATATATACTCATCTGGATTGATCTTCAAAACTCCCCACTTACTTTTGAAAGTAGTTTAAAGCAGATGTCTAAGCTACAGTCTCCTATGGAAAATCTAAGTATTACATCTCCAGGCTCAAACCAACAAAAGACTGGAAATAAACAACAAACAGCTACATCATTGAGAGCCAAATATGGTAACACGGGAGGTACAAGCTATGGAAGATACTCCCGAAACAAACCAACCTGCAAAATCTATTATTGAGATGGTCTTTGTGACTCTGTCTCAAAAATATCTAGGTCACACACCAAAACAAGGATCACCTACTTTAAAGATGAACTTGAAGAAACCAATAAAGGTTTTCTAAGAATGGAAGACTATCTAACTAGGATGAAAGAGATATCTGATGATTCAATCTTACTTGGTTGTAATATTTATGTGGATGATATTGTGTCTCAATTTATTGTAGGTCTAGATTAGGACTACAAACCTATACCCGTAGTTCTACATGACAAAGATATACTCATCTGGATTTATCTTTAAAACTCTCCTCTTACTTTTGAATGTAGGTTGGAGCAGCTATCTACTCTACAGTTTGCTATGGTATGTCTATGTATTACATCTCCAGGCTCAAACCAACAGAATACTGGTAATAAATAACAAAATAACTACAACATTCATAAGAAGACGTGGTAAGAAGGAAGGTACATGATATGGAAGAAACTCTCTAAACAAAACCAACCTTCCAAATCTATTATAAAGATGATCTTTGTGACTGTCTCTCAAAAATATTTGGGTCACACTCCAAAGCAAGAATCACCAATTATAAAGATGAATTTCAAATAACCGAGAAATATTCTCAAAACATGGAAGACTATCTAAATAGGATGAAAGATATATCTAATAATCTAATCTTATTTGGTTGTAATGTTTATATGGATGATCTTGTATCTCAAGTTCTTTTACGTCTAGACTAAGACTACACACCTATAGTCGTGAGTCTAGATGACAAAGATATACACATCTGGATTGATCTTCAAAACTCTCCTCTTACTTTTGAAAGTAGGTTGGAGCAGTTGTCTAATTTACAGTCTCATATGGTAAATCTAGGTATTACATCTCCAAGCTCAAACCAACAAATAAATGCAAATAAACAAGAACAAAGTACAACCTTTAGAGACAAATGTGGTAACATGGGAGGTACATGTTATGAAAGATACTTCCCAAATAAATCAACCTACAAAATATAGTATAGAGATGGTCTTTGTGACTCTGTCTCAAAAATATCTAGGTCTCACACCAAAGCAAGAATCACCTAATTTAAAGATGAAATTGAATTAACCAGGAAAGGTTCTCTAAGCATGAAAGACTATCTAACTATGATGAAAGAGATATGTGATAATCTGATACAGAGTAAACGCAGAGAAGCCAATATAGGGGAAACCCTAATTTTCTTTATTAAAATTCAATTTCCTTACATTGTAAACAAAGTCTGTTTAAATAAGAGTTCAAATGAAAACCCTAATACGAAAATACCAAAAATGCCCTAAACTAATAAAAATTCGAAATAAAATAGTAAACGACTCTGAATGCCCAAAAAACGTCATATGTCACAAGTGTAGCTGGTGACTTGTAATCGTGGCGTCGTTCCCTTAGAAATAAGGTGTTGTGGGTCAAAATTGGACACCGGGAGCACTGAAACTGTCAACTCGCTGCATTTTTCGGGTGATCGCTTGTCTTCATAAATTCTAGCGCTAATCTGTTTGCATCATCCCTTCCGGGGTAGAGAAGATTCACCATTGAATTAGAACCAGTCTCCTCGTCAGAAGAATCATCTGCATAAGGAATCAGATGCTTAACATTAAAGACCTCAGACGTACGGACATGGCTAGGAAAGCGCAGCCGAGAAGCATTCGGGTTGATCCTCTCCACAATCTCCACAGGGCCAATCTTTCGGGCGGCCAATTTCTTGTACTCACCGGCAGGGTACCGAGCCTTGGTTAGGACTGCCCACACATAGTCACCAACTTCGAACTGTACAAGACGACGATGATAATCCTCCTGAGACTTATACTTGGCGGTGCTCAAGACAAGCTGATCGTATGTCTTCTGGTTGGTTTGGCGAATCTGCGAGGCAAGCTCCTCAGCAGTTGTGTGAACATGAATTTTACTGGGCAGGACGAGCAAGTCGACAGGACCGCGGGGCACAACACCATACATCACCTGGAAAGGACAAAGACCCGGCGAGCGGTTAAGGGCATGGTTGTGGGCAAACTCTGCCTGCGGTAGCGTTGATCCCACGCCTCCGGGTGATCTCCCACCAGGCTGCGCAGCAAGTTACCGAGGGAACGGTCAACCACTTCTGTCTGGCCATCAGTCTCGGGGTGGTAGGCACTATTGAAACTGAGTTGCGAATTCAGCATGCGCTATAAGTTGCGCCAGAAATGACTCACAAACCTGTTGTTAGGGTAAAAAACAATGGTACTGGGGAGGCCATGAATGCGGTAAATCTCTCGAAAGAAAAGTTGCACGACACACACTGCATCAGATGTCTTTCTACATGGGATGAAGTGTACCATCTTAGAAAAACAATCAACCACCACAAAAATAGAGTCGAATCCGCGCTGAGTCTGGAGTAATCCAAGAACAAAATCCATACTGATGTCGGTCCAAGGCTGAGTAGGAATTGGCAACGGAAAATAAATACCCGCATTCGTTGATGTTACCTTGGCCAACTGACAAACTCGACAACGGGAGACATAACGACCAACTTCCTTATCCATCGAAGGCCAAAAATATGATGCGGAAAGCAACTGGTATGTCCTATCACGGCCCACATGACCCTCGGTATGCAGCTCCTTGATGAACTGAAGACGTAGGCTATAGTCAGGGATACACAAATGTACCCCGCGAAATAGAAATCCATCCTCCATTAAGAAATTAGATTTTGTCCCTTGCTGAATCAGTTCAATAACGGCTGAGAGCATCACCAACCCGATTCGTAATACCGGCCTTGTGCTTGATGACAAAAGTGAATTGATGTAAGTAAGCTATCCAAGAAGCGTGTCTATGAGAGACCTTGTCCTGGCTGCCAAGATACTTCAAAGAGTCATGGTGAGTATATAGCACAAATTCACGCTGAAACAAATAATGGCGTCAATGCTTGATAGCCTGAACCACAGCATAGAATTCAATGTCATATATACTGAATCGCAGCTTAGCACTCGCTAGTTTTTCACTAAAGAAAGCCACAGGACGCCTTGACTGGGAAAGAACTGCCCCAATACCAAATTTAGACGCATAACAATGAAGCTCAAATGGCTGGGAAAAGTCGGGCAGCACCAGAATAGGTGAAGTGGTGAGACGCCGTTTAATCTCTGCAAATGTCGCATCAGAATCCTCCAACCATTCAAATTTCGTGCCCTTCATGCAATCCGTAATCGGGGCCATAACACTGCCGAAATAGGGAATGAAACGCCGATAAGAAGAAGCTAAACCATGAAAACTGAGAACCTCGGTGATGGAAGTAGTTCGAGGCCACTAGTCCACTGCAGCAACTTTTCTCGGATCGGCTCGTAACCCTTCAATAGAGACAATATACCCCAAAAATTGGACAGATGGGGACATAAACGAGCATTTGGAAGAAGCACCATAAAACTTGTCCCGACGCAGCACATATAACACCTCACGTAAGTGGGACAAGTGCACTGAACGGTTAGCGCTATAAATCAGAATATCATCGAAGTAAACAACAACAAAATTACCGATTAAAGGCCTCAATGCCTGATTCATGACACGTATGAAAGTGCTCGGCGCGTTAGACAGGACAAACAGCATCACCAGCCACTCGAACAGTCCCTCACGCGTCTTAAACGCCGTCTTCCACTCATCACTAGGACGAATCTGAACTGATGGTATCCACTCTTCAAATCAAGCTTGTTGAACACAGAAGCACCACCCAACTGGTTTAAAAGATCATCCAGACGAGGTATAGGAAACCTGTAGCAAACAGTGATCTTGTTAATAGCTCGGCTGTCCACACACATACGTTAGGAACCATCTTTCTTCGGTGTCAGCAACGCCGGAACTGCACATGGACTGAGACTTTCTTTAACATGCCCCTTCTCCAACAAATCCTCCACTTGTCGACATAATTCTTTATGCTCCTTCGGGCTCATGCGATAGTGGGGCCGATTTGGGAGAGCAGCACCGGGAACCAGGTCGATTTGATGTTGAACATCCCTCAGAGGAGGTAACTCGGGGGGCAAATTCTTAGGAAACACATCTGCAAACTCCTGCAAAAGAGACTGAACTGCAAGGCTACGGTTTGCATGAGAATTAGTCACAACAGGATCACAAAACAATAAGAAAACCACACCAACTTTCTCCATGCCGCCTGAAAAGGAGCACGAGACAACAAGGTCGTTGTGAAAGGACCAGAGCCAATGCTGAGGGACCGAGGCTTTGGCGGTACTAGAACAATCTTCTTACCCCGAAAAAAGAATGAATAAGTATTCACACGACCATCATGCATAACAGACAAATCATACTGCCAAGGGCGGCCAAGCAGTATGTGAAAAATGTCCATACGCACTACATCACAAAACGCCTCATCCCGGTATGTCTGGCCTACAGAAAATGATACAAGCACACGTTGAGACACAGTGATATCAATACCTTTACTCACCCAGGCCAGCTTGTATGGCTTGGGGTGCGACTCTGATTTCAGCCCGAGCTTCGAAACTGTTGTCTCGGAAATTACATTCTCACTGCTACCAGTATCAATAGTGAAGGTGCACACCTTACCTCCAATCGTACAAATGGACTGAAACACATTATTCCGCAGCCAATCACTCTGATCAGGAATACGAGAGGAAATAAAAGTGCGTCGTACCATCAAAACTGCACCAACATCACCAGTCACAACCTCCTCCGCGACCTCAGTCACACCATCATCATATGTATCAAACTTTAGGAGACCATCTGGAACAATGGGGGCCGCCTCAAACGCCTCGTGAGAGAAAATACCCCTAGAACCCGCAACATTCGGACACTCTACCTAACGATGCCCTAACTCACCACAGCCAAAGCAATGTAACTTACCAGCAGAACGGCTTGTCGCACCAATGGGAACAATGAGAACGGTTGGACGTGGAACTGGTGCGGGCGCTGAGGTCCCTGTAGGAGCACCAGTTCGTATGCCAATCTGGGTCCGTCGAGCCAACTATTTTTCTTCCTAGAATGCATGCCGATGAGCTTCGCAAACAGACAACGGGTCGAACATGATCAACACATCCTGGAGTTGAGGGCACAACCCCCCAATATAGCGGGATACCCGCTGATGTATTGACTCGTTCACATCTGTACGAGCAAACAACTGAAAGAACGCCTCCGTATACTCGTCCATAGAGTGTGGTCCCTGACGAAGATTCTGGAAACGCTGGAACAATTCTCGTTTGAAATTGTAAGGCAAGAATGCCTTGCGGATTTTCTTCTTGATCTTCTCCCAACTACGTACTTTCTCCTTGCCTTCACGCGCACGGATATTTTTCACCTGCTGCCACCAAGCTTGTGTCCTGCCGCGCAGGTGGATGGTAACCAAAGCTACCCGTCTCTCCTCAGGAACTTCCTTGAAGTCCAGCACCTCCTCAACCTGGGATAACCAATCGACAAACTCCTCCGCCCGAAGGCCACCATCAAAGTCAGGATTGTTGACCTTGAATCCAAGCTCCCAGCGGCGGTCCTGATAAGCATTCCGTTCTGGCCTTTCTCCAAAAGGGTTATCGGGACCTTCAGCCTACATATTGAGTTTCCTAGGAGTAAGTTCAGGCATCTAACGGGCAAGATACTCGACCTGACGGCGCATGTCAGCATTCTCGTGATCTCCGAAATCACTTGCATCTCCTTCCACAGCAACGCCGCTGCGACCTCTGGTACTTACTCGCACCATCTCGTAGGACTCCTCGTGTCTCATACCAATATGATACAGAGTAAATGCAGAGAAGCCAATATAGGGGAAACCCTAATTTTCTTATCAAAAATTAACTCCCTTACATTGTAAGCAGATTTTGTTTAAATAAGAGTTCGAATGAAAACCCTAATACAAAAATACCAAAAATGCCCTAAAGTAATAAAAATTCGAAATAAAATAGTAAACGACTTCTAATTCCGAAAAACGCCATATATCACGAGCATAGCTGGTGACTTGTAATCGTGGCGTCGTTCCCTTCGAAATAAGGTGCTGTGGGTCAAAATCGGACACCGGGAGCTCTGAAACTGTCAATTCGCTGTATTCTTTGGGTGATCGCCTGTCTTCATAAATTCTAGCGCTAATCTGTATGCATCATAATCTAATCTTACTTGGATGTAATGTTTATGTGGATGATCTTGTGTCTCAATTTATTGTAGGTTTATATTCATACTACATACCTATAGTTGTGTGTCTATGTGACAAAGATATACTCATCTGGATTTATCTTTAAAACTCTCCTCTTACTTTTGAACGTAGGTTGGAGAAGCTATTTAATCCACAGTCTGCTATGGTAAGTCAATGTATTACATCTCTAGGCTCAAACTAGCAAAAGACTGGTAATAAATAATAAAACAACTACAATATTCATAGGAAGATGTGGTAACAGGAAAGGTACATGCTATGGAAGATAGTCCCCAAACAAACCAAGTTTCCAAATCTATTATAAAGATGGTCTTTGTGACTATGTCTCAAAAATCTTTCGGTCACACATCAAAGCAAGAATCACCAATTATAAAGACGAATTTAAAATAACTGGGAAAGGTTCTCTAAGCATGGAAGACTATCTAGATAGGATGAAAGAGATATCTGATAATCTAATCTTACTTGGTTGTAATGTTTATGTGGATGATCTTGTGTCTCAAGCTCTTACAGGTCTAAACTTAGACTACACACTTATAGTCGAGAGTCTAGATGACAAAGATATATACATCTGGATTGATCTTCAAAACTCTCCTCTTAATATTGAAAGTATGTTTGAGAAGTTGTCTAATCTACAGACTCATATGGTAAATCTAAGTATTACATCTCCATACTCAACCCAACAAAGACTGAAAATAAATAAAAAACAACTACAACCTTCGTAGGAAAATGTGGTAACACGGGAGGTACATGCTATGGAAGATACTCCAAAAACAAACCAACCTGTAAAATCTATTATAGAGATGGTCTTTGTGACTCTGTCTCAAAAATCTCTAGGTCACACACCAAAGCAAGAATCACCTATTATAAAGATGAACTTTAAACAACCACGAAAGGTTATCTAAGAATGGATGATAATTTAACTATAATGAAAGAGATATCTGATAATTTAATATTACTTGGTTGTAATGTTTATGTGGATGATCTTATGTTTCAATTTCTTGCATCTCTAGACTCAGACTACACACCTATAGTCGTGGGTCTAGATGACAAAGATATACTCATCTTGATTTATCTTCCAAACTCTTCTCTTACTTTTGAACGTAGGTTGCAGTTTGTTATGGTAAATATAAGTATTACATATCCAGGCGCAAACCAACAAAATACTGAAAATAGACAACAAAGAAACTACAACATTCGGAGTTAGATGTGGTAACACATGAGGTACATACTATGTAAATACTCCCAAAAAACCAACCTTCCAAATCTATTATAAATATGGCCTTGTGAGTGTGCCTCAAAAATATATGGGCCACACACCAAAGCAAGAATTACCTATTATAAAGATGAATTTCAAAGAACCAGGAAAGGTTCTCTATGCATGGAAGAATATCTAACTAGCATGGACGAGATATCTAATAATCTAATCTTAATTGGTTGTAATTTTTATGTGGATGATCTTGTATCTCAATTTCTTTCAAGTCTAGAGTCATATTACATACCTATAGTAGTTAGTCTAGATAACAAAGATATACTAATCCGGTTTGATCTTCAAAACCTGCCTCTTACTTTTGGAAGTAGGTTGGAGAAACTACCTAATTTACAATTTTCTATGGTAAATCTAAGTATTACATCTCCATACTAAAACCAGTAAAAGACTGGCAATAAATAACAAAACAACTACAACTTTTAGAGGAAGATGTGGTAACATAAGTGGTACAAGTTCTGGAAGATACCCCCCCAAATAAACCATCCTGCCAAATTTGTGGCAAGTATGGTCATGAAGGTTGCTACATGTTATTATAGAGATGATCCTACAAGTATGGGGTCCACTCAAATGAAAATCAAAAAAAAAAACTTAGAGAATGAAAATGCATATATGATAGGCAAATATCAGAACATGGATAATTATTGGTATACCAACTCATGTGTTGTTTACCATTTTACATGCAATACTAATGATATAAGTCAAAAGAATGATTTCTCGGGTTACAAGTCTATGATTGTTGGCAATGGACGAAGATATTTCATAAAACACAACGGTATTTCAAAGTTACCTACAAAGGGAAATCTAGTATTACTTTAAAAAATGTCCTACATTTTCCCAAAATAACCAAAAATCTCATTTCTATTTTTAATTAACCAAACAGAATTAAGTATTTGTTAAATTTTACAACAATTTTTATTCTATAAAGAATATACAACAGGTATAATCTTATTAACATGGACATATAGGGATGGACGCTATTACATTGATGGATTTGTACTCAAGATTCTAGAATTTTTAAATCTCAAATGTATCTAAGTCAGTTTATTTCCTTGTAAAAAATTGAGGAATGGCATATGAGATTAGACCATCCCTCCCATCAAGTGTCATTTAGAGTCTTAAACCTTTGTAATATGTGTATTGAAATCAGAAAAATATTTTATGATCACTATAAATTGGGAAAGTCTCATAGTTTACCTTTTTCAGAGGACCTTAGTAGCTTTACTTGAATATATTCACTGAAACAGAAAACTGATGTATATTATGCTTTTATTCAATTCAAAAATATGGAGATACTTAATTTGAAAGAAAAAATAAAATTGTACGATAAAATATTGGTGATGAAGATAGTGTTCTACAAATTCTTGTCACTTATTCTAACTTCCTAAACACTAAGCCAAAAGAGCCTCATATTCTAGTGTCACAATGCGATTGGTTTTCAACTTTGTCCTATGTTATACAACAACACAGTCACAAAAATGTAATACATAGAAAATCTTAGAAAATCAACTGAAGGTATGAATGTAACTATTTATTTCGTATATTAAATCTAATTCAACCTCTCCATACTCAAGTATCCATCCAACCATCTCTTATTCAGGTACATAATCATTTCCAAACTACTTCTCAATCACCACATTGTTATTCCAATGACCATGATATACATTAAATTTAATTAAATTTAAGATAAGTATATACATCATCCATAATCTACTTTATATTTGCACATTAAACATCCTTTATCAGAAAATCAAACATATAACATTCCTAACATTTCAGCCACAGAACCACACAAAACAATCAGTTAAATAATCATTATAATTCTAATTCTTTCAATTCTTATACCATGATAACTAGATCTAAGGATGGTATTTTTAAACCCAAAGAAAATTATAATCCTCTAGCTATTTCATCTTCTACCAAAGTCATTAAACCCACTAAATTATTTGAAGCTTATGTTAACGCTAATTGGAATTAAGCCAATAAACATAGTTTGAGGAATTATTGAGAAATCATACTTGTGCACTTATACCTTAGGATTTCGTTATGAATTTGGTGGGTTATAAATGGATTTTGAGATTAAATTTAGCTATTTATAGGTTTGTATAAATATATAAAGCTCACTTGGTAGCTAAAGGTTTTCATAAATCACCATGAATTGATTTTGATGAAATTTATAGTCATGTGGTTAAAACATCAACGATAAGGCTAATTCTAAGTATTATTTTATGTAGAAATTTGGGACATACGTCAACTAGACATCAACAAAAACTTTCTTGATTGGTATTTACAAGAGACAATCAATATAACATAGCCTCGGAGATTTGAAGATCCCTTAAACGAATATCATGTATTTAAACTAAATAAAGCTCTACATGGATTAAAACAAGCTACTAAGACATGGTATTCTTGGCTAAACGATATCTTACTTGGGTAATATTTTCTAATTCCAAAGCTAATACAATAATGATCTTCTATATAAATAAACAAGTTATTTTAATAATTATTTAATTGGAAGGTGTAATAGTGACATGCAATTAGACATTAGATTCTTCAAAAAATTATCAAGAAGATCAACTCAACATTTTAATTAAAATGGGTGTTCTACATTATTTCCTAGCCATGGAGGTTATGCATGATAAGTCTGGTTTGTAGATTACTCAAAAGAAATACTGACTATGGATAGAATGGTTGATTGCAAACCATGTGATACTCCTATGATAATGGGCTATATTTCTTCCGTTAGTGATGTTACTCTTATTGATGATCCTACACTATTCAAGAGCACGTTATTATTATTACAAAACCTATTATATACAAGGCCTGACATAGTCATGGTAGTTAACAAATTAAGTCAATTTGTTCAAGCTCCTACAAATATATATTTTAAATATACTAAAAGGGTGCTAAGATACTTATCTGGAATGAAAATTTTGTTTTTCATCTTCAAGTGTCACAACAGTTTCATCTTACTGGTTACTCTGATGCGAAGTGGGCAAGATGGGCAGATGATAGAAAATCTATTGGTGGCTATTATGTTTTTGTGGGTGACTTCTTGGTTTCTCGATCTTCAAAAAAGTATAGTGTTGTGGCTCGTTCTAGCACGAAATCAAAATATCATGCATTAGAAAATCTATTAGGCAAGCTAATCTGGGTACAAATGGAATTATAAGAACTAAAATCACCTATTTCTCAAGTACTAGTGGTATGGTACAATAATCATGGAGTTTCTGCTCTAGCTTCAAACCCGGTTTCATACATGAACGAAACCCATAGAAATTAATGTGCACTTCATTCTTGACAAGATTCTATGTCACTAACTCGAGATCATGTATATTTTTAACCACGATCAAACTGCTGATATATTGACAAAACCTTTATCGACTTCCCGATTTTGGATTCTTAGAAAGAAACTCTCATTCCGACTCTTTGTGTTCAGTTTGATGGAGGATGAAAGAATCTTCCACTCAATTAAGAATTTAAAAACAAGAAAGAAAGAAGAAATATCTTAAAATACGAGGAAGAAAGAATAGGGCAGTAGTTGAAAGTGAAGAAGTATTTTTGGATGTTCGTTAACTAACCAACAATTTCTTCCAATCAACGGGTCGGATCCTACCGATTAGGCTGCAAGGCTTTGGTTAAATATTGTGAAGCCCAATTACCTCCCAGCTAACCCAAGTCTAGATAATTAGTTTTATATACAAGAAAGTTCTCTCTCTCTAAACCTCTCTCTCTAAATAACGGTAATATTTCAAACGGTAACATCTTTTCTGGTGCTTTCCGGCGTGGCTTCAGGCTTTACGGCATGAAGTTCACTCCCCTTCTTAAACTTTTGAAGCTTAAAAGTTCTTTCAGTCCGACCGGCACCATGGAAGGTGCTGAAGTTTCCTCGTTGGCTAACTTTTATAGCCATATTGGTCTGTTGGTCTTTGGATATGGTGCTGAAATGTGTGGTTTTTCTGGAATGAGCAAAAGCAAATCGGTTACGGAATGGGGTCACGCAGGGAGTTGTTATCCCAAGCTAGCTCTGCCCTCCCAATTGGCGTCCACCCTTATGCCTCCTCATCTCGAGTCATGGGTTTTGTCGACTAAGGTTAACCCTCATTTTTGTCTCCGTAATGAAGCCGATACCGTGGCTAGAGTATCATTCGCTCCTACTGCTGCCTTCTATTTAGACTCGACTATTTTCGGTTCTCCGGTGACTATCCCTTCCTAGCCCGAGAGTATGAGTTACTTCAAGATGGAAACCGAAGAAAATGGTTTCTTCTTACCGGCCGTTCTTTCTTCCAAGCTGTGTTCTGCCATGCCCGGTCTGCCTGATAAGTTAGGTCGTCCCTCTAGTCAGCATCATCTCCACGTCAAAGCTCTTCCCTTTCTCTCCGGGAGACTTAACGATACCGGCCAGGGCTGCAAAGTCGTCCATGGTTGTAGTCTCGACCAAAGAATCGGAGCAACCTCCGACTGCTCTAGCTATACTTACCGCGTGAACCCTACTATTTTTCCTCTACGGTTCGTAGCTGCTATGGAAAGTCGGGTGGTGCTGCTAACTCGGGTGAAGGATGAGATTCAGTCCATTGATGTCGTCCCTGTCCCTAGAATGGCCACGTATGGAAAAAGAAATGAAAAATGTATGGCTGAGGTAAGAGTTGTAGAGGATAAGATTTATTTTATGCAAAATTGCACAAAGGTCCCTCTATTGTTAGTATTTAATATTTTAGTTATCTCTATTTATCAAAACTTCATTATGACCTTTGCCTTTTCATATCTAATTAAATTGGTAATCCTTTTATTTAAAAATAAAAATAAAAAATGGGGACACCAAAATGAATTTTTAGAACTCTCTTACCTTACTACTTTTTATATTTTCTATGAAACTTGCTAGTTGGAATGTTAGAGGGTTGAATGACCCGATTCGCCAAAAAGATGTTAAGAACTTTGTTTCCTCAAATGGAATAAACGTTATTTGTTTGCTAGAAACTAAAGTAAAGATTGAAAATGTTATGCAAATTATGACTTCTATGCTCCCTTATTGGCATTGTGTCTCGAACCATAATAGTCACCTCCTAGGTAGAATTTGGATTGCATGGAATCCTAGCGTCTTCTGAATCACCGTAAAAGACTTCACGGCCCAAACCCTTCACTGTGACCTCCTTTGGATTGCCAGAAAAGCCTCTTTCAACCTCACTGCTATTTATGGTTTCAATGACCCGACTGACCGCCTCCCTCTCTGGAACACCCTTTGCTCTTATGGGCAGTCTATGTCCCCTAACCCTTGGATAGCCATCGGGGATTTCAATGCGATTAGGACCCCCTATGAAAGGACTAATTCCGACCAACGTTGGAATAATTCAATTGATTCTTTCAATGACTGCTGCCGGAGGTGCAACCTCGATGACCTTAGAGCCTCTGGGTTTCAATTCTCCTGGTTCAACCGCCAAGAAGAAAACCCCATCTCCTCTCGCATTGATAGAGCCCTCGTGAATGCCGTTTGGGATGATGAGTTCCCAAACTCTTTTCCCCACTTTGATCTCCCTAGAACCTCTGACCACACCCCCATCATTGTCCATCTCACAGCCCCCTTTGTCCCATCCCCTAGACCTTTCAAATTTTTCAACATGTGGAAATCTCACCCAAATTACCACACCTTTATTTCGGATAGTTGGTCCCTCCCTTGCCCCATAAGCCCCATGAAATCGGTTATCCTCAAACTGGCTAGGCTCACCCCTGTTCTCTCCTCCCTAAATAAGACGGAGTTTAGTGACATTAGTCAAAGAGTTGAGGATGCTAGATATTCTCTCGATATGGCCCAAGTAAATTTATCCTCGGACCCCTCGAACAGAGCGCTTCTCTCCGCTGAGAAGGAAGCGACCTCCTCATTCATATTTTTTAGTCGTGCGGAAGAATCCTTCCTCAAGCAAAAATCCAGAGAAACTTGGCTTAAGCTCGGAGACAGAAACTCCAAAGTCTTTCATAATAGCATTAGAGCCCGCAGGGCCCGTAATAAAATCCTCTCGATCTCCTCCCCTGAGGGCCCCTCCTCAAACCCCTACACCATCTCTTCCACCTTTCAAAACTTCTTTCTCAAGCAGCTTGGCTCTCCCAGCAAGCCAAACTACCCCGGTCCGGACAGAATTAGGGCCCTAATTCACTCCATTGTTCCCCCTGATCTCAGTGCCGAGATGATAAAGCCTATCTCTAACGCTGAAATTAAGGCTGCCCTCTTCGACATCGATAGTGACAAAGCTCCGGGCCCTGACGGCTTTAGTGCAGGGTTCTTTAAATCTAGCTGGCCCCTCATTAGCAATGACGTCTGCTTGGGAGTCAAGCATTTTTTCGAAAAGGGTCAGATGGACCCTGAGTGGAACAAAACCCTAATCGCCCTTATTCCAAAACTTGACTCCTCATCCCTCCCCTCAGACTTTAGGCCTATTGCTTGCTGCAATGTTATTTATAAAATCATCTCTAAAATCATTGCTTCCAGAATCAAACCGGCGCTGCCGATTCTCATTGACCCCTCGCAATCCGCTTTTGTACCGGGTCGCTCTATCGTTGACAATATTTTGCTCACCCAAAACCTCTTACATGGCTACCAAACCAACCGTAAAGGTCCCAGATGTGCCCTCAAAATCGACCTTATGAAGGCCTTTGACAATATCAGATGGGAAGTGATCTTGGATATCCTCTTAGCCATGCACTTTCCTATGCCCATGATTAATTGGATTATCCAATGCATCACCTTCGTTTCTTATTCGGTTTGCATCAATGGTAAACCGATGAGCTTTTTCCCCGGTAAAAAGGGTCTTCGTCAGGGAGACCCCCATCCCCGTATCTTTTTGTTATTGTTATGCAGGTCCTTTCTAGAATCCTCCAGGAGAAAAGTCAAAGCGCGTCTTTTGGATTCCACTGGAAATGCCACAAGCTCAAGATAATCAACCTTTGTTTCGCGGACGACCTTATGATCCTCTGCAGGGCCAACCTCCAATTAATTAAGCTAATCCTCGAAGGATTGACTGAATTTGCTGCTATATCGGGCCTCCATTTAAACCCTGCAAAAAGCACCATTTTCTTCTCTGCACCTCCTCCAACGTCAAGCTCAGCATCCTTCAATGTCTCAACTTCAAAGAGGGCTCCCTCCCGGTCAGATACTTGGGTGTGCCCCTTATCTCGTCTCGCCTCTCATATAATGATTGTCGCCCCCTTTTCCAAAATATCACCAACCGCATCAACTCTTAGACCTCCAAGCACCTCTCCTATGCTGGCAGACTCCAGCTTATTAATTCTGTGTTGTTTGCCAGTCAGGTCTATTGGTCTTCTATCTTCATCCTCCCCGCTCGAGTTCTTAAAGAGATCTCTCAATTGCTCCGTCACTTTCTCTGGTCGGGACCAGAAATGAAGATTGCTGGAGCTAAAATCGCATGGAGTAAATTGACCATGTCCAAAGATGAGGGCAGCCTTGGGATTCCAGACCTAAAAATCTGGAATCAGGCGGCCGCCCTCAAGCTCCTCTGGTCCATCCTCACCAGAAACAAAAACTCCCTCTGGACTCAATGGACTCTTTCGGAAAAGATCAAATCAAACTGCTTCTGGTCCCTCTCCCTTCCCGCTTCCGCAAGCTGGAGCTGGAAGAAAATCCTGAACCTTAGAAGCAAGGCTGCAAATCTATATCGAGTCATAATTGGAAATAGAGCCCACGCCTCTATTTGGCACGACCCTTGGTTATTCACTACGTCTCTTGTCAATCGCTTCGGCCCTCAAATCCTGAACCTCTCCCGCCTCCGAAACTTAAGAAATGTGGAAGACATTTGCATAAACGGTTATTGGACCTGGCCCCCACATGTCAGAGCCCCCAATCGTCATCTCCGAGATCACATGTGAGAAATCTCCTTAGCTCTTAATGACCTCCCCCCTGCCTCATCCGATCCCGATATCTTCATCTGGATCCCGAATAACTCCAAACCTGAGTTCACCATCAGCAGCACCTACTCTGCCCTTAAGCCCACAAATCCTAAGGTCAGATGGGCCAACCTCGTCTGGAATAAATTCTCAATCCCTAGACACTCCTTCACCACTTGGCTCGCTATTCATAGAAAGCTCTCCACCAGAGACATGATTATCTCTTGGGGCCTTGATTGCCCTGCCTCCTGTGTCCTCTGTAACAACGCCCCTGAAACCCTGGATCATCTCCTCATCCTCTGCCCTTACTCCTCCGCCATCTGGGAGATCTTAGCCCAAAAACTCTTCATTCCCTCCCCTCCGTTATCATGGAATCAATGGTACGAGGTAGCGAGCTCCTGGGCCCCCTCTGATAAGAGACGTCGTCTTCATTGGAACTCCGCTTTATGTGCCACAATATATTACATTTGGAAAGAAAGGAACAACAGAATTTTCAATGACAAGCAATCCCACTACTCTAGCACCTTCCGCCTGATCCTATCCGACCTTCGCTACAGATTTAAAGGAACAAAATATCCATTTCACGGATAAGCTTTTATGTACCCTTATCCTATGTTTTCTGTTTCTTTTATGTATCCATTTGGGGATCTGAAATTATGTAAAGGGTCACCCACCCCATGAACAATTGTACCATTTATTTAATTTAATTTACAAGCTTTTTATACCAAAAAAAAGATAATTAGTTTTATCAACCCAAGTCTACATAAGTAGTTTTATCTTAAACGAATACGCGACTATTTAGTTACACATAATAGTGTCTTCTATTGGTTAGCATTTAACAACGGGAGAAATTAGTTACAACTTTAACAATAAATATAGTATATTGTAAACATAGTAAATCAAGAAATACAAGAGAAAATTCTTAGCTTCTTAAAATTCTATGGTTTTTTACCTCACCTTCTTTCATATTTTTCCAGTACTAGAAAGTTTGAAGTTAGATTAGGTATGGCATAAAATTTTAGATATAATGATCAATATTCTTAGACATCACACTACTCACCCCTGTCTCATGCACGTCTATAAAATCGCCATACCCAAATTTGACAGGTGATTGTTTTTTTCCATTCAAACTACTTAAATATTCTTCATTTGATATTATGTGAATTATAAAATTATTCAGACGAATATCTTATTTTATTGCAGTATATTGCAGTATATACGATGAACAAAACTCAAAGCCGATATAATTTTTTTATATAACCGGATGTGGTGAGTTTGATTATTTGGAATTGTCTTAGTAAAAAAAAGAATAATAACTTTAGAGAGAAGTAGAATTTAGAGAGAGAAAATTAAAGTGAGCAAGTGTTAAAACTCATAAATCCAATCCGTTTATTAGTTATTTTTTGCTTTTATATAAAGGCGCAAATACTTAGCTTACAACAAAAATAGTTACATAAAAAGGATAAATTGCACTTTCAGTCCTTAACTAACATACATATTCTGAATTCCTCCATTAATTTTAACATCTGTTACATTACATTTTATTGTTTACACTTTTAGTCCCTGAACTTCCATTGCCTTATCAGTAGCCTCCTTAGTCCTCATGTCAGTAATTGAATGAGAACTAATTAACCTCGAATGTAGCAAAAAGCAATAACAACATCTTCTTCCTTAATTTGAAGCAAATCCATTATTTTGTTACACCATTATTCATTTCGGTTGCATTGAAATATACCTATAGATGATCATCCCTTGAATTAGATTCGAAGTAAAACTAACAATTTAAAAATTAAGTCTATTTCAAAAACAATTAGGACCCCCTAGGTGCTAAACCTACACTTATTCCCATAGGATCATAGATGTTGAACTCATAATCACGCAACTATTTCAAATCATGCCCAATCACACAAAACCCTTTTTACTTCTGAACACGTCTTCCCTTCTCCTATAAATTCATTTTTTTGTTCACTTTTTGAGTCATACCCAAAATTTCTTGAGAGAGAAGCAGAGAGCCTCTCAACTCCTTTGCTACCTTCACCGGTTTCTTCAAACTTTCTAGCTATCTCCATCGGAAAGTTCATACTTTTTTATAAAACTTCAATTAGTTTATGAGAGAACATCCAAAATCCAAAAGATCGAAGGCCAGAATTCCCAAAAAATCTAAATCCCAACACTAGATAACAAATTTGTCTTCGGACCTTACGATTAATTTTGTATCAGCAAAAGAGAAGAAGAATATAAAGCTCGAGGGTTAATTAGCAACACTACACGTGGAACGTCCTCTTCAGTCATTTATTACGGTACTTTTGATCTCTCTAAATTTATTATCTTTCGCCTTCGCCTATTACAGAGAGAGGCAGTCTTCAAAAAATCGAATGCCTAGAAGTCCTCAAATTTATACCTCTCTTACTAAATAATTGCCTCGAATTAGTGGTGAAGTAAGAAAATCTTCTTCGAAACAATCTGAAGCAACATCTTGCTCAACTTATCCCCCACAAACTACTAGAAAAATGACTTGTATAGCCATGGGAGACGATGCTGATGCTACATCAAACCCTTCTACCAAATTTTCTCCCCAAGGGAAATTATTGGGGCAACCTTATTATCTTAACAAATTCCCTCGAATAATCTTCCACAACTGAGAGACCAAGCGTCAGACACAGAGGAAGTTGATTATGATGCTACTCAATCTAACAATGAAGTTAATACTGATGCGGAAACCTCGAAAGAATCACAGGATGCTACAGAGAAAAAGATACGCAAACCAAGAAAAAAGGTCTGATTATTATATCTGTGGAAGAAATTACAGCAGTTGGTGAGAATTTAAGATCTCTTGATGCAGATTATACTATCAAGAAAGCCAAGCACCACATTTGAAGAAACAATGGGGAATGGGAGACAAAATTACCTTTCAGCTTCCCAAAACGGGAAAAGCCCTTCGACTGTAAAAACGACGAGCTCCTAGTCTATCCGGAAATCATCAATTGGGGTCTTCGGTTCCCATAGGATCCCATGCTATTTGAGTACTTCGAAATTCTAGATTTATTCCCAATTCAAGTGACGCCAAATCAATGGTTCACACTCATGTCTGTAATCATGGCATTCTCACTTGTCTAAGATTCTGATCAGCATCAAAGACTTCGTATATTTGAACAAAAATATCTAAGGGACCAAAGCTTCCATTTTACTATCTTACCTTAGATGATGACCTAAAAATCATCGATGACCTTCTGGAAGCGGACAAGTTTTGGAAGTATAAATTTATCTTCATCTCGGGAGCATGGGAAAACGGTAAAGAAATATCTCAAGAGAATCCATCAAGATTAAAACTCGTGTGGAGGAGAAACTGTAAGTATTATAATACTACTCTTCTTATACTAAATATTATAACTGTTATTACCCTTATTTACTGTCAACTTATATGTTCCTATAACAAATTCTGAGGCGCTACCCCATTCGTCGAGTAAGAGCCAAATAAATATCCACTAAACTTGTCGTTTGGGCTGAAGTATAGTGGAACAAACTTTCTACACAGCCTTCCAACCAATCAATTTCCTCAACAACCATTTCTTTCCTATCACACCTAGAGCCTTTCCTCCTGAAAATGTTATGTAACAGCCCAACCCTTGTCAAGCTTGCAAGAGATTGGTCCATCCCGATTGCAAGATATTCTTACCCATCCACAATAGATCAGATAGTCACTTATCTCAAAATAAAAAGGATAAAAAAAAAGGCAACTAGTACATCTCGTGCTAGCCCTTAAACAAATTCGAAGCCTAAACGCTCAAAAAGAAAAAGAAAGGAAACACACTTTCGACTATCGAAGAAGGAACATAAGGAGAACCTTATCCAAAAAAGAAGAAAACTATTACACCTTGGAAAAATAAAAGTTCCACCACTCCCTGGAAGAAAAGGAAGAAAACGACAGTTACGACCATCGAAGACATAGTATCTCAAGATGATAAGGTCGTAGCTACGAAAAATCAGCAAAGTCCTCAAAAGGAAAAGGAAATAACCGGTGAAGATAATGTAATTGTTGTAGAAGATAATCAAAATAATGATTACTTCGATCCCGACAGTTTCATTAATTTTAATAAATCACAAGAGTATATTTTCCTCCGAAGCATCTCCTGAAATCATTGTTCCTACTGCACCCACGGCTTCTCTGGATCTCATTCCTTGACCTAGTCCAGTGGTTTTTCCTCATGTTGCACCAAACCAGACGTCTTTGCTACACTTCATCCATTCTCTGATCTCAAAACCGCAGCGAAAATGCTTACTCAAGAAATCAAAGCTTCTCAAAGTCATCTGAAATGACTGGCCAAAAATATGGTTCGCTACAAACGAATTGCAAAAAATCTAAACACTTCTCATCAAGAAGAGATAGATCGACTCAAGACTAAACACCTTGAGGATTTGGATGCTGAGAAGAAAAAATCACATTGAAGGCCAATTTTGACCAATGAGATAGCCATATTGAAGGCCAATATTAAGAAGGAAAAACAACTTGTTTTCACTGCTGCAAAATATGAATGCACCCAGGATATGTTGGCAGCTATAAACAATGGCAAAGAAGAGAAAGCTATAAACAACGGCGCCCGAGAGAAGCTTTCGACCCTATTCCAAGTTCATCATCCGAAGAAGAGTCTTCCGAAGACGAGTCATCTGAATAATTTCACTATCTTTTGAATTTATATTATCTTTTTGTATTTGTCATATTAGTACCATAACTCCTGTACCCATCGAATTATTCTAAATGACAAATATTTTTGCTTATATTTCAATTTTTTCATTTAAGTTGTGTTCACGTTTAAACTTTATTTATATTAGCTATTCGAAGCTAAAACATAATAAAATACTTTAAATAATCATTACAAAATGTAACCCTTCGAGTACTATAGTGCATTAAATGAACGTAGCACATCGAATATCATAATGCGTTTATTGAACGTAGTACATCGAACATAATAGTGCATTTATTGAACGTAGCAATTCGAACATAATTCTGAATTTATTGAACATAGAACTTTGAATATGATTGTGCATTTATTGAACGTAGCACTTTGAATATGAATGTGTCTTCGTTTTATACTTCACAACATTCTACTCTTGATCAACCTAGATGATCAGTCTTTGATTAGCTATCAAGATAGTTTAAATGAACACTTGTAAACAACCATTGGCCAAAAATGCATATTATTGATAATTTTGAATATGTACATAGCGCCTCGTTAAAACCTTCCCGGGACAACAGGGAGAGAAAGAGTGCGCTAATCAATCAAAAGAAACAAATTCGAAATACAACATAGTTATTCTTAATATAAGTTCAGATGTTGTATATTCCACGCGTGATGAAGCATCATCCCCTAACTATCACAAAGACGATAAGACCCTTGCTTTACCCTTTCAACAACCACATAAGGTCCTTCCCAATTTGTGGTTATTTTTCCAAAGCTCTTCTCCTTAGTATGCATGAATATTTTTCTCAACACTTTATCATCTATTTTAAACTCTCTTCTTTTTACCTTCGAATTGTACCGATTCCTCATAAGAGTTTGATAACGGACTGCGTTTAAATGAGCTTGAACTTTTTTCTCATCAATCAGACCTAAATTTGCTCGTTTAGCTTCGTCATTGGATCTGTCAGAGTATTGGGTTATTAAAAAAATGACATCGTAGATTCCACAGGGCTGCCAAGATCCATTCCATATACTAAAGCAAAAGGAGTTTCTTTAGCAGCTTCCCAATGAGTTGTTCAATAATCCTATAACACTTTTTGAAAAAAAAAATAGGTCATTTTCCTGTTGCCCATGTTAAATTATTCTTCGGACCTCTATAATAGATTTGTTTGTCACCTCCACTTGTCCATTTTCTTGGGGTTGAAAAGGTATTGAATAACATTGGTTAATCCCTTTGAAAGTGCATAATGAAATCATATATTTATTATGTAATTGAGGGCCATTATCCGTGGTAATTCTTCGAGGTACTCCAAAGACAACAGCAAATAATGTTTACAATGAATTTAATCACATCTTTTGTTTTCGTTCCAGATAATGGTTCTGCCTCTGCCCATTTTGTAAAATAGTCTACTGCAACAATTATCATTTGCCGCCCTCCATGTTCCATTTGCAAAGGCCCCACTAAATAGATTTCCCATCTATCAAATGATATAGCTTCGGTAATAGACAAAAGTGGAACTGCCGGCTTATGAATAGAATTAGAAAACCTTTGACAAGTATCACAGCTTCTAACCAAATTTTTGGCATTGTTTATGATTGTAGGCCCATAAAAACCTGCAAGAAAAACTCAATGAGATAAAGATTTAAACCCACAATGAGCTGACCCTTCCCCATCATGCAACTCTGATAAAACTTCCTGCGATTCTTCCTTATTCAAACATCGTAATAATGGCCTACTCAATGGTTTCTTATGAAAAAATCCATCCAAAACTATGTATCCAAAATCATTGCCTCACAATTTTTTGGCCAATTTTGTATCGTCATGCAATGCTCCTCGAATCAAAATATTTATAATATCAGCTCGCCAATCGCCTCGGACTACATTTGTAGTGAAAAATAATTCCTCAATATAATCACATTATTATGACTGGATTAAACTCGAAGGACTCTCTTATAGTAAAATCCAATGATACACTTCCTTGTAAGGGATATTTGCTAATGAATCAGCCACCGTGTTACTTCCTCGACTTATATGTTCTACAACAACATAATCAAATAATAACATCAAGTTTTGAAGCTCTCAAAGATATAAAATTTAATGATCCTGTTTTGTCTTCGGAGTTTCTAGATACTTGATTCGCTACTAACTGAGAACCTGTCTCTAACCGCACTGATGTTGCTCCACATATCTTCGCAAGTCTTAAACCAGCCAAAGCAGCTTCATATTCATCTTTGTTGTTCGAGGTGTGAAAACTAAATTTGATAGACTCAAGCATTGTTTCTCTAGATAGAGAAACTAACTAAACTCCACCGTTGCATCCCACGACACTAGATCTACCATATGTTCGAACAACCTACATCGAATTTACAAGTAAAACATTTTTAATGTCTTCTATGTCACATTTGCTGCCACCAAAATTTTACTGACATAGTACACCAGCTTCGGAACTCCTGAATCTTTATTTATTAATATTGCATTTACTGTAAAATCTGATACCACAATGTATAAAAAGATTTGGTCTCCACTTCGAGGCTTTGATAAAATATCTAGTGATGATAACAAATTCTTGATACTTGTAAACTCCGCTTCACAATATGAAGTCCACTCAAATTTTCTTGGCCCTCGCAACACTTGAAAGAAACGAAAACATTTATCAGAAAATCTAGAGATAAATCTATTAAGTGCTGCTGACCTTCCTGTCAAAACTTGCACTTTTTTATGGTTCGAGGTGAATTCATTGCTACTATAACTTTCAATTGTTCTGGGTCAGCTTCTATCCTTCTTTCACAGATAACATAACCCAAGAACTTCCCTGATCGAACTTCAAATGTACACTACTCAGGATTAAGCTTCAACCTTATTGCCCTTAGATTCAAAAACGTCTTCTCTAAATCTTCCAAGTGTGTATTATCCACTAAGCTCTTTACCACCATGTTATCTATATATTCTTTATGTTTCTTCCGATATGTGTGGAAAATGCTTTATTCATTAATCTTTGATAAGTAGCTCCAACATTTTCTAATCCAAAAGACATAACCTTGTAGCAATATAAACCTCTGTCAGTTATGAAAGTCGTACACTCTTAGTCCTTCGGATCCATATGGATCTGATTATATCCCACAAAAGCATCCATGAAAGTTAATATATATTTTTTTGGAGTGGAATCAATCAACTGGTCTATTCAAGGACCAGGAAATGGGTCTTTAGGACAGGCTTGATTTAAGTCTGTAAAATCCACACACATTCTCCACTTTCCGTTCTTCTTGACCACTACTGGATTCCCCATCCATAAGGGGTACTCCGACTCCTTTATATGTTTGACCCTGGATAAATGATCCACTTCGGAAATTAATGCTTTTTTTATGAAAATACCATTCTTTTTTTAATTACTGGCTTCACCTTTCAATTAATACCTAAAATATGATATATTATCTCGATCAGCACACCAATGACATCCTACGTTTTCCTAGCAAAAACGTCCAAATTATAAGACAAAAAATTGTAATAGTCGTTGACGTAGAACTGGGGTCAGTAAGGATCCTATTCAAAGTGTTTTTCCCTCAGAAAACGTATACTCCTCAATTTCTTCACATACTGTCAAGGACCCTAGGTTTTCTCTCGCATAGTCAACCCTTTCATCCGAATTTGAGGTCAACCCCTCTGACTGCTATTCATTCATCAGATCTCCACTGGATCCTCGAATCCGAAGTGTAATGGCATACCATTCTCTTGCAAATGTTTGGTCGCTTCGAACGACTCCCATATGGTCTCTGACCACGTATTTAAAACATTGGTGTACTTTCGCCACAACCTCATACATTTTTTATAGCCAAGATCTTGCAGAAATAGCGTTGTAACTTGTGTGACAGTCCACTGCCATAAAGAGCCCTTTAACTTTCTTCTTGAAGGGTCTCTTTCCTAAACTTACCTCCCCCTTAAATTCTCTCATTACCTGTGCTGTCATGCCGGTGAAACCAATGATGGTACACTCTGACTGAGAAATTTGAGGAGGATTGTGCATCCTGTCATATGTTGCTTTGAAAAGGAAATTCGCAGAACTCTCGGTATCTATGCGTACGCATCTAATTTCAACACCAACAAATTATGCCCTAATAACTACCACATCCTCATCTTACCCCCGCAGTACCTCGCAAATCATCCTCATCGAAAAAAATAAAAGGAATGACATTCTTCTCATTCAAATAAGTGGAGATTCTCTCTGCAATATGAGTTGTGAAATTGATAGCATGTCTCTTCCTCGAACTATTAGTATTACCATCAATTGAATCACCTTCAAAAATGGACAACGACTCAAAATACTCACACAGAATTTAAAATATCATTTCTTTATTGGCTCTTCGACAGCCATCAAAATAAACCTATCTGGATCTTTATCCAAGTAATCCGAAGAATCATCAAACTCATCAGCCTTTAAATCTAGATTCATCAAATTTTCAGCTTGCGCATTTGGGTTGGTCGGCTGTGAATTTGACACTGGAGTTTTGGATGCGCTTCCCTACGATTTCACATAAGTCGAAAGCTTTCCATTTTCAGTCAGAATTTGGACTTCTTTTTTCAAAGCAATGCAGTCATTGGTGTCATATCCAGTATCATTGTGATATCTATTTTTTTGTTCCTCTCTTGGCCTGTTGATTAGTGCAGGTTTCTTGAAATTCACATAACTCTTAGTTTTATCAAAAATTGATGCCACGCTCTCAGTTAAATCTGTATAATACTCTGGACTTATCCACTGATTCGTCCTCGACTTGTTGTAGTTGTAGGATGGTGCTTGATTTAAATATACTCTGGTTCGATGTGTTAAATTTTTACTCCTCTAGCGCGCCTTCTGATTAGCATTTGAATATTGCCCTTGATTATGGAACAATTGTCATGAATTCTTCATAATGTTAATTAGTCCTCCGTGGACCCTTGTTGATTCTTCAACTTTAATCTAATATTCAACTTGAGCCATTAATGCTCCAAAGATTAAATCCCTCCTTTTCGTTGTCTCATTAGCCAAGTCCCCTGGCAATAACCCTTGGCAAAAAGCTATCATCGCCACTCCCTCTTCACAATTATCCAAACTTTTCTTTGTCAAAACAAACCGTTTTGTGTAATCCTTTGTATTTTCTCCAACTGCTTGCTTGCATTGGATAATAGTATCACAATTTTCTCTCATCTCTTTGCTGCCAAGAAACGGCCTTCGAAAAGCAGTATAAAAATCTCTAAAATTCGAAATGGATCCCCTCAGAATCTGGTTCTACCACTTCAAATTTGTTCCTTTAAAAGTCTGTGAGAAAGCACAACACACCAGCCTGTCGTCGTCTTTGAAATTCATCATGTAATTTTTGAATTGTTCGATGTGATCGTCTGGATCTTGCATCCCATCTAACTTTTCAAACTTGGCAATATCAAAACCCTTCAAAAGCGTAATAGATCTGATTTCAATTGTTAACGGAGAATCCCTCCAATCGACACCATGCACATACTGATCTTCATTTCCCATGACTACATAAATTTGTTGATCAGTTACATCGTACTGATTTGATGTGTTCTCCTCACACCAATTAGATTCCCTCAAACAACGAGGCACGCCGTCCCTCCTAGATCCGTGTTCCTTCTTTTAGTTTTTAGGATTTTACTTTTCCTCCTTCGAACAACCCTTATACCTTTTAAAACCTGAGCCAGAGCTCTTGACCTCTTCGTCACTAGATGTGATGTACTTTTGTTTATCTTTCTTTCATTTACGAGAAGAATAACTCTCTTTGAAGCTTCGAAGCGTGCCTTCTTCTGTTCATTCTTGATCTGACGTTCAGTGTAAGATCGATCAGATTGATTCCCAATTTCTTTTTTCTCATTCATTTGTCTCACTTCGGGCTTCAACTTTGCCGAGTAAATTTCCTACTCTCTCTGCTCATATTTCTCATTTAATGCGTTTATCTTATACAAGAGCTGGTTCATACACATTTTTATATCCGATTAAGTTTGGATCAGAACGGATCCTTTTGGTCTATTTTCATTCCCCTGCAAATCTTCTCTTAACGTTTCAATGGCTTATTGAACCAACAGGTTGTTTTCGGGATTCATCGCAAAGTTTCAAGATCGTTTTTCGAGGTTAATAAAATTCGAACTTGTAAAATAGAAATTGATTGTCAATCGTCCCTAGTGGAGTCGCCAATTTGGTAAGTTTGATTATTTAGAATTGCCTTAGTAAACAAGAGAAGAATAGTTTTAGAGAGAGAAATAGATTCTAGAGAGAAAATTGAAGTGTGCAAGTGTTCTAACTCAAAAATCTAACCCTTTTACTAGTTCAACTTTGGCATTTATATAGAGGTGCAAAGACTTAGCTTACAACTTAAAATAGTTATATAAAAAAGGTAAATTGCAGTTTTAGTCTTTAACTAAAATATATATTCTGAATTTGTCCTCTAATTTTACCATATGTTACCTTACATTTTATTGTTTACACTTTTAGTCCCTGAATAATCATTTCTTTATCAGGTTGTAGTCATTTTCAGATTCATAGGTAAATTATTTTTATAATATCCTTAAGTGTTTTCCCATTGTTAGAGACAATCTTATCTAGTATAGAAACCAATCCACACTATCGTACAATGTTATAAACTAAGCTCCCTAGTTTGAGGAATTGTGGTTTGGCGAAGGTTTCCTTAGTCAAAGCAAGGTCATTTTAGGAACTGTATCATAGTTAGCTTTCTGTATACCTTGTATTAGTTACCTCGTATAAGATGCAGATGTACTTTTATTAGCTAAGTGAAACGTTTTTGGGGGAATTTTGTCGCCTACCATGTTGGTTAAGAGTGTGACACTAATATGGTTCATGTTTGGTTCATGACTAATTTTTATTTTTCATGGAATTTCTCGTTGATGGCGCTAAGATTATTAAATAAATATATGGATCAATATATAATGTTGGTGGATATATTTTTAATTATTACCCCGATTTAAAGTTTACACTCTTACTTATTCAAGAGCCATAGTTTATAGATAGTTTCATAATGAGGTAATTTTAGTAAATGATACTTTGATACTTGTTTCTTAATTATCCTGGTTAAACAACTAAATAGATCTAGGTGTCACTATACAATATAATGAAGTATATGAAGTATAGAAATGAATATTTTGGATAAAAAATGGGACACTAAAGGTGACGACCATGAATAATAGGTGTTGAGTTTCGAGGTTGAGAAGACAATGTGAGTATATTAGCCTAGTGTTAAGGTTTCTCACTTTTGTATAAAGACAGTTTAATTGAGTTGACTAAAGAAACAGCTTAGGTTGGCTTACTAGAATCAATTTTAGTATTAGTGAGACTCAAATTGCTAAACAACAACTAATTGAAACTCAATTAAGAGTACAAGTGGTTGCAAAAGAAATTAGTTAGTATAACAGAGTTAAAATATAGTATATATACATTTATAGTGAATTCATTTTAACTTAAGCATATTCAATATACAAAGAAATGTTTTCTTCTCAAATCATCTGCTCCTCAGTTTTAGTTTGGTATCAAAGCAAATATGGCCATTGCCAATAGCTCTATCTCTGAATCATGATACAAGAGCCTCAGGATTTATTAAACCTGACATAAATACATGTAAAAAAATATGAGATTGCACAAATTAGCAACTCAAACAACCATATGAAGCTAGATCATTCTAATTACCTACTCTCGAAAGCCTGATTGTCACAATCATCAAGGAAAATCCGTTATATGGCCCCATCTCAGTTGATGTTCCCTGTCCTCCTAAGGTTATTCCTAATTCCACTAGTATTTTGGTTCAGAATTCATCCTCTGATGATTGGTATTGTAGGGTCCATCTTCTGTTATGATGGTTGCATATATCATTTGAGATAGCTGTTCAATTTCTAGATCAATAATCTTTCAAAGAACAATGAGATTTCTTAACAAGGCTCTTTGGCTCACAAACTGAAGCCAGAGTTACCTACTTTAAAAGTGAATTTGAGAGAACTAGGAAATGAGGTCAGACTATAGAAGAATAATTTACAAAAATAAAATCAATTATTGTTAACTTGGTTATAGTATGATGTACTATGAGTAGTGATGACCGGGAATATCAATTTCTTGTTGGTCTAGACTCATATTACACCTTTATTGTGGTGTATCTGACTAACAAGAATGACCTCAATTGAGGGTATTTACACACTTCTTTGCTAACATCTGAAAACAGGTTGGAGCAGTTATCTAGTCTGCATGTATTTATGGCTAATCTAAATTTGACACCTACAAATGTTAATTCTAACAAGATTGATAATAAGGTATCAAGCTACAACAATCATATTTTGACACCTACAAATACGTGGCTATAGAGGAAGGTATCAGAATAACTACATGAGGAGAAATGATAATACTTACAGAGGAGGACGTGGATTTAGATATTCTTTTAATAGACTTACTTGCGAGCTTTGTGATAAGTTTGGTCAAAGAACTTTCACATGCTACTTTAGGGATGAAACAAATATCATGAGATCTGTTCCGGCATATCAACAAAGAATAGAGTCAGAATCAAATATTTATCTAATGTCTCAAGATCAAAATAATGATATGCATACTTTGAAACTATACCTCATATGACGAACCATCCTAATCGATGAATAAAAAATACGACCGTAGATATAATACTTCTGTTTTAGTTGGTAATGGTAGAAATGCTACAAACACCAGCCGTTGGTCGTCTATATTTGAAACTAATATCCGACTCTACTTTTAGCTTTTGACATAATATGTTTTGTACTTAAAAACTAGCTCCCAAAACATAGTCTAGTGGGCAAACAACAAGCTAGGAACCCATTCGAAACCCAACAATAGATATTCAACTATATTATTTTTATCATTTATTTTATTCTATATATATAATATAATAACATATCTATATTATTTATTCATTAGTATATATAAAATACCAATCTAATTGTTCTCCTCATTTCTTCTGTTTTTTATCTTCAAATACTAATGTACTTATTATGTTTCTATGTTATTAATTCTCAAAATTGAAGCTTTGCTGCATGTCTTATGTTATTATTCACTAGATACAAATATTAAAATTGGTTGATATATGGTTTTTCTTAAGACAGAGAGCTGTAGATTTCAATTTAAAAGCAAATAGACCTGCATAAATCATAATTTTTATTTTGTTTTGCTAAGTTTAAATTTTATTGTTGATTGAGTTTTTTTTTATGTTTGGATGCATAGATATTTTAACACAACTCGTAAATATAAAGCGAAAAATACAATCTCTCGAATTTAATTACTGAAGTTAACCGCTAAGAGACACAAGATGAAGTTGTTATTCCACAAGCACATGCTATAGTGGTCAATAATCCACAACCTCGAGTCGATGATCAATCTTCAAATTGGGAACATTTGGAGGCTGATCCAAGGGAAAAAAATACTCGGTCTCTAGCTTTCATCCAGATTTTTAAGACTCGGTAAGAAGAGCTTACCTTTTAAGGGGTCCAACTCAACCTCGTTAGGAGAAATATCCTCCAATAGATTTTAACGGAAAAGCATGTGCATTTGTTCAATCTTGGTTTGATTTATATCCAAGTTGGTTAGAATATAAAGAACATAATAACTATGTTCATTGTTTGCTTTGTTATTTATTCAAGAATGAGTGTGGTACTGGTAATCAATAGAGTTTTGCTAGAAAGAAAAGGTTTCAAAGTTGGAATAAGAAAATTATATTATTAATCCATGTTGGTAGTCTGCATAACTTGGCACTCATAAAATGTGAATCCTTTATTCTGCATAACCAAGCATTGAAGCTTCTTTAAAGAAGTAAAATGACAAAGATAAAGCTAATTATCTTGTGAGATTGAATGCATCACTTATAACTGCTAAATATCTTCTACTGGGTGGTTTGGAATTTTATGGACATAATGAATCTAAAAAATCGTACTATAAAGGAAACTTTCTTGAGTTATTAGAAGTTTTTGGCTTGATCAATGAAGAAATAAGATTTGTGTTAAAACATGCTCCGAAAAATCATAAGATGGCTTCTTTTGATATTCAAAAATAGTTTGTGAATGCTTGTGCAATTGAAATAGCTAACCAAATTGTCAAAGATATTGGAGATAGTAATTTTTCTTTATTAGTTGATGAATCTGGAGATTGCTCTGGTAAAGAACAAATGGTTGTTGTTTTGTATTCTGTTGATGAAGAATAGTTTGTTATGGAAAGATTTCTTTGAATAGTTCATGTCCAAGACACTAGTGTAATATCACGAAAAATATCTCTTGAAAGTTCGGTGTATGGATATAAATTGTCTATGTCTAGAATTAAAGGACAAGGATATGTTGGAGCAAGCAACATATGCGGTAGATTTGGAGGTTTGAAAACTTTGATCGAAAATGACAATCCTAATGCTTATTACGTGCACTGTTTTGCTCACCAATTGTAATTGGCACTTATTTGTGGTCGTAAAAGAAGACGTTTGTGTGAAACAGTTTAGCACTTATTTGCAGTGGTAAGAGAACACGTTTGTGTGAAATAGTTTTTTAATGTTGTTACACGTGATGTTAATGTCATAAGGTCTACAACACCATTATGTTTCGATACCACTGAGATGTCTTTATCTAGTACATATTCCTAAAATAATTGCGTTAACCTCAATTTTCGTTAGAGTACGACAATCTCTTTTGACATGGAAATGATGGTAGCAACTTTTGTTTTTTTTTTTGTGTGGTAAAGATGACGTATTTTCGATGACGAACATCTAGTGTCGCAACCTATTGCAATCCAGCATCCATATTTCACAAAAACCATGGTTGAAAGGAAAACTTAAATAGTGTATTTAAGATGAGTCCTATTGCAATCCAGCATCCATATTTCACAAAAGCCATGGTGGAAAGGAAAACTCAAATGGTGTATTTAAGATGAGTCCGGGTGACGGGGAAATTGAATTGACGCACGTGACTAATCGAAATACAAATATCAAACATTTTTACTAGAGCATGCAGAAGTTTATTAGAGGAATCTTTGGATCATGCCAAATGAGGGCATTATTACATGGTTTAACCTTTTTTCTCTTCCAAAATTCCAAAGCATCAATAAATACACTTTCATTTTGTTTGGCACAGTTAACACACCCCCACAATTAAATGCACTTTCATTTTGTTTGAGGCAGTTAACATACCACATGGATGTGGCAGGCTATTACTACCTCTGGTTTTCTATATTAAAAATTATATATCAATTATTCATAAAATTAAAAATACAAAGATATACTATTATTTTTTTATTTTTAAGATTCATAAATAAAAATCTGGTTCCCATAATTTAGATATAAGAAGGTTTGAATTTTTTTAATTTTTAGAAAAAACTGTTTTTTAATAATATTTTTTTAATAATAAAAATTAAATTATATTATTCTTTTTTTATTTTTTAAGATCTATAAATAATATTTGGTTTGTATGTTTCGAAATGAAAAAAATAATAATTTTATCTTACGATATATGATAGAGTTATATAAAAGTTGGATATTCCGCTAATTTTAATAAGGTTGATCTAAGCTTATCTGTCTAAGCTAGCTTTACATCTATTTTCTCACTCTCATCACCAAACTGCATTTTAGCGTCACTCCAATTAAGTACCAAATACCACCGTCTTGATACACTATAATCAAATCACGATGTCGCTCCAATCAAGTACCACCGTCTTGATACACTATAATCAAATCACGCCGCTTAATGAGTCACAAACAATCCAACCTAGATCAGATCAGTGATTAATAGTACAAGTCATTCACCATTGTTAATCATGTTCGGCATCGAAAATCTCACCCATATCACGTTTCATATGGGCCCGGAGCTCTCATACCTTTTTTTTAATATGCGTACTGCATATTTCACTTCCATATATAGGTAAGAATGACTTGATCTCCACACTAGTATGAAATTGTTCGCTTCCGGACAGAAAGCTCGCACGAACTTTGCTTATAGTTCACGTCCAAAAGGCTTATACAGTTGAGATATGATTTTATTTATATATCATTGATGATTTCCAACAGTCATGCTCAACTATAGGACCCCCAAGAGTAATATATCAAACTATCTAATCAACTTCAAAACAATCAACCAAACGATTCACCAATTAATTAACCAAATTAAAACAAAAATCTAATAAGAAAAAATAAATCAACACGCAAGATTTATTTTTACGTGGAAAACCCCTTTCGATTTGAAGAGTAAAAATCATGTGACTTATGAGGAGTCCTTTCAAACCAATGATATCATATTATGATAAGTTTTGATGATATAAATACATACAATTTAACCTAATAAAAACCTACAAACCTACTGACAACTTCAAAAATAATAAATAATAAACTAACAAAAAAATAAATAATCGTGAAATATATCAACGGTTGTAGCACAAAATCAAAATCCAACCAATCAGATTAACACTCCACATTGTACCAATATATTATCCTAAATTCAGAAAGAAAAAAAAAACATACACCGTAGCCTCTCTACGAGACTTATTTGCTACGGTTACACTCAACAAATCTGAAAACCAGAATTTTTTTTATTTTTTATCTTGTGTGTCTTTGGATGTCTCAACTCTCAGCATATCGTTAATATGTTTTTAGCACCGATGCTATAAAATGGTGCTATCAATCAATTGAAAACGAATTTAATTAATAAATAGAAAGGTTTTACCCATATTTTAACACTTTTGCAACTGCATTATGGAGTATTCGTGTTTAAACTATATTTTCAAAACACAAAATATAGACTAAGCTATATCCCTATACCATGGATGTATTAGTTACGTTACAATTAACAGCTTCTTATGTGCCACAATATATAGCCATAAGTACAGTGTTGGCCCAAAATAATATACTACATTATTATTATTATTATTATTATTATTATTATTATTATTATTATTATTATTATTATTATTATTATTATTATTATTATTATTATTATTATTATTATTATTATTATTATTATTATTATTATTATTATTATTATTAGTAGTGTTTTTTTTTTTTTTTTTGTGAATGCTTGTTGTCTTGTTTAGGAGGTAACTTTTGACGTGGGTATTGCTTTAATATACGGTGGGATCGATACCCATTTCTATAAACTTCTTCGACAAATGCGAGTTCCAGTAGTTCTTCACCTCATTATCGGTCTTCCCGGTAATCTACCCGCGGCCAAAAACCACCTAAAGAAACACAAAAAAGTAATTAAGGAGAGTATGTATTGAGAATAAGGGGGAGTATACCCAAAATGATTTTGAACTGTTTGGTGCTGTCAATATATTTGGTTTCAAGGTTTATAAAAGAAAAATCAGTCGGTTTGATTTTATCTAGTTATAAAAAAGCTGGGATTTTAGCAAAACCTTGGCTGTTCGGCTTATTTTTCCACCATATGTGTTATATAACATGGGTTATGCAAAATCTTTGCTTTTATTTTTTTGTTGTATTTAATCTGTTAGATTTTCATCTTAATTTTATTGGGTTTGAATACTTATTTTTTACCATTTACTATTCATACATTCATTTTAAAAATATTAAATTTTTAAAATCCGATTTCATTACACAATTAAGGTACCTGGTAGGTAATCTATGGTATATTTTCTTTTAAAAAGTTTCGATCTATGTGTTTAGATATTTGAATTAGAAATTTCGGATTAAAAAATCTGTTTTATATAGATATAGTTGTTCATTTGATTTATATTTAGTTGTATCATTTAAAGTAGGTATAAATTTATATTTTGGTTGTTTATTTGTAGAAAAGATTGAATTGAAATGCAGCATTTGAGTTTTATAGAGAAACCATGGTCGTCAAGCAGATTCTTGGATGAATCGTGCGAGGAACGGTTTAATTTTTGCCGTAGCTAGTTCATTGCCCGATTCGTGCAAGAATCTGTTTTTTTTTCTCACAAATCATGTGAAAATCTACGTGTTTTGATTTATAATTTTAACCGGTTAATATATATATACCATCAATTAAACTATAAATTTTAATATTTGTGTTATTTACAGTTAATTATGTTAAAAATATTTCTCATCTAAATCCATGTTTTATATAAAAAATTAGATTTAAATAATTTTTATATGTTTTGAATTGTTTCGGATTGATTTTGTAATGTCTCTGAGATAATAGGTTTAATTATACGTTGAATTATGTGTTTTTTAAAATAATAATATTTTAAATAATTTAATTTTTCTAAAATATAATATTTTAGACATTAAAATCTAACAATAATAAGTTGAAATTTAACCTATTTCATAAGTATATAACATAGATACCCATCATTTTTTAGCTTTCTCAAATAAGTGCAAATAAAAATCGTTTGAGCATGGTCTTCTCCTAGATTTTCAAAAACTCCAGTAACAAAGCATTGGTCTTATTTCTCTTCTTCCTCATTGTATTGACTACTTGCTAATTTATTCTTCAATGCAAAGAAAAGTCACAATCTCTTCTTCTTGGAAGGAGATTTAAGATGGAAATAATTGTGCATCAAATCCAAAAATAATAACATCAAATATAAGAGAAACTAAGTTAAAATAAAAAAAACAAAGATCTTCTAATGGAATAATTTTCAGTCATAATACATTTTAAACGAATGTTTAAAGAATCAAACTATCAAGATCAGAGACCAGTGAAGTCATATGTTGATATTGTTAAACCAAGAAACAAACTAGAGATTCTTGAAAGACCTTTAATTCTACAGAAGAATGATCATTGCTCTATTCCATTTGCATCTCACACAAAAGATCAGTTGTTGTCTAATTCTTCCACAACATTAGTGGGAAATATTTCTCGAGGTATGCCAAAACTTATATACATTCAAAAAATTATCAGCTCTTTTATATTTTTGGGTGAGGTCTCACAACCTGGGACTCAAGACATACTCCTATAATTATGCCTGCAAGAAGACTTATGCAAAATATGGAGGAGGAACGTATGGACTATCGAAGACTTTTCTATAAAGTTATTGAAGTTATCTATGTTCTTTGATATAAAATATGAAAATCAAGTTACTTTTGTCTGGATTAAACTTAATAATCTTTCGAGATTCTTATATCAAGAACAAGTAGTTACCTCGATAGCTTCGTTATTAGGCAGACCATTGAAGATATTGATTCTTGAAAGAAATAAAATTAAGCAAGAGTATTGTCATGTAAGAATTGAATTAGAAACTTAAAGGAAGATTCTGTCAAATATTTGGGCTTGTTTCAGAATAAATAACGGATGTTAAATTTAGGTTCAATACATAGATATTCCTCTTTACTGCAATCATTGGAATTATCTTGGTTAGAAACCTGGTGAATGTGAGAAGCTTAGAAAAAAAATAACTCCGCTGAATCAAACCATAATTTAAACATTAGCACAATGAATTTTCGGGATCAACAAACCAAGGTCTGAAAACAAAAGATCCAATCAATAGTAGTTAAAGATATTGTCAATGTTACTAGAAAAGATTTACAAGGAAAACAAAGATGATTACTCAATTTAGTATAGACAATGATGGCATTCAGGATGGAAAATTAAAAGATAAAGACACTCGAAAATTAACTTTGAATGATTACCAAATTCGAAATATTGTTAGAGAGGAAGAAATAATAGAATCCCTTCAATACTTAGAAAAGGAAACACATCATCCTCACCAAATTACAAAAACGTGGATTCTTGTCCGCAATATCCTCACAAGAGGTAAAAACAAAGACTTTATTGTTATTCAGGAACCTCTAATTAAAGAAGTTCATATTGTTATATGGGGTTTCCTAACTTTATTGCTAACGAAAACAACAACATATGGTTATTTTATAACTTCTTAGTTACCGTTGTGTATGCTAAGTGTAACAGAAGTTTAAGGCTATATCTCTGGAACCATCTTTAGAATATTAATGGTAAAGATTTTAATGGCTCTACATGTTGGGGTGTAGTATTCTCTTCTCTGCTTGAATGTTTTGAGGAAGGATCAATCAAAATCTTGGTTTTGTTGAACTCCTTCTAGCTTCACAGAAGGGTTTGTGCGAATTTTAGATAAGCTAATCAAACTAAGATGTGAATTTCATTCTGAATCACCCATTGTTATTAAATGGGAAGGACGTCTATGACTAGTAGCTGCTTGAGACTATGATGCCCTTCATGAGTGACTCTTTTATGTAAATAATGGACCAGTAAAAGAAGGCTTTTATGGGATATTGCGTCTGTTATATTGGAAAACTCCTCTATAATTGATTGACTTAGTAACAATGACTATGCCCTCGGAGGAGGGTAATTTAGTAGCAACCTTAGCTCTCTTTATCTCTTCGACTAGTTTAGATAGATCCAACAAACCGTTTTTGGTTAAATCCTTTTTAGCAGTGAACATACAAACACTGAGATGTCACTAGAGATAGAATTTGCGATGGTAAATGATGGATAAGTGAAAACTATAAACGGTGATTAGCTTGATAATACTGGTAAAGTTCAACTTGTTTCTCTAGAAAGTGAATTATCTCTCTTTATAAGTTAATAACTGAAAAATGAAAGGAAAACTTATAAAAGGGACTCTAGAAGATCGTTAGGCTCCTTTCTAAATAAGTGGAAACGTTTCCAATAACTATATTCTAAGGGGAATTGAAGTATTTTAACTAATGGTCTGCCTCACCTATAGCAAATTAAGATCATGGGTCTAATCAAATTATGACACATGTCGCATAGTTCCTTCGGTTAACAACCATGAAGTTGATCAACAATTGTATCCGAATTGTGCCATCGGATAAAATTGGAATATTTGTCAAAACAAATTTGAGCAGAACATCGAAGAGTTGTGCTTGGAGAGATGGGAACTCATGTTTGAATAATTTGTTAGTTAGCCCTCCTAAATGTCTTTAAGAGGACTAATGGGCAAATCTGATGAGGTCAAAATTATTCAAAGGACATGTCGGACTAAAGACCAGCCAAACCATCATTGATTTGATATTTTGGTAGAGTAATATATGATTATTCGTTATTATAATCTTATTTTAATAATTATTTAGATTTATTTCAATAATTGTTAATGGCCGAGGTGAACTTTTCAGACTTTAGGCTTGTTCCATGGATTTTGTGTGGTCTATTAGTCACAATGGGCTAAAAGTTAGTCAATAAATTACATATGAGAAAGCATTAATTAATAGGTTCATTTAATACAAAAATAGAGTATCTCTCTCTAAACAATAACTGAAATAGCTAAATATATCTCTACTTTAAATCAATGTATTCTGTTTACATTATAAAAATACCCTTCGTATAAGATTTCTTCGCACCATTAATGAAGTATGTTTCTTCAACACTTTTGTAGAAAAATTATAATAAAGATATAACTAACAAGTGAACATACATATAAGCTAGACATGGCTTTAAAGTGTAAGATGTCACGTGGAAATTTTATAATTTCAAGTCATTGTTAATTTTTAATTTTTATTTTAATCATTCATTCACATCCTTTCTCAATTATTTAATGGTTTTATCTTATTTAGAAGTGATGTGATCCAGATTGAACCGGACGACCATGAAGAAACCGAGATTGACCGCTTGTTCCCAAGGACCAAAGAACCGGAATCTGAGGTTTCGGTCATGTCATTTAACGACTCGTCGGACGTGCCAAGTCGGGCCCTCAACCAGTTGAACATCCGGGAAAGTCAATGGTACGTTCAAACAATTCAACTGAACGTCAGGGTAATGCAGCCAAACGTCTGGGGCATTTGTCGAATGTCCGGGACGACCCTTCTGGCCCGGCTACTGAACTCGGCTCAATAACGCGCTCAAAGGCTCACGCTTTGGACTAGGGCTCTTCGACCATTCCAAGTGGGCATGTGACCCTATTAAAGTCTAAAGCCATCCAAGAAGAAGTTAACTCATTTTTGGCTAAGTCTCAGTTTCTCTTCTAAGTTGAAGTTTCTGCACGAATTCTTGTGCATTTGGGCTGGCCCATTTTCATCCTTGTTGTTTTGAATTTCTGGTCAAGAGTGTTTTAATTTTTGTATTAAGTGTTAGTTATTTTTTAGCCTTCATTCATGAGTGGTGGTTTCTGCCATTCATGCAATGCGCGTGACTCTTGGGTTGGCTCGTGTGCTTGCCTATTTAAACTTCTTATGTCCTTATGTTTTAGTCATCAAATTTCTGATAAAATTTCTCTTGAGTTTTCTCTCAAATTTTTGATCATTTCTCTCGTGAATTCCCTTGGTGTGTCGTATTGAATTGTCCAATTTATGAAATCTTTGGATCAACTGGTGCGTCATATCCATTTAGTTTCAGGTGGTTTTGCCAAGGAGATCTATTTCGTTGGTGATATAGCAAATCCATCAACCACCACCTCACTTCTCACTATCCGTGTTCAATCATTTAATTTGTGCCTGATCATTCGTCCGACCATCCCGTTCATATTTCGCATCTACTGGCCTGTTGTGATCTTGGAAGAGTGTTCTTCCCGTGGGGAACACGTCAAGTGGTATCAGAGCTCCAACAGGCCGATTTCTCTTCCTTTGTTTTTGTGTTATTTTTTTTCATTTTTTTTTCATTCACTTGGTCTGGTTAGGATTTTTCATGGTAATTTGTGTGTGTTCATCTCTCGTTCTAAATATGTTGTTTGATCTGGAAAAATCGTATGTGTCGTTTGGAGTCCTTGTTTGCGAAACGGTTCCTTTGTGTCTTTTCAATTCCTCATACTTTTCTCTGTAACCGTTTGACTTCTTTTGACTTTTGACTGGCCTTTTAGTCTCTACCTATGGCAGGTATGGAGAATGACTCTGAGGAGACGCGCTATACACGCATGTTACATGCTCTCACTACACGTCTCAACCAACCCATGGAGGAACGGTTGCAAACAATTCAGATCAGACTAAGAGATGGTATCCGTGAGGAGATCCATCAACACTTACCTGAAGGCAAGGCGTGCCGGAGAACAACTATCTCCACTGCGTACCGATACCTCATCTAGAGGAAGTCTTGGCCGAAGATCTTTCATAAGAGATGAGGTCGCGACCCAATTTTACCAAAGTGGTGGATCAGACCGAAGCATCTAGGGACAGAAAAGACGCTACCGTGAGCCAATACCACCAGCCCATCAGCCGTACAACATACAAAACCTAGGGCTGAAGATCCCACCCTTGCATGGCAACAACGATCCGACTTCCTATCTAGATTGGGAGAAAAATATTGAATTAGTGTTTAATTATCAATATTAGTCTGGGATTAACAAAGTTAATGTGGTTGTAACAGAGTTTTATGACTAGGCTCTCAATTGGGGGGATCAGCTGGTTACTTCTAGAAAGCACAATGGAGAAAGACCAAGTGAAACTTGGAACAAAATGAAGATGACCATGAGGAGGCGTTTGTACCCAATCATTTTCACCGTGACTTGCACCAGAGGCTTAGACATCTTAAACAAGGAAACGGAGTGTTGATGAATACTTCAAAGAGATGGAGATGCTTTTGATCCGGGCGAGTGTGACTGAAGACCGCGAGGCTACCATGTCGTGCTTCTTGTGTGGTCTCAATTGGGACATAAAAGACCGCTTAGAGATGCAGCACTACAGCGAGCTTGATGAGATGCTTCATAAGGCCTTACTTGTTGAGAATCAACTAAAAAGAAAATTGAATGTGCGATCTTCTTTTGGTGTAGAAAACGTTCCTCACAAGCCGCCTTGTCAAAAAGATTTCAAACCGTCCAAACATGTTGATTTCAAACCTTCCACATCTAGAGCCGAACCAGTTGCACCCCACTTTGACAAAGGGAAAGCTGTGGAACGTCCCAACCTCACTCGAAACATCAAATGTTTTAAGTGTTAAGGGCTTGGACAATACGTCAACGATTTCTCTAATAAAAGAGTCATAATTGTGATGGAGAATGGTGATGTCCAATCCGAGGACGAACGTGAAGAGGAACTGGGTTCAGAACCCGAAGTCCAAGAAAGGCTTAAAGCGCCAGTTTCCGGACAACTCTTGGTGTCTATGCGAACCTTGATCGTCCAATACAGAACTAACAATACCGAACAAATGGAGAATCTCTTTCATTTTAGATGTCTCATTTAGGGTAAGGTTTGTAGCTTGATTATTGATGGTGGTAGTTGCACTAACGTAGCTAACGATTCTATGGTCAGGAAACTTTGTTTAAAGGACTTCAAACATCCAAAACTGTATCCTCTTCAGTTATTAAATGATTCAAGTGATATGTGTGTCACACATCAAGTAAGAGTTCCTTTGGAGATAGGCCAGTACAAGGATGAGGTCTTATGCGACGTTTTGCCAATGGACGCTAAAAATGTACTCCTTGGACGTCTGTGGAAATCTGACCGCCGGATCGTCCATGCTGGATTTACAAACCGCCATTCCTTCTTATTCAATGGAAAAAAGACGACTCTGGTTCCCATGAACCCTCATGAGGTCTATTTGGACCAGCTCTACCTTTCGGCAACAGAAGGCTGCAAACGGTAAGGTCAACATTCCAAAAGGTAAGTCCGATTTTTTTCTCAAAGGTAATGACATCACTCGGAGTCGAGTGTGTAAGAAACCAATACTTATGCTCGTTTTTAAGGAATATTGTCTTGCTTCATCTAATCCTAAGCCGAAGATTCCGAGCATTCTGAGTCATGTTTTGGAGGAGTATCAGGATGTGTTTCCTGAAGAGTGTCCGGACGGTTTTCCACCAGTCTACGGGATAGAGCATCAGATTGAATTTGTTCGCGGATCCGCTTTACCAACCGTCTCGCGTACCAGACCAGTCCCATGAAGACCAAATATCTTCAAGTCAAGAGGAGGAACTCATACGCAGGGGCCATATCCGCGAAAGCCTAAGCCTTTGTGTCGTGCTAGTTCTCCTTGTTTCCAAAAAGGACGGTAAATGAAGAATATGTGTTGATTGTCGTGCAATCAAAAAAATTACGGTTAAATATATGCATCCTATTCATAGGCTAGATGACATGGTGGATAAATTCTATGGTGCATGCATATTCTCAAAAATTAAGTTAACAAGTGGTTATCACCAAATTCGGATGAAGGAAGGTGATGAGTGGAAAACCGCTTTTAAAACTAAGCATGGTCTTTATGAGTGCCTCGTTATGCCATTTGGTCTTACAAACGCACCTAGTACTTTCATGAGGTTAATGAACCATATACTTAAGGAGTTTATTGGACATTTTGTTGTGTTATATAGTGGCATTTTAATCTATATCCGGAGTCAAAAATATCATCTTAAACATGTTCAGGTTGTCCTAGATATCCTTAGGCATGAGAGTTTGTTTGCTAATTTGGAGAAATGTTCCTTTTGTACGGATCATGTGGTCTTTTTAGGTTTTGTGGTTGGTGCAAATGAAGTCTGTGTAGATGAGGAGAAGGTCAAGTCAATACGCGATTGGCCAGCACCTAAGACCGTGAGTGAAGTCTGGAGCTTCGATGGTCATACAGGGTTTTATCGACGGTTTGTCAAGGATTTTAGCACAATAGCCACGCCCTTGACCAAAGTCATCAAGAAATATGTTGGTTTCAAATGGGAGATTGCACAAGAACAAGCATTCCAAACGCTTAAGGATAAACTCATTAATGCGCATTTGCTTATATTACCTAATTTCACTAATACCTTTGAAATTGAGTGTGACGCCTTAGGAATAGGGATTGGAGCGGTTCTTATGCAGGATAATAAGCCCATTGCCTTCTTCAATAAAAAACTTGGAGGAGCAACCTTGAACTACCCAACATATGACAAAGAACTATACGCCTTTGTATGTTCTCTCCAAACGTGGCAACATTACTTGTGGTCAAAGGAATTTTTCATTCATACTGACCACGAGTCCTTGAAGCACCTCAAGAGCCAACACAAGCTAAAAAACGCTATGCTAAGTGGATGGAGTTAATGGAACTTTTCCGTACATGATTAAGTACAAGCAAGGTAAAGAGAACGTTATGGCAGAAGCCCTTTCTCGGAGTTACACTCTTTTTTCTACTCTAGAAGTTAAACATATGGGATTTGAACATATTAAGGAATTGTATGAAACTGACCAAGACTATGGAGAAATCTATAAGTCGTGTTTGAGAAATCATGTACGTTGATACTTCCTTCAAGATGGATTCTTGTTTTATGATAATCGGCGTTGTGTTCCATCTTGTTCCTTAAGAGAATTATTTGTCCGGAAGGCTCACGTTGGCCTCATATGAAGATTGACGTTGAACGCATCTGCAGCTGTTGTGCTAAGTGTAAGATGGCTAAGTCTACGACTCAACCTCATGATTTGTATCATCCTTTGTCTATTCTTATTCATCCCTGGATTAACTTGTCCGTGTAATTCCTATTAGGTTTGCCTAGAACTCGTCATGGAAAGGATAGCATTTTTGTTGTTGTTGATTTTCAAAAATGTTATATTTTATTGCATTTATTAAAGCCGATGATGCGTCTCATATAGCTAGTTTGTTTTTCAAAGAAATAGTTAGATTACATGGCATGCCTAAGATGATCGTTTCTGATAGGGATGACAAGTTCTTAAGTCACTTTTGGAGGACGTTATGGTCTAAGTTGTGAACCAAGTTGTGTGTTTCCACAACTTGTCATTCAGAAAGTGATGGACACACTGAGGTAGTAAATAGGATATTAGGGTCATTGTGCGTGCATTTGTGGGAAAGAACCTTAGGACTTAGGAGGAACACTTGCCGCATGTAAAATTTGTTTACAATCATTCTATCCATTTTGCATCCAAGCATTCACCGTTCCAAGTTGTTTATGGTTTTAACCCGATTTCACCTATGGATTTGTTACCTTTACCATTGAATGAACGTGCTAGTCTTGATGGGGAACAGAAAGCCCAACTAATTAAGCAAATCCACGAGAAGGATCGTGCCAACATTGAAGCAAAAACGAGGCAATATTCTAAGGCCTCTAATAAGCATCGGAAAGAGATTATCTTTCAACCGAGAGATCAAGTTTAGATCCATTTGGGCAAGGATCGATTTCCAGAAGAGCGTCGGTATAAGCTCATGCCCCGGGTTGATGGACCTTTCACGGTAGTTAAGCGCATTAACGACAATGCATATCAACTGGATTTGCAAGGTAAGTATTCTGTAAGTTCAAGCTTAAATGTCACTGACTTAATGCCCTTTTGTGCAGGTAATCAGGATTTGAGGATAAATCCTATTCAAGTGGGAGGGGATGATGTGATCCAACTTGAACTGGACGACCATGAACAAACCGAGACTGACCATTTGTTCCTGAGGACCAAACAACCGGAATATGAAGTTTTGGTTGTGCCATTCAACGACTCGTCAAACTTAATAATTCGGGCTCTCGACTAGCCGAGCGTCCGGGAAAGTCAACGTTACATTTGAAAAAGTTAACCAAACGTCCGGGTAATACAGCCAAACGTCTGGGACGACCCTTCGGGCCTGGCTAATGAACTCGGCCCAATAACACGCTTGAAGGACCGCGCCTTGGACCAGTTCTCTTGGGCCATTCCAAGTGGGCCTATGACCCGATCAAATTATAAAGGCATCCAAGAACAAGTTAACTTATTTTTTGCTAAGTTTCCTTTTTCTCTTCTAAGTTGGAGTTTCTGGACGAATTCTTATGCATTTGGGCTGGCTCATTTTCATCCTTGTCGTTTTGAATTTCTGGTCAAGAGTTTTTTTAATTTTTGTATTAAGTCTTAGTTAATTTTTAGTCTTCATTCATGAATAGTGTCTTGTACCATTCATGCAATGCGCGTGACTCTTGGGTTGGCTCGTGTGTTTGCCTATTTAAACTCTTTATATCTTTATGTTTTAGTCATCGAATTTCTGATAAAATTTCTCTTGAGTTTTCTCTCAATTTTTTTTATCATTTCTCTCGTGAATTCCCTTGGTGTCTCGTATCCAATTGCCCATTCATGAAATCCTTGGATCAACCAGCGCGTCATATTCGTTTGGTTTAAGGTGGTTTTGTCAAGGCGATCCATTTCCTTGGTGATATAGCCAATCCATCAACCACCACCTCACTTCTTACTATCCTCGTTCAATTATTTCATTCGTGTCCGATCATTCGTCTGACCATCCTGTTCATATTCCGCGTCTACTGGCCCATTGTGATCTTGGAAGAGTGTTCTTCCCATGAGGAACACGTCAAGAAGTTTTATTTTGTATCTATAACGCTTCATGTTCAAATTAAATCGAACTAATCATATTAGTGTTAAAGGATCTCATTTAGTCAAGAGTATATTGTATTCTAGCAAGGACTATGAAATTGAATGAGTTCTGTAATAATATTATATAAAAAATAACTATAAATATTAGGATTATTAAACAAATCGGCGGAACTGAAATTATGATTAAAGATAACATATAATATTCTACTACATATGAAGTTTAATTTGTTGATGTAGAAGATCGATGTTTGAAAGACTTGTTGAGTAGTTATGAGAATATTGAGCAATTAAGCAATTGATAAACGATTGAGGATTTATCAATATTGAATCATTTTCAATCAATTCAATAGTAGTTATTTTTTTAATAATATTATTATAAAAAACATTTATAAAGTTCATAAAGAAAAAGTAGATTAGGTGGATCAACGGGCATCAACATTCGAGTTTGTTGACTAGTAGGAAGATTAAAAATGGGAGTGGAGTCTTCTATAAACTCTTTTTTTCCGTTGTTTGCATGGACTGGTTATTGAAGTAGCACGGTGTTTGTTTGTCGGTGATTTGACGTTTTTCAGTTTAACTTGTTTTTTGATTTCTTCCTATTTTGCCTTCGGTTGTTTTACCCCATATTACTTGGGGATGCTAAGATCCTGACTCCTATCATTTTTATTCCCAAAGAAATCGATTGTACAATCGGCAAAGTCTTTCCAAATAAGATAATATAACAAGTTTCAAAGGGATAGTAACAGTTTACTAGCCAAATGAGAGAATATAACAAGTGTTACTAAGTAAAAAGTTATGAAATTTATATTTCCAAATAGTATGTGCAAAGATGGGAAGCGTGTTGAGATAATTGCGATGATTTTTTGTCGTTTCCCAACCCTTAAAGAGTACTTTAAATTCTGAAAAAAAAAGTATAAAAAAAAAAGTATAAGTATATGATAAATTATAAGAGTAAAAGATAAAAGGTATAACAAAAATAAAACACACTTTTTTATATCTATATACTCTCGATAACATTAGTGAGTTCATTAGATGTTGATTCGTAATTTCCTGAGACGAAGAAAATCTATCTTTCCATTCATGATCTAAAGAGGGAGTGGGACAATGCGTCAATGTTTAGTGGTGGTAAAATAGTAAAATGGAGATTTATAGGCCTTATTAAAAGTACATTCGTACATAATATCGAAAAATCAAACATTTTTTATAAAATTACATATGCAATAATGATGCTTGTAAGTGTTCACCATCCGTACAGGGTAACTGGAATAGGGAATATTCTACACTCTTTAGAGAAATCTAGATTTTTTGGATGAAGAGAAAACGTAATACCCCACTCAATAGTTTGGTATAAAAAATAGACTTCATCTTCAGATTTATGGTTGGAGAAATCAAAACCTCCGATGGGATGTGTACTCTCATATCTCTGCCAATACCTCATTTATACCAAATTTTTATTTTTTTATCTAATTTGTTTTAGGATATACGAAGGACGGGTAGGAAAATATATATTGAATAAACTAATATTTTCATCGTCGGGTTAATTGGAAGAAGAAGAAATTTTGGCATCATTGATTTTCTCTAAGTCTTGATCTTCAACTTTATCATTAGAATCCACAAACTTAGAATATTTTGTGAGAGGAGTATGGTTTTGGTTTTTGGAGTTTGTATGAGTTATTGAGGTAAGGTAAATTTCTAATTGAATAATGTTTTTTCGTCGATTATTAAAGAAAATGGTGAATTATTTGAATTATTACTTCCTCAAAAGGATTTACCCGATGAAATACAAGTGGATGAACTAATGATGAAAGGATTTCTTTGGTTAAGTAATGGGTTGAGGGGACTATGGTTTTGGGATTTAGAGTTTGTTTGAGCTATAGAGGTAGGGTCAATTTCTAATGGAATAATGTTTTTTAGTCCATTATTAAAAAAAATTGGTGAATTATTTGAATTATTACTTCTTTAAAAAATGTTACCCGATGAAATACAAATGCATGAGTTAATGATGAAAAAGTTTATTTGGTTAAGTAATGGGCTGATGTCGTAATCCAACTCTTTATTTTTTGATATGATTACCTCACGTATGAATAATAAAAGAGATATGTTGTACAATGATGCATAAAACTATCGTGTAAATATCTTTGTGAATTTAATTAGATAGTTAATTAAATCAAAGAAATGACATAAAAATTTATATAGGAATATAGTAGAACTATATTGTATCGTTTTATTAAGTGTGTTTAGAGCAAGAAAATCGAAAGAGAAATTGAAAGTTCACATTTGGTAAAAATAAAACAAAAATGAGTGCATTTATATATAAGATGAAGAAGAAGATATTTATTGTTAATTATAATTAAGAAGAGTTGTCGAAATTAAAAAATATAACTCACATTCATGATGTTATCGGACAAATGAATCTATTGATAATGTCATTTAAAATTTATTCGAAAATAAAAATAACTAAATAAAATTAATATTATCTTTTCTGTCCATATAAAAGTAATTTTATATTTTTTTAATCATTAAATAAATATGATATATTTTAATATTAGGGGAAGTCCTCGTAAGAAAATATGTTGTTAGAACAATATTACCCTTATTAAAAATAAATACACTTATCATCATCAAAAATGTAAACATCGGGAGTTTGAGCAAAGTGTTTATAAAAAGACTTTGTTACTGACCTCTGCTTCACTAGAGATAGACATTTTTTTTTTCAAATCTGCGGATACCCGATCGAAACCGACCAATGAATTAGGGTGCTCGAACCTTTTATTTTGTATGAGATGGATCTTGGGTTTTGAAATATATTATCCGCAAAATTTAGGATGAGTTTTGGATTTTTAAAAAAATATCGACGAAAAACCTCGAACATGATCCACACAACATCTATTAGTTATTCTAATATTGAAACATTCATGATATATTATTATTATGTAAATTCTAAAGATATATCGTAGTGTCATTCAATTTGTTTTTAGTTCTTCATGATTTATTTATTATTTTATTTTTGATAGTTTTATAATTATTTATATTTTATTTTATTTAAAATTAGCTTACTTAACAAATATGAAGATTTAAATTTAATAAATTTTGAAAACAAATATATTCTTTTTAATAAATTTATATATTTAAAAATAAATATTTTTTTTTAATAAATATGATTTTTAAATTTGTTATTAAACTTTTAGATTTATTATTAAATCTAAGTTTATTTTTGGTATATTATTTTTTATATATATTTATTTTTCTAATTTTGTATTCGTTATTTTTTTTTTTGGCAAAAGAACAGATTTATTTAAATCGACCCAAATAATATCTGATACAAACTAAAGTCCCGAACACACAAGCCCAATAAACTAAGGGCTCAAGACCAAATAGAACAAACCCTAGATCTATTACCCTCTTCAGACACAATCCCTAATTCCAACCCTTCAACTCCCTCACCAAACTCGAACTCGCCTCCACACCAAATCAATCACCAAAACAACACCAACAGATCAAAATCCACCACCATTCTCAGCCATCCAGAGCAGCCACTAATCCAACATCAACTGATCGACAAATAATTCGAACAGATCATCATCAGATCTTCAGACACAGGCGAACCCATCGCTGCTTGAACAACCATCTCTCGACCAGCTCTAACCCTAAAAGCCAGCAGCTCAACCCGGGTCAATATACCCCACACCGAGACTTTCGAGCGTTACAATAGCCAGCAGCTCGACCGGAGCATCGACAACCCTAAAAGCTTTACCACCCTTCTCCTTCCAAGCCCACTTCGAGATCCAGTCAGCAGATGCGTTCTGGATACGAGAAACGTGACGGAGGATCATTGAAGAATGAATCAATCTTCGATCAACAGCAACCAACGAGAAAGAAACATCAACACCGAAGGCCAGAGTTTCGATTAGGGTCTGACAGTCAGACTCTATGTCGACACTCAACCATCCATTTCTACGACAGTGAGAGAGAGCCTCCAACAGAGCCAGACACTCCGCCTCAAAAGGTCCAACCTTGCCAAAACAGAAGCCATGCCCAAAGAGCAGATTTCCATGCTCATCTCTAACCAGAAAGCCTCCACTGGCTTCACCGGAGAAGTTGCACGCGCCATCAACGTTCACCTTGAGCCTGCCAGGAGGAGGAGTCACCCACTTCAGGTACCTTAAATTATGCTTCCTTTTGTAAATCGAGAGACAACCCAGTGCTAAACCGGCCTTGTGAACACCTGACCAGTGAGTAGATTTTAAGAAACCATTAGCGTCGATACCCTTAACGACCCTGTTAATGTTATTGATTGCACAATCAAACCTATCATATGAACCCGAGAACTTACTAGCATTCCTATTACGCCAAATTGTCTAACATATAATTTGTGGGACAAGATGAGTAATATGGAATTTACCATTCGAGGGCCAAAACCAGCTATAGAACACATGGCTAATTGACATGAACCTGCCTAAAGGAACCCTGAAAAGAACCCCATAGTAGTTCCACAGAGACCAGGCAAAACTACAGTTGATGAAGAGATGATTCTTCTCTTCACAACTGTAGCAAAACTGGCATTTGGAAACAGAAGTGAAATGTCTTTTTGAAAGGATGCTATCAATTGGGATAAAAAATTTCAATAATTTCCAACAAAGAAAAGAAAATTTACTTGGGATAAAATGACTCCAAATTTTCTTAAAAATGTTCTGCTTTGCATATTTAACTCTGACTATATCCCAAGTTAAGTTAGTATTAAACTCTTTATTTTGCGAAATTGCTCATTCTATCTTATCTTCCTGGCCCTGATCAATCTTAACACACTTAATGTGTGAGATACGATCATGAGACAGGAAGTTAAGCAAAGAGAAATCCCAATTGGTGTCCCTCCAAAAAGTTTTGACCTTAGCAGGAAGCAGCCAAGTCCTATTATCAGACTCAGTAGTAATAGGAGACATGCCATGCCAGGCATCTCTCCAAAAGTCCACATACCCTCTACCTACACGCCAGTGAACATACCCATCAGCCTGAGTCCTAATAGAAGATAAACGCTTCCAAATAATAGAATCAGTAGTTTTACAATCAGCAATAGATGGATGACAATTAGAACAATAAGTGTGATGCATCAAGTCAGACCATAGGGACTGGCCTTTCCTGAATAGGAACCATAACTTGAATGAGAAAGTGGTTTGGATATCAGATAATAGCTTGATATTCAAGCTACCTTCATCAAAGGGCTTACAAAGATAGCCCCAAGAGGTCCAATGAATAGCTCTGTCATTATAATTGGAGATCCAAAGAAATCTGTTGAAACACAATTCTATCTTATTGAGAATAGACTTAGGAATGTGAGTGTTCTGCATCCAATAGTAAACAATGGGATGAAGAACACTCTTAATGAGAGATAACCTCCCCCCAAAGGACATAGACTTCATATCCCAAATCTGAATTTTACTATAAATGGCAGACAATAGATTAACAAAGTTTATTCCCTTGTTATTTGCAGAAATGCTGATTCCCAAATACTTGAAAGGGGCATGATCCAGCTTGAAACCAGTGGCAGACTTCAACCTGGAGTTAGCAGCAAATGCCATCCTAGTTGAGGTAACAATCCTGGTTTTGTCCTTATTAATCATTTGACCTGAAGTATTCTGATAATTTTCAAGTAACTTGCATAGGTTATCAAGAGAAGGAGCTGCACTATTGGAGAAGATTACAATATCATCAGCGAATGCAAGGCAAGGTAAAATGTATCCAGACTTAAGATAATACTTCATAGTAGGATTAACAGCATAAAGACAGGACAGACCCCTTAGGAGAGCCTCTTCAGCAAGAATGAAAAGGCTTGGGGATAAAGGATCCCCTTGCCTTAAACCATTCTTTTGAGGGAAAAACCCTACACTACTACCATTAATTAGAATAGAAATCATTACATTAGAAATAAGAGAGTGAATTAAAGCCAACAGACCATTAGAGAAACCAAATTTCTGCATAACCTTGATGACAAAGGCATGAGACATTCTGTCAAATGCTTTTGTCATATCCAACTGCATAATAATGTTCCCTTTAGATGGCCTTCTATTGATATTGTGCAGCATCTCCTTAATAGTAAGAATATTGTCATGAATAAGCCCGTTCCTCACAAAAGCACCCTGACAATTAGAAACAATCTTAGGAAGAATATGAGCCAATCTAGTGTTGATAAGAGAAGACACAAGCCTGCTAAAGATGGTACAAAGGCTAATAGGCCTAAAGTTATTCCATGAGATAGGGTTAGAGGACTTAGGGATCAGACAGATCCCAGTTGCAAAGATCCCCTTAGGAATAGTCATGCCCCTGAGATAAGCATTGATAGCCTGACAAAGATCATAGTTAATAATACCCCAACAAGTCTTAAGAAAATGACAATTGAAGCCATCAGTGCCAGGGGCACTGTCATTTTTCATGGCAGCAACAATAGCCCACATCTCCTCTTTAGAAGCATCCTTCATAATACTATCATTATCACTAGTGCTAACAAGAGTAGGAATACTATTAAGAATAGAAGCATTAATATTATCATCCTCACATGAATAGATATCACCAGAAAGAATGTCCTTAAAGTAATTTTCAGCAGAGCAAGCAATGTCAGATTCATTAGTCAACAAGATACCATTATCTTTTATCCCCAAAATAGAATTCTTTTTCTTTTTGTGAGAAACATAGGAGTGATAAAGTTTAGTGTTACCATCCCCACTGCTTAACCAAGAATTATAGCACTTCTGCCTCCAGTAGCTTTCCTTGTTCTTTAGGGCCTCAATAAGCAGACTATTAGCCTTATTTAAATTAGCCTTAGAATCACTGTTGTTGACAACCTGGTGAATGTTCTCCATATTTGCCACAGTCTCCATAGCCTGCTTCACTTTGCTAAAAATGTTACCAAATTTATTAATATTCAAACCCTTAAGAAACTTTTTAAGCCTCCTAAGCTTATACCAAAAAACCATATTACTGTCTCCCTTGCAACCAATGTTCCAATTAAGAGTAACATGAGAGATAAAATCAGGATGGTTAGTCCAAGCGTTAATAAATTTAAAGAAACCTTTCTTTTGAGTAGTAGAACAAATAGGATTAGACAAAGTAATCAAAAGAGGGGCATGGTCAGAGCAGGTTCTGACCATGTGTAAGACCTGAATATGAAAGGAAATAGCAGCCTTATCATTAACTAACAATCTATCTAATCTTTTCCATGCTCTGTTATTGCTCCAAGTATACCTCGAACCAACAAAGCCAGGGTCAACAAGATTGCAAAGTCTGATGAAATCGTTGAAATCATCAGCACTAGATACATCAAAGGAAGAGCAATTAAGCTGATCATCAGAGGATGAAATGGCATTGAAGTCACCAGCCAGCAACCAAGGCTTGTCATCCTGAGGTATGTTAGCTAACTTACTCCATAATTCTTTGCGCTGAATACATCTATTCTTAGCATAAACAGAGGTTAGGGAACCAGAAAAATTAGAAGTAATGATCTCCAAGTGGAGAAACTGATCATGATCAAACAAAATATTTATACTTATCTCATTATTCCAGAACAACCATACTTTATTAGAACAATTAGAAATCCAACAAGTAAAGCCAATTTTCTGAGTAATTCTCTCAATTTTATCAATTCTAGCCAAAGGCTCTTGAACTGCTATAAGATTAACCTTATGCTGATTAATGATCAACTTTAGCCTAGACAAAGTAGAGCTATTATTAAAGCCACGAGCGTTCCAACTAAGAAACTTAATCATTCAGATAAAGAGTAAGAATTACTTTTATCTCTTTTATGAAGAGATTTTACATTTAACCTTTTACTCCTGCTTTTACTTGCAGATTTCAACTTATTACGAATGATGGAAGTGAAGCCATCTTCAGAGGAACTGGGAGAAGCCACCTCAGGGGAAGGATTGCAACTGCCAATGTTACTTTGCTTGGGAGAGCAAAGCCTAGGAGCATCAGCAATCTGAGCCTGATCAAGACCCTGAAGTGCACTGATCAACTCCATATCCTGCTTCAATGATTCTCCAGAGTTATCAGGATCATTAGCAGATTCTCCGGGGATACTAGATTCTCCAGAGTTATCAAGACCCTTAAGTTTTCTTGTATAAACCTTTATAAAAGGAAGAGTGTCATTAGTATTTTGTTTACTTGTGTCCTTAACAGCAGGCTGACTCTCTGTATTATCCACATTGTTATTATCTACAACATTATTAATAATATCTTCTTTGCTCAAAGATTTCTTGCATTTCCTAGAATCATGTCCCAAGTGATGACATGTTTGACAATAAAAAGGCGCGTTCTTGTAACTAACTCCGATCCAGCAACCATCATGATCACCAAACCCCACCCAAAGTTTTCTCTTCAAAAACCTGGATACATCAATCTCCACTAATGCATAACAAGCGTTAGTCTTAGCCCTATTTGTATCAGGAACCACAACTTGATGAACTGAGCCCAATGAAGCAGCCAGTTCATGTTTAATAGACCTATTATACATATTCTCAGGCAACTTCTCAAACCTGACCCATAGCAATGCCACCGGACATTCATAGTATCGACTATTTTGCGGACACCACTTGATGATCCTCATTACCTTGCCATCCACACTCCAAAAGGTTTTTTACCACAGCCTGTCGACGTCTTCCAACAAGGTAAACTCAACAAGAATCTGCCTTGAGTCAAGAGTAACGTACGTAAAAGTGCCCTTGAACTTGAACCCATCAAGAAATGCCTGAAAGACATCCCTCTTGGGAATACCAAGACAGAACTTAACTACGAGGGTATGCCTAGATTGAGCCACCAAAGAGGCTTTAACATGCTGAGAAAACCGAACAACATTATGATCATCGAAGTGATTAACCTCAACCAGATGAAATTCAGAACAATCTGACCTGTTCTTTAAAACATCAGAGAACAATCTTTTATTCTCTGCACGTCCTTCGCTAGCACATTGATTCGTCGATTCCAAATGCATCACACCGTTCAAAGGTGGGAAGTCACTGTTATTTAAAGCTGCCATGATGCACAACCACAGCAAACAACAGACCAAGAAGCAGAGTTTTCAAGCGAAAACTCACAACAAACAGGCCAAAACCACTGAAGCCTCCAACCTCCAAGGTAGAGGCCCTTCACCGGAGCAAACCACGACCAGCAACCACGAAAAACTCAGCCACAAACATAAAAAGATGAGGGAAGGAGAGGAGTTGAAAGAAGAAGAAAGGAGAAGAAGAGATAAAGAAGAAGAGATGTTTCTTGGAGATCAAGAAAACCTAATCATTTCTTGGAGAAAAAGTTTCTCATTTCCTCTTTCAATATGTGGACCTTTAGAATCGTTATCAAGAGTGTCGATCCCATATATTTACTTGTATTCGTTATTTAATTTCGATAATTGTTTTACATAAATAAATAAAAATGGGTACCGACGCCTGGATAACCCGATCCGTTGGACTTTAGAGAAAGAATCTTTTATCTAAACACGTGCTCGAACACCAATTTAAAAAATAAATACAATATGGGTTACCGGTTTACTTTTTATAGTTTTATAATTATTTATAATTTATTATATTTAAAATTTGCTTATTTAATAAATATAAAGATTTAAATTCAATAAATTTTAAAAAAATACATTTTTTAATAAATTTTTATATTTAAAAACAAATATATATTTTTATTTTTTTAATAAATATGATTTGCAGATAATAAATATGATTATGTTTTTGTTACTAAATTTTTAGATTTACTATTAAATATAAGAGTTTATTTTTGGTATATTATTGTTATTTTAATTTATTTTAATTTATTTTAATTTTAATTTTTCTAATTTGTTGTTGGATATTTAACTACGATAATGTTTTTAGATAAATAAATGAAAATGGATACCCACCTGTGTATAACCCAACCCGGGCTCGAACGCGAAGAATTTGAAAACTAAAGATGATATGGGTTACGAGTTTAGCAATACCTACCGAACGGATCGCGGATAACTTAAAAATACTATAATATATTTAAAAAGACTAATAGACTACTAACATGTTTGTTTATGGTAGTTAATAGGTAAAATAAAAATCTTATATATCATTTGTAATTGATGATTAATCCATGTACTTAAGAGACACATGTATTCATCCCTATAATTTAGAAAATAAATATGCCAATATATAATATACTATTGTCTCGTCCTCGTGCGTGATAACATAATTCCACATATATTTTCACCGGTGCATAATTTTAATGTATAGAATTTTTAAAACCAATTAAACAATAACCAAGTAAATGGAATCATCTTCGTAAAAATAATAAATATGAGATCTTCCAATCCTAAAATTTAAAAACCAAATCAAAAATCTAAAAAACGACAAATCAACAAATTAAAAAAATCAAAACAACCAAATCAAAAAAACACATTCCCTAAATAATCTTTAAATTTCCAAAATCTAAACAAACAATCCTAGCACAAATTCATTAAAAAAAATAAAAATACCATAAAATTAGTTTTATACCATAAAATGTTACTTTTTCTCAATGGCAGACATCAACATTATAAAAATATATCAACATCATGTATTCTAAATTAAAATAATAAAAAGTAGTACCATTTTAAGATCAAATAATTTATTTCCAACTCAACTTATCACCAATTTAAGATGTTTAGTAACTTTTTTTCGAATAACCTATTAAATTGTATCAAAACCCTGAGTCTATATCTTAATGGCCTTTAATAATTTATATTAAACGAATTTATTAAAATCTAACTTCAAATTTAAAGTATAAATTTATATTGACATATATTAAAACAGAATACAACGCTAACAAATCTATCTAAAATTCAAAATGAAAGAAAAAAAGACAAATACAACTAACAAAACAAGACAACACCCGTTCACCTTTAATATAATTGTGGTAATATGAAAATTTTATAATATTAATAGAAAGAAGTTCTCCATCTGTGCCTGTCATGACAACTATTATGATTCAACATTAATCTCTCGTCGACTTTTAAGATGAAGTCAGTCACTAATTTCATCAATGGTGAAATTATATGACTGACTTTACGATATCTTAGCAAAAGTGGTTGGGAATCATTACAACTCACTGGAACAATACAGATAAGAAACCTATAAAGACATGGGATCAATACTGGGACCAACGTGGAATCTATTAGAACAATACAAATAAGAAACCGATAGACAGAGATTGCATGGTAAAGGTTTTTTTTTCCGGAGGGAACCCGCAGCCCCTACTCAGAGTGCAATGAGTGCGCACAGGATAAACCTTCAGTCTGACGCGATAGCCTGCAAACCAACGCCAGAAGATAAACTACACAAGGTGACAGGTTCAGCCGAGCAAGCGTATGTAAAGGAACTCGAACTCATGATTTTTTTGGTCATAAGAATGTCATACTCAACCAACTCGGCTACCCCTTGGGGGCTTGGTAAAGATGCCTTGGTTCTGGTTCGTAGGGTAACATATCATTATAGCCATCGTTACTATTGCAACTGAATCCTACAGGTCTTATCTATTATTTAAATGTATTATAAGATTATTATATGTACTATACGTGTTATATTTTGATATATAGTATAACTTGTTAAAAGTTTGTTTATTTTTATAAGTTGTAAAAAAATTAAGATATGTTATTATATTTTGAGATTGGAATATTAAAAAAAAAATTATTGATTTAAGTTTGTTAACATGTACATGTTCTACGTAGCATCTCAGTTGTTGGTTTTGTTAAAAACAAAGAGCGAAGTAGCCGCAGGAAGCGGCCAGGGTTTTGTAATTCAAGAATTGACCAATAGTAAGGCTCTCAATATATAGAGAACTTAGAGGCCTATAGAGGGAAACTTAATACACTGAATATTCTAACACTCCCCCTCAAGTTGTGTAGTGGGATCACCAATACCCAACTTGGATAAAACTGATTCGAATGTTCTTGCAGCAACCGCTTTTGTGAGGATGTCTGCCAGTTGGTCTTCGGATCTAACAAACGAAAGTTCGACTGTCCCATCTTCAATTTTTTCTTTTATGAAGTGTCTATCTATTTCAACGTGCTTTGTTCTATCGTGTTGTACCGGGTTCTCTGAAATCTTAATCGCAGTTTTATTATCGCACATTAACTGAGTTGGACACTTCAGAGGGGATCCGATTTCTTTCATTATCTTCTTCAACCAAAGTATATCGGTAAACGATTACTCTAAATTCTGATTCAGCACTTGACAGCGATACTACTTTCGGTTTCTTACTCCTCCAAGTCACTAAGTTACCTCCAAGAAGAGTAAAGTAGTCAGCAGTTGATCGCTTGTCGTTAGGATTCCCTCCCCAATCAGCATCTGTGAATACTTCAACATCAAGGTATCCATTTTTCTTAAACACTATGCCTCTTCCTGGTGTGCGTTTGAGATATCGAATAATCCTCATTATTGCCTCTATATGGTGTTCATGAGGATGATGCATGAACTGGCTAACTACTCCCACCGCGTATGCAATGTCGGGTCGAGTGTGAGCCAGGTAAATCAATTTTCCCACCAACCTTTGGTACCTTTCTTTATTCGCTGGTCTGGCCCCTTCCCTTCGTATTGTAGCATATGTTGTTTCCACGGAAGGAAGATGATCCTTTTTTAGGATATCTCTCTTGACTGGTTCCAGCTTGTCATTAATCGCCATTAGCAATTGATAGAGTCTTTGTTCTTGAGTCTTCTTATTGTAGATCTGAATGTCTTCTAGGTCTTTCATAGGGTTCGGATCTCGCCTATCTATAGACATCCAGATGTTCTGCAGTTTGTTCCACAAGTCTTCTAGTGTATCGGACCCTTGCCTTAATGAATTAGCCCTCTTATGAAGGTCAAACACCTGTAACGAATCTGTATCAGAACTGTATGTGGTGGCTAACCCATCTTAGAGGGCTTTTGCAGTGGGATATTGCGAGACATTATTCACCAAGCTTGATTCAAGATTCTGGATAATCCATGTGAAAACACATTGATCATCTTGTTCCCACCTTGTATATGTTTTGTCAGTTTTGGATGGAGGTGCCGGCTCCCCTGTAATATGAGAACCTCTCCCCTTTCCCCCAATTATTTTCTTCATCAGGTTTGCCCATAGGGCATAGTTGTCGCCACCGAGTTTAATCCCTAGGGATAAATTCTCGGGGTTAGTTGTTTGTTGTTGTGTGCCGAGACCATTTCTCAGAATGGCAGCAATCTGCATTATTAATTCATCAGAGATTTGACTGACCACGACTTCATTGTCAGCCATCTTTGTTGAGGATGTTCAGAATTCCTAGAATCACACGTGCTCTAATTCTACGTAGCATCTCAGTTGTTGTCTTTGTTAAAAACAAAGAGAGAAGTAGCAGCAGGAAGCGGCTAGGGTTTTGTGTTTATTAGAAAATGTTCCATTTTGTTTTATTGATGCATTAGAGATGTAATTCAAGAATTGACCAATAGTAAGGCTCTCAATATATAGAGAACTTAGAGGCCTATACAAGGAAACTTAATACACTGAATATTCTAACAAAGTTTTTTAAATTTTATAATCTTACCGGTCAAAGGATGTACAAATGTGCTAAAATGGAATTATCTTATTACAAACTTTATCAAATAATATTCATCTAAACAAAATTCATTTTCTAATTCATGATATTCATCATCACGTTCTGCAACAACATCATCATCTTCATCCATAAGATCTTGTTCAAGATCTTTTGAAAATTCATCAATGATGTCTTTTGGATTCTCTTCCGTTTAATATTTTTCAATATTGCCTCGTTTGATCCGCCGCAGTCCAGTCCTTGATTGCAACAAAAATTCCAAATGCCCCGTATGTCAATCTTTTTTATTTAGTCGTGTATTGCAGACTAGTCTGACTAAACGCATATTCACTTATCACTACAGACATAGGTATTGAGAAAAATATCCATGGCTAACCTACAAAGAATACGAAACTCATCTTCTTTAGAATTCCACCACCTTAAGATATCAACAGGGTTTTGGAGGTCATAGTGATGTAATTCAATTGAGTGTTTAAATATATGACCACTTTATTATCAGCTTAAAAAGTTTCTCTTGTCATCCCAACTATTTAGCAATGTCATTTCTACATATTTACGGTAATTTCTCTCTCCCTATTACTACTACTATTACCCGCTACATTCAAAAATTTATCATTTTTATTTCTCCATATTTTTCAATATAATCAGTATACATTATATAATGTTAAGTGTCAAATTCTCAAATATATAGATCATAGTCACAGTTACATCACAAAGTTGTATGGATTTATAAATATAAGTAACTAAAAAGATAAAACTCGATTGTCGTTAAAAGGATAAAATTTCATCTAATAACATAAGCGTAACATATGAAATGAAAATACTTAAAAAACATTCATCTATATCGGATACTATTTGCGAGATACACTTTGATCCCTATATTTATCAATATGCATGACAAGATTAGTAATTCGATAAAGTTCCAGGTGAATGTTAGGAGTATATTACGTAAAAAACGTTTTAAATGCATCTTTAAACACACTCAGAAAGCTTAATATTAAAGCACAATAATACCATTATTTCTCTTTAAGACGTGTATTAGGATTATGTCCCTGGGATTCTCTTCCATTCTATACTCTTCATCTTGCATCTTATAATCCGATATAGTCCACGCTTTGATTACAACAAGAACTCGTAGTGCCCCGTCTATCAATCTTGTTCGTTCAGTCTTGTAATATAGACTGGCTTGACTAAACTCACACTCACTTTCCCTTGTTAAATAGGTATTGAAAAAATCTCTGAGGCTAACGTGTAAAAATAGGAAACTCGTCTTCTTTGGAATTTTACCACCTTAAGATATCACAAGGGTTTTGGAGGTCATATTAATGTAGGGCAACGTCTGCCTCTCCTCTACTATTACCCACTACATTTCAAGATATTCTATGGATTTATAAAAACAAGTAACTAAAAAGGTAAAACCATACCATTTTTAAAAGGATAAAAATGCACCCAATAACATAAGTTTATGGGATGTGATGAAAATACTTAAAAAGTTTATTTCATATCGGGTACTATTTGCGACGTACACTCTTATCCCTATATTTATATCCATATGCATCGCAATATTAGTAATTTGATAAAGTCTCAAGTTAATGTTAGGAGTATATTACGTAGAAAATGTTTGTATTTTTTAATAACCTCAAAGAGCTTAACATTTAAGCACGATAAATCCAATTTTTATCTTCAAAAGATGTATTAGGATTATGTCTATTATAAAGCTTAGTAATCTCATATATATTATATAAGCACGTGTAATCAGATAATATGTAGAGTTTCATCTAGTTTCGACATCTAAAACTAATTTTTTGTATGTAATTCAAGTAGCCTTGATAACTTATCTTTATTATTGTTTGAGGATCTGAGGTGGAACATAGTAGGACCCCATACCTAATATGATCGATTTAATCCTTAGTTATCATAATTTTCTTCCATATTTTGCATCCAAGTGACGTGTATAACATTAATATTTAGTGTGAAACATTTTAAGAAATACAAAGTTTCAATCATTTTTAAGATAACCAATATTTCTCTTGTTCATGTAATTATTATCGAAATAAATAAACATAATTTTATTTTTAATTATAAAATCATTTATAGACCCTAACATACTATATCTAATTAGAGCATGGGTGTGATTTCAATTAGTTTGATAATACAAAATTCATCTTTGGATTATTCATTCAGAATTCATCCAATATAAAGTAACACATATTATATCAAACTCAGTAAAAATTATTATATTATAAGTCAAAGAAAATTGTATGCCAAAGCTAACATAGTATCATAAATGATTTGTTTTTGTTTTTATCATATTTAAAAAATTCTGATCTCATAGAGTTAGATGGGACGCGTGTGACTTTTGCTTTACCCTATTACGCGTCAAATTAACATATATTCAATTGTCGCTAAAACTAAATGGTTGTGAAGTACCAACATTATAAATAATGGTTGTTTCTCTATATTGAGTTTTTTAAACAAACGTATTACTGGTTTGACATTCTATACATTTATTTCCTTCTTCATAAATTTTAGAAGGAAAAAGAATATTATGCTTGGTTAGGCTTTGATGAGTAATTCGTCCCTCGACTATCAATTTTAGTGATGGATAGTCCCTGGACTTTCAAAAGTCCGATGTTAGTCCATGGACTATCGAGTTTGGATAAAGCTAGTCCTCTCGATTTGTTGATTAATATAAAGCTTCCACGTGGCACCATACTCAATAAAAACGTGTATCACCAATGGTCCCTCAACTTTCACCGTGACTACACTTAGACGAGGGACCATTGGTGATACAAGTTTTTGATAAGTATGATGCCACGTAACAGTTTTATATTAATCAATAAATGAGGTGGACGAACTTTATCCAAACTAGATAGTCCACGGACTGCTAGTGGAATTTTGAAAGTCTAGGGACTATCTGTCACTAAATCGATATTCCAGGTCGAATTACTGTTCAAAACCTGCTTAGTTACTAAGTGTCCGGACATACCCTTGTACTAAAATTTGTTTTTTCACCCTTATAGATATATAATCTTTCATAATGTATATATTTAGCTGAATTATCTTCAAGATTCTGAATAAAGTATTCTCATGCCCAAGACGATTTCTTACACTTTAAACCACCACTGGTACTATCAGCGATATCGACGCTAGTATCAAAAGAATGTATTTTTGAAGATTGGATTTTCTAGACCAATATGATGTAAATAATTTAGCATTGGTGTTAATGTTAAATATATATTTTTGAAGTTTGAAAAACTAGTAAATGAAACAAATATCAAACGATAGTATATATAAATAAATAAAAATAGTATATTAAACACTTAAATCAGCAATAATCATCTACCTTCAAGGAAACTTGATTGAGTATATTGATTGGAAAATAATATCAAAGATTGTAGAAGAAGAATATAAAAGAAGATCGTGGTTGGATCGTTTCTAGTAATTAAATTTGAGAGTTTCTGGAAGAATGATATTGTTTGAGAGATGATTTGAGAGATGAGTTGAGAGATGAATAAGTATGGAAAGATTTTCTTCTCTACTTATAGTAAATAAACTAAAAAGGTGCAAATCGGATATATGATATGGCAAATCTGATATTTGATTTGAAAAACACAATTACATTATAAACCAGATATCTCATTTGGAAATTCAGATATTTTTTGCTTAGAAAATCGGATATCCGGTTCGCAACAATATTTATAAAAAATAATCATTGAAAATTGGATATCTGATTTCGAACGATAAAAAAACATTCTTATAAATACTCTACTTCTTGTTTATTTTATCACAATAATTTTTATACGTATCCCATAATCACTAAACTATTAGTTTCTCAATCCATATATCTAATGGTCCCGTAAGGAAATTTAAAAAAAACAGAACAAATATCGATGAAGCATCCTCAACGAGTCAAAGAATAGCCGAGAAGTATTTATTGCTACATGAAGATAAATATGAGAGTATTGAAGAAGGTCTCGAAGGCGACTTTCATGTTTGAAATGATATGGCACCAAAGGGAATCACTATTAGCTCTGCTAAGCATTTAAAATATTCTAAATTATCGATATGGAAAGTTTGAGAGCGTTTTTATATAATCTTGATGGAGATAGAGAAATTGGTTAGTTTTTTTGTTTTCTAAATTTATATACTAATGATATATAAACTATTACAATAATTTTATAAATGTGGAAGATTAATTTTGAAGGATAATCGAGGTTCGGGAATGAGGTGCAAAATAATTGAGATTATTGATTTTTTAAAACTCAACTAGTAGAAGAATTTTGTCTGGAAATAAATATAATATATGATATTGTTTTTTAAATTCTTTAACTTATCATCATAATAGATGTCCTGAAGATTGACCTATATCGTTGGATGAAGCAGTATCGAGTAATGATAGATAGAAACCAAAAGTTAACGGTAGATGTAAAGCTACTAGATCTAATTTGGATCGATTGAATAAATTAGCTTTGAAATTAGTTAATCGCATTTTTATTCATATTAATTGATATGATTCAAACTTGTCGTTTCTTCCAACATTGGTAACTATTTCCATATCGATTGGACATTGACTAAATTTACCTACTTTCATACTTTGATATATGAATTTGAGAGTTCACGTAACAAAGTTACCTTATGGGATAGTAAGAAGTCATTTGCTTATGAAAAATAGGATAAATGTTACTTGGTGGATTCCACAACCTGTTTGGAGGATTTCTCGTATATGAACTAAATATTTAAGAAGACAAAAGATATATTCTTGGAATGGAGATATTTGGTCAAAACAACAGATCTATCAAATTTTCAAGATATTTTACAACAAATCTAGAAATTTAATGATGTTACTACAAAGCCTCATCCGCCTACATGTTGGTGAAGGAAAATCACGTACATTACGATTCAAGAACCTTAGTTTACCATTTCCAATGTCGGTATTTAGTCTTATCAACTTCAAGGAATGTATTACCAAACATATATGGAATGGATGCATTCTGAAAATGTGATCATACATAACAACAACAACACTCAATTTCGTAATTATGACCACCCAAATGCAACACGACCATTACATATGACTAATGATACAGATGGTGGAATTTGAATCGTACGTAGATCATCATTCACCATCATATGTGGTTAAAATCCTCCGATTGTGATTGATTTAGATATTTTTATTTGATATTTTTAAAACAAATTGTTATAAATTTCTATTTTATTTAATATTATTATTATTATTTTAAATTAATATATGATCTTGGTAAATTCATACGAATATTTAAAAAAATGTTAATTAAATATCTTTTTAATTATATTATGTTATTTATGATTGTACAAGTAACAACTTTAAATATATAGTTAGAAGATATAATAAACTATTTAAAACATCTAAATATATATATATATTTTTTAAAGATCTAATAAAGTATGAGTTGAAGGTATAACAAACTATTTAAAATATGTAATAGTTTAAACATCTAAAAGATTAAAGTTTCCAACAACTTTAAAATATAGTTTAAAGATCTATTAAACTATTAATTGAAAAACTAATAAACTTCTTAAATTATTTAAATAAAATTATAATAAACTTTTAAATATCATAGCTTCGGTCACTTCTCAAAGAACGACAATTATGTCTCACAAATAACATTTTGTTTCATCCGATTTAAACTAATCTCAATTGTTAGAATGGATGTGTAGGCTCACATACTAGCAAGATTCTTCTTTGGTACACTCCTCTAAAAGGCCTCTTACTAGTTAAGGCGAGATCACACTTATATACACTCTATTCTTTTCAATGTTAGCAATGAATTTCACTTTTTAACATCTCGCCTTAAATTTATCCCATTAATGGGGCGGAACAAATATCGCTGGATGGAATCCCAGCTTGCTTTAAACTGGGCTCTTATACCATGTTAGAATAGAGGTATAAAATGTAAAGTGTGCCTCACAAACTAGCAAGATATTTTTTGCTTTGGACCATAGGGACGCACAGATTTGCCTTTGGTATACTCTTAAAATGCCTCTAACTAGTTAAAATGGGTTCACACTTATATACAATATATATATATTTTCAATGTTAGCAATGTGGGACTAAGCGATGAAGTTTACTCATCGACACATTTCATTGCTTTTCGTTTAAATCAGTTATACTATGGTTGAAGTTTTGTTGTTCTCTAATTATTTTTTCGAATCTCATCATGACTAAAATAGTATTTAATCTAATTCAATCATGACTGATTAGTCTAATTTATTATATATATATATAACTTTTATCTAAAAAACTTATTGTATTAAGTATCACAGTGAACAATAATTTTATAAATATACTTTTTTTATTAAGTATCACACTAATTTTTTTGGAATGTGTTACGAAATGTTACTATTTTGAATCTTGGATTTTGGATTATGTTAATTTAACATGTTATGAAACAATATGTAATATTTCACAAATGGTTCAAATAAAGAAAAATGTAAGAGAGAAAAACACAATATTTTAAAGTGATTTGACACATGTCTACGTCCATGAGCACCGCTAGAGAAAAATGTTTCACTACGATAAAAATATATTATAGATTTCAGTTTTACCTTTTGTGTAGTCATAATAGTCTATCGATAGGATTAAGGAATAAATATAACTAACTAGAATAATGGGCATAATGGGCTCATATACGCTACATTATTAATAACTAACAATTAAACAAAATTGTACCAGTGGACGTAAGGTACTCTAAATGAGAAAATAATGTATCACTGAACATAAGATACATTCTGAATCACATCGGACCGGAGTTTGTCACATAGTTGTTTCAGTTCCAGCAAACACAAGGTACACTATGAACACAAGAGTCAAAAGGTATACTATGAACACTATTCGACTTATTCTCAACAAATTTTCTTTTTTAAATTGAATATCCCATATTCACTATCTACAATGAAACTTCTATTCATCTAACTCTCTTTAAGCTCTCTTTAAACTTCTAAGCTGATACTTTCTTGGTCATTTAATTATGTTTTATTATCGTATGTGGTGAGTAAAGATTTTACCTTAGTTAATTGTTATAAGAGAATTATAGAGAAAGAGTTAAAGAGTTTTTAGAGAGAGAAAGTTCAAGTACAAATGAGTTCAGTAGAAAAAGTGTTCAACCCCTTTATTAGGTTAGCCTTGCCCTTTATATAGAGGAGCGAGGACTTAGCCTTAAAATGAAATCTGGTACAAAAGAGAACAAATTTCTCTTTAGTCCTTAACAATTATACATAGTTACAAATGTTCTTTAAAACTTACATTATATATAATTTAAGGAGTAAACTTACATTATTTACAATTCAATCCTTAAATTTACATTATTTACGACTTAATCCTTAAAATCCTAGTTCCATATCAGAAGCCCCCTAGTTCTCATGTCAGTAAATGAATGAGAACTAAAATGTATTCAAATTCTTCCATATGTCATGTCAATTATTGTAATATAAACTCGAAGTCCAAAAATATATGTCAATCAGAAGAACCATTTGAAGCAACCATTCGAAGTGAGGTATAAAACATATACCAATTCGAAGATCTTAAAATCTAATAAATCTTCACAGCCAATAATTATCCTCGAAGCACTATGAATATAGAACTCCTGGAATCATTGTGGAAATAAAGCTCCTCGAATCATTATAGAAGTAGAGATCCTCAAATCATTATGGAATTAAAGCTTTAAAATGTAACTCATCGACTTTTATCAAAACAGTATACAAATGTAACCATTTATATTACCATTCAATCCATTATGACTATATAGCCTCTAGACTCATAGCTAGATGCCTAGTATGACAGATGTCGAGCTCCTAATCTCTTCACCGCTTTATATTCTGCCCTATCACCATCAGAGCCCCTTCCACTTCACATATCTTCTTTTATTTCTATAAATTCAATCAGTAGCCTCATTTTCATTTTCACAGCACAAATCATTTGAGAAAAAATCTAAGCGTTTGGCTACATTCATCGCGTTTCTCCTTCTTTCCAGGATTTTCATCAGAAAAAACCAAACTTTCTGATCAAAACTTGTGTTCTTCGATCAATCTTTAAGTGGTTTATGAGAAAAAACCCAAAAACCAGAAGATCCAAGGCTAATGTACCCAAGAAGCCAAAATCTCTAGAAACTGATAACAACTTAGTCTTCGGATCGTACGGCTACTTTTGTATTACTCAAAGAGAGAATGAATATAGAGATGCAGGATTAATCAATAGGCTCATGTTGGAACAACCACCAAAATAACTTACTATGGTAATTTTGATCCAACCAAAGCTCTTGCTTTTTCTCCTTCTCCGATAATCGAAGAATGTTCCTCTTCCAAAGTCCTAGGTTCCAAAACATCTCGAGCCTCTTCATCTCAAAGTAAAATTTCTCCTTTGATTAGTGAAGAATATTCTTTAAGGCAAGAATCAAATACTCCGTCTTCGAATCATTCTTTAACATCCAGAAAAAGAAGAACTTTTATTGTCATGGTAGACGATTGAGAAATCACCCGAATTATCACCTCTATGAGATCACACCTCCATCTCCCTTCACTTAACCTCCCAAATAGAAATCACCTCTATAACATTTAATTTTTTTAATATGTGGCATTATCACCCAAATTATCACTCAATTATTTATGAGAACTGGAGCCTTTCATTTGATGATGATCTCATTGCCACTTTAAGTCATAAACTGCTTAAACTCTACGGTCCTTTCTCTTGTATATGAACAAAAGAGTTTATAGTAATATTAGTGACTAAGTCAATAAAGTTAAAACTGAGCTTCACTAAGCCCAGTTTTGTCTTACCACCAGACCATCTGACCCTTGCTTGATTGAAGAGGAGATCACCGGCTCCAAGGACTTCATCTCGCTTAGTAAAGCTAAAGAATCCCTCATAAAACAAAAAATCTAGGGAAACTTGGCTTAAGTTAGGCGACCGTAACTCCAAAATTTTCCATAACAGTATAAGAGCCCGAAGAGCCAGAAACATGATGATTACTATAAAAAAAATCAAACAGCAATCCCGTCTCTCAAACCGAAAGGGATTGCTAACAGTTTTAAATCTTATTTCACTAACTCTTTGGGATCCCAAAGTCCTCTAACCTATCCTGGATTATATATAGTCAGAAGCACAGTTTTTGTAAACTTTCCCTTGAAGCCCAAACCAATATAATAAAACCTGTTACCACTAAGGAAATCAAGAAAGCCCTATTTTTTTTTATAGAAAGTGATAATACCTCGGGCCCTGATGGTTTCAATACCAGTTTTTTCAAAAATAGTTGGCCAACCATTAACATTGATTTATGTAAATATATTCACCACTTCTTAAATATTGGAATAATAGATCCATATTAGAATAATACTATAATCGCGCTCATTCCAGAGTTCAATTTAACTACCTCCCCTGTGCACTTCCGTCATAGTGCTTGCTATAATGTTATTTATAAGATGATCTCCAAAATTCTGGCAAATAGAATTTAAGATTATCTAATTTTTTTAATCGACTCCACTCAGACTGCCTTCATCCCGGGAATAAAAATCACAGAGAATATTTTGCTTTCTCAAGAGCTCCTCCATTGATTGAATATGAATAAAAAGGCCCAAGATGCAAGATCACGAGCATGATTAATTCATGGGCCACTAAGAACATTTCTTATGCGGGAAGGCTGAGTTAATCAAGTCGGTCATTTTTCCAACCAAGTTTACTAGGAACTCGTTATCCTACTAGCAAGGGTTCTCAAGGATATATCTAAACTATTCAGAAGATTCTTTTGGTCAGGCCCGAAAATGAAACTAACAGGTGCAAAAGTAGCATAGAATAAGCTCACCTTGCTAATAGAGGAGGGTGGTATTGGGATTCTACACCTAAAAACATAGAATCGAGCGACTTCCTTTTAAAAAAATTGCGCCATATTGATAAAGAACCTGATTACAATATGGAGTCAGTGGATCATCAGTGAAAGGATAAAGGATAAAAATATATGGAGCCTCCCTATCAATGTCTTATTAAGATACAGCTGGAGGAAGATTCTAAGGCTCATACACATATCCAATTCTCTCTCTAAATTCAATATTAGTAACGGAGAGTCCACGTCTATTTTGTATGACCCATGGTTATACCATATCTCCCTAGTAGATCGTTATGGTCTTAGCATTATCAGAGACCCGCCTTCATGGTAAAAAAAAGGTCTCTGATATTATCAGTAATGGTAATTGGAGTAGACCATCATCCACTATCCCATGACAAAGAATTCACATCCAACATTTATCACAAAAAAATACAATAGCCATACGCTCCCCACCATCAAATGGTGACGATGAATTCATATGGACCCCAAATGGAAACTTCACCATCAGTAGCACCTACTCTGCCATTCGCCCTACCTCTTGCCCTATGGTATGGTCTGCGTTAGTATGGAATAAATCTAGCATTCCTAGACACTCATGTATCACCTCGCTCGTCGTCCAATGAAAACTTACCACGATAGATAAGCTTATTACTTGGGGCTACCCTACTAACCCCCTTTGCTCCTTGTGTGGAACCAACCCTGAATGAGATGATCGTTTTTTCACGTGTTGTAGCTACTCAAAGAAAATTTGGAACTTCTTTACTCAAAACCTCAACATGCCCCCCACTCCAAATCATTGGCATGATTGGATTAATAAAACAGCTTCATAGTCACCTAGCTAGAGTGGGCAAAACTATCATAGAAAAGTCATCTTCTACATTGTAATATACCATATATAGAAGGAAAAAACAAAAGGTTATTCAAATATACATAATCTCTTTGTTCTGCCGTCGGCCACAAGATTTTATATAATATCTGATACCGATTATTTGGCACCATAGATCTAATATATTTGTAGCCATCCTATTAAACCCTTTAGGATAATACGTTTTCTAACCTCATGTATAGGCCAATTTAGCCTTGTAATCAATTTTCTCGCCAAGTATCTAGGGAATGGCCTGATGTATCTGTATACATTGTATTTTCATATATTTTATGCTTTATTTATAGAAAAACAATACTATAACTAATGAATCAAGAATTAGAATTAGTTGAGGTTGTTAGTTAGTTAATAATTTTTCATCCTCTCAATATGAGACCGGAAGAAATCTTGGAAGCTCATCTTGGACTGAAGCTGAGCTAAAATGTCAAATTAATGAACTCGTTCATAAACCAAGCCTATAAGGCCACACAAGAGGCCATATTGAGCATTGACTTAAAATGTCAAATTAGTGAACTAGTTAATAAACCAAACCTATAAGGCCACGTAAGAGACCATACTAAGCTTTGATTTAAAATGTCAAATTAGCGAACTAGTTAATCAATAAAGCATATATAGTCACAGAAGAGGTCATACTATGTCTTGGATCACGAGTCAAATACATATCCGACCTCACAAAAAATAAAAAGTATAAATATGTTTCCAAAATAAGTATGATACCAAGATAAAAATAAAGTTATGAAAAAAATGTTCAAATATAAAATTTTCCTCAATAAGAACTTCGTCAACTTGACCAATAAATACGAGGAGGACGAGATGCATTTATGGAAAATTACTTGATAGATATTTGATTTAACATGACGAAATGAAGTATGAAGACCTGAAAATATTCATTTAACAACATGAGATGAATTTCATTTATTAATTTTGAATACATTGAATTAAATAAATTGGAAGGAATTTACCTTGACAAATTGGATCAGGTTTAAATCAGCATACCTTGTCTAAGGACCTAGTCATACTCAAACTTTTTCATGCTCCACCTCTTCACGCTCAGTTGCGAACCTCGTCAAAAGACCTCATCCAAATAATTCGTTTAAGGAACTCGCTATACACAACCTTGTTTAAGGACTTTATCATGCTCAAACTCATATAAAGATATTTTCATGCTCATCCTCGTCATGCTCAAGCTTATCTAAGGTTATTGTCATGCTCAACCTCATCATGCTTAGTTGAGGATCTCGTCTAAGGACTTTGTTAAGATTATCATCGTCTAAGGACCTCAGCCTTGCCATGATCATCCTTGTTTAGGTACCTTTTCATGCTCATCCTCATCTTCATAAATAATATTGTTCATACGCATTAGAAATATTTGTAAGGAGGTTGTAATCGAATTACACATGTAATATTTTAATTGGGTTAAAATTTAATGTAAACACTATAAATAAGGGCACTAGCCTCATTTGAGGGAGAAATCTTGATTGGACAATAATAAATACTTTCTCCCTCTAATTTATTTTTAAAAAACCTTTTTTCTCTTTAGATTTTTTTGGTCTTTTATTAGCTAATATGCCTCACCGAGGAATTAATTAGATTTGTCAAGAAAAGAGGGTTTGAAAAGTTAGAAGATAATGAAAAAGGTAATCATCTAGAGAAGAGAAAAGAAAAAGATATAGACGAGACTTGTAAATTATTTAGGTGACGAATCTTCTTTACATATAAATAGGCATCCAATATCATTACTGATTTTTAATGCTGATAATTGGAAAGGGTTGGTAACTCCACAGGAAGATACTATGTTGGTTACTCTAGAAATTGTTGGAGTAATAACTTATAGGATTATGATTTGCAAATGAAATTTGGTTTACATCTTATATAATAACAATTATGAACAAATGGTTGAGATATATCCATATGAAAAAACTCAAAGACATTTGGTAAGTTTTATGGGAAGATTAATTGTGTGTTCGAGTGAAATAGAATTGAATGTGACAGTTGGTTTTAGGATAACTAAAACAATTATGGATACTTTGTTCATGATATTGGATACTTCATGGTTGTGTAATTGAAATTTTATATGGTGTAACGAACCCTTTTAAATCGTTATCATTAAAAATAAAAATTGGTTTTGGTCCCATATTCATATGTAAGGATGATTCATCAACGAAGTGAACCTCTAAATAGTGTCTATAATTCTTTTTAGATTTATTATAAAATCCAGCTAAAATGTTTCCTATTGAAATGATACATAACTCTTTTCATTATCTCAGCTCTTCCACGGATCGTTACTTTTATCATTTATTTCTAATTTATAAAACCCTTTATTTTTTACAAACTCAATTAAATCTTTATTTTATATTAGTATTTAGAACCGTATTTTTTAACTATAAATAATATCATATCTTATGACCATGGTCATTATAATAAGTGAAAATATATCTCTTAGATATTTCGTGATATGGAGCATACATCACTATGGGAGGCTTGTAAGTTACCTTATCAATGGTCATAAATTGTTGCAATTCTTTATTTGAGTGATCTAAACCTCTTATTTCCATTTTCATAGTATGAAAATCTATCCATATTCGTCTGTATTTTCCAACCTCATAATTCCTCGTATCATTTATCCTCTCTTTTTTCCAGTCGACATTTTTTCCAATTAAACTTTACTCCATATAAATCTATTTCGTCATGCTTTTCGATTTCGATAATTTTTTTTTATCTTTTTAAAAAATCTTGAATATTATCAACTAAGAATTTTATTATGTCCTCTAACAATTGGTTGCCTAAAAGAAGACCGTATTAAAATCAGCTAAATAAACTCTTTATTATGACACTTCCAAACTATTTATTTTCACGACGAACGTCTAAACATAATTTTTTAACGCTTTAGTCATTTTCATAATAAAGACATAATAAAATCACCATAATTTTTAATAGCTTTATTCTCAATAAACTGACTTTTAAATGCACTTTAAAGCTCTTCAAAATTAGAAATTGATCCAAAAAGAAAATTATTGTACCAAACCAAAATGTTTCCTCTAATATTCATAGAGAAAGTTTGGCAAAAAAAGAGTATCATAAGGATTAAAACCTAACATTGTATTTTGAAACTGCTTCAACTAATGTTCAGGATCCACAATCTAGTCATATTATCCATTTTATTCAGGTAATATTTTCTAGGTAACTCTCCCCCAAAATATCTTGAGAAAAATATGATTGTATTAAGTTATACGAGGGTATTTTAAATGTTCCTTGATGGATCTCAAACATCTGTTATTTATTTTTGTTAACGTTTTCTTTTGTAACTATTTCATTAATATAGTTAATCTTTTTCATTGATTACTTTTATTTCAATTCATTCATTTTGAATTATATTTTCATTCACACCAAAGTTTAGTTAATAGTTATGGTCCTTGGTCATTACTTTTTTAGTCAATATTGTAATATTTTAAAAATTTGTTACATTATCGTCCTTCCTTTCTTGTCTCTTTCCATTTGCAAAAACATTATATCCATATTGTTTTTGTTGTGATTCATTCAATTATATTCCTAAAATATTCAAATCAACAGATACTTGAGGATTTGTTTCATTAGCATATTACATGGTGGTGGAGACACTTAAAGTAGGCATCAAGGTTACAGGAGAATCACCTCATACTTTATTTTTCCCACGAACTAGCGAAACGATGTTGAAAATTTCACACATTAACAATTGAAGATTTTTTATTATCCCATACTTCATTGTATTCACAAGCTGACGAAGTAATGTCAATGTTTCTTACATTTATAGATAGAGATGCAATGTTAAAGACTAAAGATGTACGGTTACACCGTATTTCTGTGTCTCTACAAGATAGAGAGACCATGTTAAAATTTGCTGATACTGGAACTAAGGATTAAGAGCCATGAACTGAATGTCCACGAGAAGCTTCATTATCTATCTTAAGTGATTCATTGACACACGGACGGCGGAAAAATGTCATGAGGTAAAAACTCGTCAAAACAAATTTTGGTTGAACTTAAGACTCAACAACTCAAGAATTAAAATGAAAAAAATAAATTTTATTAGTGAGAAATCAATCAGTTTTAAGTGAAGGTTTACATCTTTATTTATAAAAATATTTAATGACTAAAATGAGTAGATAAGTGATGCATGTAAATTTTCCATGTGACAGACATTTAAGAAATAAGTTGTTACATATATTATTAATTTGACTAATATGCCCTTGAACCACCTATGATATTTAAGTAATAATATTATATTAAACTAAAAGCTTCTTGAACCCCTTTGGATCTTCCAAGTTAGTTTAATCTTCTCGATATAATTTCCATTCTGATCGCCTTAACCCATCTTTATTTTCTTTTCTTTTATTACTTAAGTCGCTTAAACCATAAGAATTCATATCATATGCTCTTCACTCCTCTTCTTGTTATATTTTTGTCTATCTCGTCTATATTTTTTATTGTGATATACTATTTTTATCTTATGTTTTTTGTTTTCCTTAGCTCATCTCAATTTCCAATTCTCATAGCTCGTCATCATTCACTTTAATGTTAAAACTATAATATTTATATTTTAATAGTAGTAAGTACTAATTCTTATATGTCATGCATCATCGTGTATTATATGTCTTATCATATTGATTTTACCTCATATATAAAAGGTATGCCTTATTAGGAATATACCATTATTAACGAATCTATATATGAAGTGTGAATTGAGAATGTTTTTATAAATGCTAATGTGAATCGAGAATGACTTTATTGTTGATTCACAATTTGCATTTAGGAAAAAGCAATTACCCTTAATTCACGAATCCTACTTAGTAAATCTTTTATCTTAAATAACGATTTACATTTGGAGAAAACAATTAGCCTTAATTTGCGATTGGTATTTAGTAGAACTAGTTACTCTTAATTTGTTATTCGCATTTAGCAAGTGTGAATTAAGACTTAACTCATATTACGAAAAAAAATCAAAACAAATATTTGCTTAAGGATCTAGTTTTGTTCGTCTTGAAAAAACAAAATTGGATTTTCAAATCATCTTTTCGAGCTATGATTTGAAAGATACGTACTTTTAAAATTTTAAAATAAAAAAAATGAGAATAAAATATATACGTGAATTTTTTTTATATAAATAAAGGATATTGAAAATATTACATATATCTCATATACCTATTCATAACTTGTTTTTTTTTCCGATGCAAATGGTAATTGAATTTGATTTTGGATGTCCACTAATAACTGACCTTATTTTCAATTTATAACAGTGGACCTTGTCCGAAAAAATCTTACATGAATTAATTTAGAGTAAGTTACACATAACACCTCGAAAAAGATCAAAACTACTAATAACAGCCGAGACTTTCAAGTTTACAAAAAAAAATCTTACTACATAAAGTCTACAAAATATACTCATAGTGTATAAAAACATAAAAATCAAGAAGTCTCTCTCTCTCAAAGTAAAGATTTTTGCAACAAATTTTATTGAAATCTACAGCATTTCAACATAAATCAATTACTAAATCAAGTTTTCGGTAAGAAATTACTCTATTTTATCTTTAATACTTCAATTGGGGTGTTCTTAATTATTTTAAACCTTTGAATTTAATATATTTCAAACTCTAACTCAAAAACATCTAATTTATATATAAATATAGAAAAAAAAACTCATGAGTGCTATTTTTTTATTTCTTTTCAACCAAAATACTTTTAATTACGCAACTAGAACATAGTTGCTTTTTCCAAACAAATTTTGCAACCCGATTACTCCTAATTTTGCAACCAAATACAATAAAAAATTCCAAAAAAATATCCATCATGAATCTAGTCTTGTTCATCTTAAACCGACATTATTGGTATTTGATAAGGGAAACTCCTTCTTAAATTTAAAGCGAAGATAATACTTAATAATCAGAAAGAAAATAAATATGATGATAATAGTATTTTTTAATTTCTCGATGTAGTCTCCATAGAGACTTAAGTATTTATTTATGTTATTTACAATATTTTTCTACCAATCATTATTTTACATGTGTCATAACGGCTTAACAAATTTTTATTGATAACCTATTAAATGATGACACGTGCTCTTCTGTTGTAATTACTCAAACGAACTTTGTGTTTTTATGATGTTCATCGAAATGCTTCTTTATGACCCTTGTCTAACATCGTTTTGGTGACTTTCGTCTAAACACTTCTATACGAACCTCGTCTAACATCTTCTTGGTAGCCTTCATCTAAACACTTCTTGATGACCTCATCTAACTGTTTCTTTATGTCCCTCATCTTATTCCCTTTTGTGATCCTCTTCAAGCATCTTCTTCGTCTTAACTACGTCTATACAACCCTCATCCAATATTTTCTTAGTGATACTCATCTGAGCACTTCTTGGTGACCTTCATCTAACTGCTTCTTTACTTCTCTGGTCTTATCATATTTTATGATCCTTGTCTAATATCCTCTTTATTTTATACGTCTAGATACTTCTTTGTTACCTGCATCTTATCATTTTATTAGTCTCTGGTATGACCTTACCTCGTCATTATATGTAATACATATTATCTATAGGATATAGCCTTATCACGACTCCCTTTAGTTTTTAAAGTAAATTTTTTATTTATTTTTCTTAAGATTACTAAAAATATTTAGACGAGGAATCATTGGTAAATCCAATAATTCATTAATTTTATCTAATTAAAAAAATTAGGCGTGTATTAAAATCCTTCACTTCTTAGGTTTGTTGTGTCACGTATAAAAATTTAAATGCTTGGACCCTGTAAATTGTGACACATTTTTTAAAAATTGTATCTATTTCTTCAAATCATAATCATTTCCATTTTATTATTATTATATATTATTAAGTATATACATATATATTAAAAATATTTACTTTAAATATTGATAACATTTTTTCTTTTACCAACAAAATGGCTCGAAAGAGGAAAAAAACTTACCGGCTGTAGTGATGGACCAAACCTTACCGGTAGTAGAAAAATCTGATTATATATATATATATATATATTTAAAATGTTTTACCTATAAAAACATGTATGACGAAGAACATCAAGTTTTCATACGTATTTATGGTTTTCCTGATGATGGTGTTTAGTGCTCTTATCGGGTCGGGTTGGTCCGGGTTTGGACTGGACCGAGACCGACTCGGTAAGCTACTGGACGGGTCGAGTCCGGACCACTAAGAGAAGAGAGCCAAATATCATGGACCGAGACCGGCTCGTTAAGAGTCGAGTCGGTCCGGTCCGACTCTTAACAGGCGGGTTTGTTAGTTTATCATAAAAAATTTAGGGTTTTAATTAAAAATATACATTAGATAAAGAATTATATATATATATATATATATATATATATATATATATATATATATATATATATATATTTCTTATTGGGCTGGTTACGGGGCGGACCGGTCCAAACCGATAAAAGAATCGATCTAGAATTTTGGCTCCCAACCTACTGCATAAACTATCCGGACCGGTCTCAGGCGGGTCTTACCGGTCCGGTCCCGGGCGGGTTAACGGGTTTGGAGGCCCAATAATAGCTCTAATATTGTTACTCGTATTCCTAAACCTCACGAATTACCCCTTCAAGATGAAGAAGACGAAACATGTTTCTTTACTTTTATGCTTCATTGGGGTATTTGATATCCTCTTCCTAAATTTATCCAAAACTTCTTTAGACATATGCACATATTCCTCACTCAAACAGCCGTTAATGCATGGCGTACCATGCTTCGCGTGTTGCATAGTTCAAGAATGTTGAAAAAACTTGTTCGTGTTTTGGACTTCCTTACTAATGTTGATATTTTAAAATACACAAACACTTTTTTTATTTTATAAGCATTAAATACATGAATAAAATTTCCTTAGTCAATCTTTAGGATCTAAGGCCAGAGTTCTAAAATCATTCTAATGGTCTAATCTAAGGATTTTTGGACACTTATCATAAATAAATGTAATTTGAAAGAATTTGGTCATAAAAAGTAATTAACAACAACCTTGATTAACTAGTTAGTATTAAAGTGATTTCCAGACTGAAATCAGATCTCCACATAAGTCAGTTCTTATTGTTGGAGTTAGATATATAATTATGGTAACAAAAGAAAGTAGCAATACTGTCAAGCTTGATTTATCAATGAAGGGCTTATGCAGAGCGATAATGTCATAATTACCTTTAGTTTTAAGAGATTTGAGCCTTCTAACAGAGGTTTTATTGCCAACCCTACGAATATTCTAGTTTAAAATGTTTCTTGTCATTGATATCTGCTGGATGAGATTTATTAGGCTCATTATCTTTCAGAACTTTAATGATCAAAGAATTTTTATTTTTTAGGGTTTTAGTTTTTTGAGTTTTTTTGTTAAGTAAGTCCTTAAAGTCTTTATCAATCTTTTTCAATTTACTAGTAGGGGAATGAGGCATGCTTCCCGTATTCTCCCTATTAGGGATGTGATAGTAGGTAAAGTTAATATAATCAGAGGTACCATTACAATTGAAGCTAGGTTGCAGGGATTCAATGGCTTCAATCAAGACATCATCCTTGGAATAAAGATTCTAGTTCTGGACAGTTTGAGGTAAGCTATTATTAGAGTTATTGTTATCCATGACAGAATTGGTAGGCATTTTGTAATTGTTTTTTTTTTTACTTTTTTTTAAGAATATAAAAGTGTTTCAATTATTAGTATTGTTGCTGAGAATTTTGAATATTCTTACCAACAATTAAAGATTTAATACTAAACATAATAAGAGGAGATGCAGATTGATCAAGAATAGGATAATATTCAAATCGGTTGTTAGCTTTAGATTTATTTTACACTTAGTTGTCTTATGACTTTATGAGAATTTACGTATTAGAATATATTTTAATTTAATTTATTTGTCTAATTTGTTTTTAATAAATATATTAATAAATGTGATATTATAATATAATTTTGGGTGAAGTTTAAGATTTTTTATTTCCCTTATATTTCAAAATATACTCCACTTTGTTATTTCCTCCATAAAAAAAATTATTGATTTACCCTTATTTTAATTTTACTTCAAACACTCATATTTACCTTATTCTCCAGCAACCATAAAAAACCAAATCTACCTTAATTTTTTTAGCAACCTTCTACTCATCATATTTACTTCCACCCATAAAATCTAATCCTATATAAATACACAGTCATCAACTCTTTTAATAGAGAAAAAAACATAGCCACCATTTTTATTTCAAGCAACCTATCAAAGATAAAAATCTATTTTAAATCTTTTTTTAATCTATCGGTTGGCAAGAGTTCCAGGAAGTTGGTTGTACTATGAATAATGAGGTCCTCAAACTCGATATACAGAAAAATTACAGTTCCCCGAACTCTCTTGCTGTGATTTTTTTAAAATTTGTTTCCTGCATATTGAGTTCCATGAATATATTTTTTGTTTCTTTGGTATCGAATTAATTTTATAAAACTTTAGAAATCTGTTTTGATTTGTTTATTTTTTTTAAAAAAAATTCAACTTGTTTTTTTATTTCTGACTCTCTAATATTTGTTTGTTGCGATTTTACAAGATTAAATTGTTTTTTGGTTGATTTGGTGATGTTATGAGGTGTTTGGATATTTGGTTGAAGTGTCTTCCTTTTTCATGATTAATTTTTAAGAAATTTGAGTTTTTTTTTTGTTTTTAGGGTTTAATTTTAGAAGTTAAATGATATATGTTGGCTGTAATTTGATTTTTTTTTCAGAGGGAACCCGCAGCCGCTACTCAAAGTGCAATGAGTGCGCACAGGGTAAACCCTCAGTCTGACGCGATAGCCTGCAAACCAATGCCAGAAGGTAAACCACACATGGTGACAGGCTCAGCCGAGAAAGCGTATGTAGAGGGACTCGAACTCATGACCATTGGTCACGAGCATACCATACTCAACCAACTCGGCTACCCCGGAGTCAAATTGACTTAATGATATGTTTGTTGGAATAAGGGTTGAATAGTGAATAGTGACATCAAAATATAAATTAGAAAATAAATTGAGAACAAAAAGTAAAAACAAATGTTTGGGTATTTTTTTAAAAATTTGAAAAATAAAATAATAAATCTTATAGAAAATAACTTCACCCAATTTGCAATGGTAATAAATCGTAACGAACATTGAATATTTACTTTATGAGATACAAACCAATCCATCCAACTAAACATGGATAAAACATTTTTAAATGCCACTTGGCCTTTGCCGTCACTACTAAGACAGCCTATTTTCAAGATCTGCTATCTCACTTCATCTAGCGATCTGACAAGTATACACTTGAATTGATCGGATAAAAACCAATCCATCCAACTAAACAAAGGACTGACTTGTAATTTCACTCTCCTTTATGCTTCACTGTCTGCTCAGCAGCCATACCCGATTTGGCATTTTCCGAGAAACTCACAATTTCCGGTAAGTCGTTGCGATATTTTCTCTCTAGAAGCCTCTACTTCCTCCCTTCGTTTCTTACGAATTCGATTTCGCGTTATAAATTTTACAATTTTTATCAATTTATTTCATTTCTGGAATTATAGGTTAAGAAGCTTTATCAAATCGGAAATGACGCCTCCGATTCTCTCTTTGGCTTTACCTTCCGATACCGGTCGAGTCCTAAGTATTCAATCGCACACAGTTCAGGTATCAACCGATCTTATCATGTCATCTTTTACGTTTTCGAGGAAACTTCTTAGAAATGAGTGGTTTTGGCTATTGTAATGTAATCCTAGAGGAGAGAAATAGTTTTGTTGGTAATCTTGGTGTAAGTTTTCGCTCATATTTTGATTTAGATTCAGTTTTTCATATCTGACTTTGGCATTTGTAAATGGAATGTGAAAGAACAATTGAATTACTTCCTGCTAGTATGATCTTTAGCCGCTAAGAACCATGGTTGGTCACCGTCACTTGTCTCAAAACACAGCCACTCATGTTACATTTATATCAAAACCCCACTTTTGTTGTTTTTTTTTGCATCTATGGCCACTCGCGGTGACCATAAATGGAAATAGTGATCACGGGTGCAACAAAGGGGCTGTTTTGATACAAATATAACATTAACTAACCATGGTTTTTAGCCGATCTTTAGCTATCAGGACCACATGAATCAGTAGTAATTGATGATAATTATCATACTGAAGCTTGTCAACCTAGGCAATGTAGTTTAGTGATAATTATCAAACACATAACAGGTTTCTCTTAAATCACATCATTCAAAGTTGATGTATTTCTGCATCGAATTCGAACTGCCATGTAAAATTGTATACCAGTTATTTTTATTTATTCCGTTGCAAATTTACTGAATGTGGATACCTTTCTCAAGCATACGGTTAAAAATTTCGAGCCCTCAATGTCTAGATTGGTTATGACTGCATTGTCTCATTGAAGTATTAGAAATTTTTCGATTTGAAGTCTTGGTTTCTATCTTGACCATATAATTCCTTCTAGGGATATGTTGGGAATAAATCAGCCGTCTTTCCTCTTCAACTACTGGGGTATGATGTAGATCCAATAAACTCAGTACAGTTCTCAAATCACACAGGCAAGCTACTTGTACCTGGTCTCAGAATCCTAAGGCTCGTTATGTGGCGTGGTGCTGTCTGTCTGTCTAGCTTTTTAACTTAAGAATATTGTAGGATACCCAACATTTAAGGGACAAGTTTTGGATGGAAGACAGCTATGCGATATAGTAGAAGGTCTTGAAGCAAATGACTTGTTGTACTACACTCATTTATTGACAGGTATCTTGAATTTAGTTATTATATTCCTTGTTTGATCTATAAAAAAGGTCCATGTGTGGTACTGTAGGTGCTATTTGTCTATGTTTTTACTTTTCATATGGTCTTAAATTAAGTAGGAACTTGCATTTGAAATCTGGAACAGTGTAGTTGAAACTGAGCAACTATTTTTTTTCCCTATGCAATTTAGAAAATATGTTTATTTGTGATTTTTTCTGATCTAGTTACACATTTAGTTCGTTGCTCCTTGTATATAAATGATGTTTCATAACTATATAATCTCGTAAGCTATAGATTTAGAGGGACAACGAATGAGACATAGAAGCCTTTAGTCCAGGCTTAGTTGAAGACTTCAAATTTAAAGTACTGACAAAAAATCTAGCCCACTCTGTGTCTCTTTCCATTAACAGTGAGGAGATTTTCAACTATGGTATGGGACTCTATTCTGAATCACATAACAGATAACACTCTTGTAGACCCACAGCAAACGTGTGAGTCTATGCAGTCTTTTGCATTTGTAATGGATCGGAAAATGAAAGTAAAGCTGTTAAACCTTTTCGGGGGGATTGGGTTACTAATCAGTTTTGGCACAACATCATTCTCAGTTATCTGTCTGTAACGACAGTTTTATCTGAATATAAAACTTGTAAAGAAGCCAGTGACTCAACACCAAACAACTCTTTTTGGTTGTCTCTTCTTATTATATTCTGATACACGTATTGTTTACCTGCAGCTCATTGTTGCAATGATATTCTACTTTCGGGGGGGGTCCTATATAAGTTTGTGTATTTGATGTGTACCATTTTCATTGCAGGTTATATTGGCTCAGTTTCATTTTTAAATTCTGTGCTGGAAATTGTCCATAAACTTCGTTCCATAAATCCGAATCTTACATATGGTAAGTTTTATATATCCAAAATGCTTTTAAAAATAGTTTACCGTCCTTTTCTTGTTTCAAAATCTAGTACCTAATATCTTGACTGATTTTCCTTATGATATAGACTTCATGCCTTTAAGATTGTATATGAAGGTAGAATAGCCACAAAATAGGGACCATGCAAGAGCAAGCAGTAATATGCTGCAGGCAATGTTATAAACGATGATCGAGTCAGTCTGATTTTTTTTTATTCAGTAAGCTTTCATTTGAAGATTGTAATAAAATCGGCACGCAGTTGGACTTTTTTTTTATAGGCTTGCGACTGTTTTGTTTAGCAGAAACAATGCAAATCAGATCTGTGGTTCTTTTATTGTATTTAATATTTAGTCTTTAGTAACATGATTGTTTTTGTACTACCATGTTGGAAAAAATTGTCTTATTGTACATAAGTTTCTCATTTATGTGGTGGTGTAAGAACCTGTTCTTCTCAAGGATTTAACAGAGATTAAAAAATGTTGCTAGAAATACGAGCATCAAAGTCTTTGTAACACACTAAACTATAATCATTTAGTAGAAGGGTGGTTGTATTCCTTATCGTTAACTTTAAGCCTTGGTCAAATGGTCATCTGATGCATTGCTTACAATCAGAAGTTGCAACTCTATGTTAATATGTCTATATTTACCTGGTCTCTAAAGTGCGCTTTTGGCCTAGTTTGTGATCCGGTCATGGGTGATGAAGGAAAGCTTTATGTCCCTCAAGAGCTGGTATCAGTTTACCGTGAGAAGGTGAACAGTATAGTTTCATGTTTGTGTAAATATGTTTTTGTACACCTTGCGCTGAAGTTTTGCTTACTTAAGTAGATAAATCATTTTCTTGATAAAATCGTTTTACGAATCAGATGAAGTAATAACGCTTCTTTTGGCCAGGTTGTCCCCTTAGCATCGATGTTGACTCCTAACCAGTTTGAAGCAGAACAGTTGACAGGATGCAAGTAATTTGTAAATTTTTATGTTGTTTATTGTTTCTGATTTTAAATAAATTTGTCTGTGTACTGTCATTTTTACGCTTAACTTGAAGGCATGGTAAATTATCTTGATATAGTGTTCATTGGCCAATGGATAGTAAATGTTCTCTAGTTAGCAAGTACAGTATCCGAGTTACCTAAGCTGCTTTTACCAGCATGTCTTAGTAAATGCTTTAATACCTGGCTTCCAAAATTAAGCTCAGAGTATACTGTCTGTTTAGTGCATATCCTTTTTCATGTTACACAATTTATGTTCAGTGCATATCCATTTTCATGTTACAGAATTGGGTCTGAAGATGAAGGAAGGGAAGCCTGTAACAAGATTCATGCTGCTGGCCCATCAAAGGTTTTTTTAAACTTCTATCATTATTGACTTATATTTTCTTTATTTTCATTCATGTCGTCCATACGTCACTCTTACATCTTCAATATAACTGAAAGTCTTAGATATGAAAGAGCTAGTGGCCCATTGTGTACTAGGGAAAAGTTATATAAATCTGTACTTCAAATATAACCGACGAAGACTAACATCCTTGCTACCTATACAAGCTCAATTTCAATACGCAAATACTACAATAACTAGAGCAAATACACATGCCTGCTCCCTGAATGATGACAGATTTCAATTTTTTTTAAATACATTTTTTCAAAAGAAAATTGTAAGATAGGAAACTGAGTCCGAAAAATTAACTCTCAAAAGTACTAAGCTGGAAGATTTCATGTGTTACTTACTTACTAAGAAAAAAAAATAGACCTTCGACCCTACAACTAATGAGAATCTGGTCCTACCTTAAACCCTCTGCTAGCGTTATAGCATCACTTAGTCATACGCGCGTAGCAGAAATTTAAGGGAAAGCTATTGTCGTGAGAGAAACACGTTGACAACTACTCTGCAGATATGATTTGACTTCTCATTTTGTCTTATTTGGAAGGATAACATTTGCAATTTGATTGATTTCAGGTTGTAATAACGAGCGTTAACATTAATGGTGTTCTTTTCCTCATTGGAAGTCATAAAAAAGACAAGGTGTGTCTTTTAGTAAACGGGAGTCTAAATGGGACTTAGTTTGACTACATTTCAATATGTTTCAAGTATCTGGAGATGATCAGATGTTAAGTATCGTAGCAGATAATATGCAAAACAAATAATTTATTTACTGTCAAATTTAGGTGAAATTTTGGGGCCTTTTATTGTCTTTTGGCATTTTTATATGGCTGCTACTGTTGTAGTCCTCAAGGTCCATATCTTGACTTCTATTGTCGGTGGTGTTCAACTTGTTGCAGTGTACATTAAAGATTACTTATCTTTTTCGGATGTATTAAAAGTATTATGTTTCTACTGTAGGGCCACCCCCCTGAGCAGTTCAAGATCGTTATACCCAAAATACCTGCTTATTTCACGGTATATGAAATTTCTTTATTAGTATCGTGTATGTGCGGATGAAAGTCTGAACTTAGCACGTATGAATTGCAAATTGCGTGCACATAGTCACTATTGGTAATGTCAGGCAAATGTATGAGTACTTTTTTGGGTCAGGTTAGATCTGGATTCCATAGTGATTGATCAAGTTTCTGTTGCTAGTATTGTCATATTATCCAAAGCAGATATCCTATAAAGTATTAAGCTGTTTGTATATAAAATCATCATGGTGTTAAAAGTAAATTTTTCTTGTCTCGTGGAACCTTTTAAGAGTAAACAGAAAATACACTATATACATACTGATAAGTGAACATTTTAAATATGACTCTCTCAGCAGAGCTTGGAGGGTTCAGATTTAGGTGTAGTTCTTTACATGAATGAACCAATGTGTGTGTCAGCTCAATAGGGGTCCGAATTTGGCGGTACCTTGAGTGGGTGAAATTGCCATTGCCATTGCCACCCCCATCTTTTCAATTTTCTAGAAAGAAACAAATTCCCTTGTATAATATTTCTATACTCAGTAGGCAGGTACCTTAAATAATTTCAAACCTTTGAAGTTTGATCTCTTTCTTATTTTTTTCTATTCCTTGTAGCTTATACCTCTGAAATAAATTTTCAACATTATGTAGAGACACACTTAATTTGTTTCTTCATTGGGATGCTTGCTTTGGCACATCTATGTGCATGTTTATAGGGGACAGGAGATCTAACAACGGCACTTCTTCTTGGCTGGAGTAACGTAATTACTATCTACTCTAACCAATTTAATCTATTCAGCTCCTGAGTTTCTTTGTCTCTGTAGAGGCCTGTGTTTTCTTCTGATGCTATTTTTTTCCTGTGCTTTTTAGAAATTTCCTGACAACCTCGACAAAGCAGCTGAGCTTGCAGTGTCTAGCTTACAGGTTCTTTCCTTTCGTACTCATGACTTATCCCTATATTCCCCATTCCATAAAATATTGGTTTCTCTTGCTTAGGTTCCGACATTCTAAAACTTGTTTAAATGTCAAAATGGTTGTTATGTATGTGTATTTTCGACATGTTAGAGGCTTTGTTTGGTTTATAACAACAGGCATATTATTCTTGCAGGCACTTCTACAAAGGACAGTGAATGATTATAAAGCTGCTGGATATGATCCCAAAGCAAGTAGTTTAGAGATTCGGCTGATACAAAGTCAGGATGATATCCGCAAGCCACAAATCCGATTCAAAGCTCAGATATACAGCTAGTTGGCTAAATGATGCACAATTCAACGTAACCATTGTGTGCGTTTTCCTTATTCAAATGAAGATGGTAGTTTAAGTTACAAAGAAAAGTTAAAAGTAAAAGAGATATAGCCATTGTTTCATTTAATTTGGGTACTAAATTTAATGTTTTAACAACTCAAATATTGTTAAAACTCGTTTCATATTTTTTTATTAATGTTTTATATATAAATGTATATGAAACTTTCATTTGGATTTTTTTAAAAACGTTTTTTTAAATTTATAAATGGGTTATTTTCATTATAATACCAAAATAAGATACTAATCTAATTCTAGTCCATCCTAAAATGTCCATTTCTTTTTATGGTCTAAAAAAAGTTTTTTAAATTATTTTAATACAAAAAAATTCAAAAGTATCTATCTTACCGAAACTGTTTTACCAACCTTTGTTTGTATTATAATCTAGTAACTTCTATTAAAGTATAAGTTTTTTTTTAAAATTCGGATCTTTTGATTTATAATTTTAAAAATAAAATCGAAAGCACCGTTGTGTTTATATTTACGAGACAAATCAAACAAGTGGTCTATATGATATGTTTCGAACAAAAAATTAAAACTACTAAAAAACAAAAGCCTAACCCTCTTAAAAATTTAAAACTGCTAATTAACAGATTTAAGTTTTCTAATACCGCTAATTAGCAGTTTTTATATAATTCAATTAAGTTTTAACAGTTTTAATTTTTAGTAGTTTTAAAACTGCTAAACAAGGCATTTTTAACAGTTTTAAAAAAATTCTCAAAACATATCATTTGCACCACTTGTTTAATTAGCCTGGAGAAAAGAAACATAACCGTGGTTTCATATTTTTTTTTGAATTATATTTAAAAAGATACAGATTTTTTAAGAAAAAGAAAAAAAACTATTTTTTTCTTTAGAAGATATTGTAGAATAATACAAGCCAAGGGTATTAGAGTATTTTGTCTCGTGCTTCGTACCAAATATTGATAGGGATCTTATTTGGTATTAAATATTGATTTTAACAAATTTTGGGATTTATATGGGAGTTATATATATATATATATATATATATATAGGAATCACTTGTTTTAAACAATAAATAATCTCTTTTGAGATATTTATATATTTTTTCAATATTTAAATTAAAAAAGAATTTTTTGTTTTAACAATTTTTTTATTTTTTTATTTTTAATTACGATATTTTCGTTCATGTTTCTTTTAACTAATCCTCAATCGTTTATTTTCATTACATACCTGAATCCCAACATGTAATTTATTTGCACAAGTGCCTGAGGTGATACACTAGAAACTCTAATGTATTACATTCTCTTGAAATAAGACACATTGATGATTTATTAATTACAGGGTCGAACGACAACTTACCTGTATGGTAACTCTTACCTGATGATTGGCTTCATTGAGGACAATCTAAGAGGATTTACAACACCCCACCAAAATGCGATGATAATTACAATAGAGATTGTTAGGGTAGAGGTGAAGCAAATAATGATTGACACTTATACCTCGTCTAACATACTATACAAAAACACTTATGAGAAGATGTATGGTGTCCCAACCTTAATACCATCTTAGAGGATTTTGATTAAGATTTGGGGCATATGAAAAAGCAGTAGGCGAGATGAACTTAGATGTAGTTTTGGGATAACAAGAATTCAAAAAAAATGCCCAATATGTGTTTAGGACAGTGGATGAGTGTTCTTTACAAAATGCACTTTTGGAAAATCCATGGTTCGATTACATGCATGTTGTATAAAAAATACATCAGTGCCTTCGATACATAGTGGATGAAAAAGTTGGTGCGATAAGAGTAAACCATAGAACGTAAATGGAGTGTAGCTTTTAAAAAATAGCACCCATAAGGGACCTATGTTATCTTTGATAACATAGATGACCTTAGAGATGCCCCTCACTTAGTCGAGTTAGGGGAACATGTGGAATGCATTATAGTTAAGGAAAATAAAGTCTTTCACTTTGTTCAAGACATACCATATAATATTAGGTATAAGTTATTAGACTTTTTTAACAAAAAAAGGTTGGATATATATATTTTTAGATTGCCCAGGATGTGACTGGAGTCCGTGCCAAAGTTGTGTTTCATAAGCTATCCATATTTCAGCCAATTAAGCAGAACATACGGTCATTCTTCTAACAAAAACTAGAAACAATAGTGAATGAGGTAGACAAACTCAACGCAGTAGGTTAGATTAGTTAGGCATATTACCCAATTTAGTGAACAAAAACAATGACAAATTGAGTATGTATGTTGAATTCACAATTTTTAACAAAAATTGCTCGAAATATTTATTTTATCTACAAAAAATTGATTAGAAAATGCAACTTCAGGAACTAAGATGTTATCCTTCATGAATCCTTGTTCAAATTACAACTAAATTCCAATATATAAATATGATGAGAAACACACAACCTTCATCACCGAGAGAGGATTTCATTGCTATAACATTATGCATTTGGGGTTGAAGAATGTTGGGGTGACATTTTAGAGGTTCCTCAATAGAAGTTTTGAAACCCAACGACCTGACCCTACAAGAATATATTGATGAATGTTGGTCACTAGCAGCCAAAATGAAGACCATTTGACGAACATGTCTTACAAATCTCAAAAGAATCAACTTAAAGCTAATTTTAAAGAAATGTAAATTTGGTGTAAGGGAAGTTTTTGGGATGCATGGTCAGTGAAAAAGGAATTGAAAAAACCTAAAAAACTCTCAAAATTAGCTATAATGCATCCTCCCCTATACATAAAGAAGTTTAAATACTGATAGGAAGGCTGGCTACACTAAACAAAGTTATTTCAACATCTTCATATAAGTTTCAGCCCTTCTTTCAAACAGTAAAAGGAGTGAGGAGATTCAATTGGACCCCATCTTGTGATTAATATTTCAACAACATCAAAAACTCTTAACCTCTCTATAATTATTAACAAACCTAAACTCGAATGAGTCTTCTTTTTATATTTGGAAATATCAAATTATGGTGTTATTGGAGATCTAATTAGAAAAAAAAATGTATAGGCTACGAAAAATGAGACCTTACTTTTAGGCTCATACCATCATAATAAGAACTTCATTTCCTTTATAAAACGTATTACAAAAGCCTGATATATCTCGAAAACTGACTCGACGCTCACAAGAGTTAGAAGAATATGACATCAAATTTGATCAGAGAACTGTAATTAAGATCAAGAATTATTGGACTTCATAACAATTTTTTAATAAGAAATACTAGTGCTTTCGGCGGAACAACTAGAATCGAGTTGACAAGTGAGAACATATGGAGGAAACAATAATTTGGGCTCTTGAGCATGAATTCAACTAACATCCCCCACAAGAAAAATTATGGGCCTTGTTATAAAAATTGATTTCTTTACTTAACAAAAGACAGAGTATGAGGCTGCAATAGATGGCCTTCAGCTAGCAAAAATTGTGGGGGTAAAATGGTAAAGTTTTTTCACAAGCTCTGAGCTTGTGGTCAATCAAGATTTAGGACATGCAATGGATAAAAAGTAGAAATTAATCCAGTACCTTAAAAACGTATACGATATGCAGCTCTATTTGAACAATTACCAAAGACATCAAACACAATTGCTAATGTTAAGGCCTCTTTAGCCTATACAAATTCAACATAAAAAATAATCCTTTAATAAAAACCATAAATTACACTACCAAACAGATTCTTGTCTACAGCTTCGGATTTAGTGGTCATGCTCATGGAAGGGTATGAAGATGAGATAATTGGAGGTACCTTATCATATAATACCTCGTAGAATGAAAACTCATAGAAAATAAAACATAAGTTAGGCATATCAGAATAAAGTCAACAAGATTTGTGCGGAAATTGAAACTTTATACATATAGGGAATCCCAAAGGCTTTTCTACGATGTCACTGACATGAACATGTAGATTTTGTAGTAAAATAACTTCATTAAGGAGAAGGAATTTCCCACGGTGGTTACAAGGCATTAGATAGAAAAATACTACTACAAGGATATTGATGACCTATAATCAATAAAGACGCAAGAAGTTTGTCAAGCATTTGGACACTTTTGAATATTTTGCCATTCCTTTTGGCATATGAGGTCTTAACATTATAGAGCCCCTTACAAAGGCTTCAAAAGAAAGATATTTTTAATTGGTCGTTTTGGACTACTTTTAAAAGTGGGTAGAAAAACTACTGCTAGAAAAAATAACTGCAAAAAACCCTATCCATTTCTTAAAAACAAACATACGTTGCAGTTATAGAATTCTGAGAGTCATGAAAATAGAACATAATTCCAAAATGATCAATTATCACTATTCTGTAGAACAAAAGGTATAAAACAAATTTTGTCTTCTTTTTTTCATTCACATGCATACGGTCAAGTTGAGATTACAAATATATTAAAAGAAAATATCTAAAAAACGTCCTGGAAGGAGAATAAATGAATTGTCCTTTATTGAATGATATTTTATGGTCTTACAAAACTACACTAACAATTATAACGGGCAAAACCTCTTTTTCCTTGGTATATGGAATGTAAGTAGTATTGTCGGGCGAAACCTTTATACCTATATATAAAATAGAAAATTATGAGGAAAGAAGCAATAGTGAAGCCAAAAGTGCAAAACTTGATCTTATTGAAGAGTAATGTTGAAGACTCATATAAAATCTGAACACTACAAAATCTTATGAATATTATATACAATTCAAGAGTCTACTTCAGAAGCTTTGAGGTTGAAGATAAATTCATCGGAAGAGTGTTCCTCCACACTAAAGAAAAAAACAATAAGGTCCATATACAATAGAGTCAAAGTTCAAGTATGGAACATATATGATATTGGACAAGGAAGGATGATAGCTTCAACATCTTGGAAAATAGAGCGTCTCAAGCTCTACAATTCATAAAACACAACATAACTTTGTTTACCAACTTTATCTTAGTATTTCAGTTATAATTATTATTGTGTTTACTTATTAAACCTTCATTTTTTCAATACACGTTTTCTTACCTTGGTGGAATGACCTTTATACAAATACCTCATTAGATTTCCCGTTGACACTATATGGGATGTCTGGTCAAGATCTGAGCTATTTATCAGAGTTACAAATTCTAAGAAGAGAGCCTCATACGAAGAGGCCAAATACGAAGAGGCCACTAGAGATCCAATAAGCAGACCGATGGTCTCATATTACGATAATCAAACCCGAAGGCTCACACTCTTGATTGAGAATATCACATCCATATACAAAATAACACCCCCTCGTCACATGCTGACCCATAACAATGAAATATCACGTAAATACTTTTGTTCAAACCATATTGAACATGGATATTCGACTATCGACTTATGGAAAATGTAGGAGTAGATTCAGAGGTTAATCGATGGTGGCAGTTTGTTTAACTTGTCAAACTTAAGAAAGGATAACACTGTAAAAATAATAATACTGATGAGCCAATAAACGAGGGACCAGATCGAAGGCGAGACGACATGGACAAACAAGAGTGGTTACACATCATTTCTGATGAAGACACACTACCCGGGCTAACGCCCAACTCAAAAATAATAATAATTAGAGGTTCACTTGGTGGACGAGTACTCATACCATCACTACAGAAAGTTAGTACCCGACTTGCGTTTAACAATGATGATTTGAGAGGAGTTTCCACCCCTACAAAGATGCTTTGATAATCAACTTGGATATATTCCGCGTTATGATCACTCATGTTTTGGTAGATATAATTGCTCAGCCAACATTATTTTGAAGATCAGTTATGAAAGGATGATTGGGGTACTCCTCATGCAAACCAACTCACATACAATTTTTCACGAATGCAATTTGTCTAGCTGTGTTGGTGAAGTCGAACTCTTAGTGACTGTTGGTTACAGAAGTACATAGAAAATTATAAGAGCACTATTTATGATAGCCAAAACACTTAGCTTGTATAACGCGATTGTCAGATGACCTTGGTTAAACACGATTGAGGTTACGACCTCTTATTTTTTATAACACCTAAATTAACTAATCAAAAAACTGGTTTGAATAGTCAGAGGGAGTCATAAGACCGTTAGAATTTGTTATTTAATCTATTCAGATACGATGAAGCAAACTTTAAAAGTAATTAAAAAACCTGAAATGGAAGGGGGGGGATCGTCACTCTAATGAGAGTGGTCAACCAGGAGCTCAGGTGGTCGATTTAAGAGACACATGCATATGCAATGACCTCTCAGGAAGCATAGTCGAAGAGATGTTAACCAACAGAAATGTGGCTCGAATTGGAAGCTAACTGGCATACATTTGAAGCACATATTGATGGATTTATTGCGATAAAACTATGATGTTTTTTGCTTGAAGTGTTGATAGTGTTTCAGAAGTCAGTTTGTTTGTCATCTTCCACAAACTATCAGTTAATACGAGGCTTATACCGGTTTGTAAAAACCAAAGGTTTTTTCATCCAAGAAGATCGAAGTCATGATTGAAGAGGTTGAAAAACTACTTATATTTTGCCACATTCAAGAAGTGATATACCTAACTTGGTTCGCCGACCCCGCACTCGTCACAAATAAAAACAAACAGTGGGTTTTCCATAATCTTATAAGTCGTTATGACCAATATATTTGCAGACCTTCAGTGTCTATCAAAATTATCCGTATCTTGTCTCTGGCTATTCCTGCTACAATTACCATACCGTCCTCACGCGAGCCATCCACTTCTTTTATGTCATCATCCTCAAAACAGATTAACAGAAATGGACTTTGGTACAAGTGGCAAGGCGCCCCGCCTCCAACTGACTTTCCAAACTCACAATATGCCTTTTTAAAGATTTTTTTTGTTATTGCTAAATTATATCACCCCCAAAATTGTCAATGACTCAAAGAAAACAAACAATTAACTAACATTTACTTCTGCCACTGGATCCTCTACCAACATAACTTTATTCATATAAGACTTCAGATCCAAATAGTCTGAAGAAATATCAAAGGAATTGATAAGTTCTGAAATCATCAAAGTATTCTCTTGCTTTGGAGCTGTAACACATTACCTTGCAATTGGATCGCGCTCATTTTATTTTTAATGAACGTTGTTAATTTTCTATTTTCAATCAATACTTGGATATTTTATTTCAATAATATATAATCCTTCGAATCATGCCCGACATGTTATTTCAATAATTTTCTACTGCAGTAGAAGCCATAGAGCCGTATCACTTCCCTTTTACGTAAGCCTGCACATACTTTTACGGGGGTAAATTTGCAAGAAAATCACTCATTATGTCACCACCTTCACATAGAAAAACTGTTATTATATCTTTAAAAAGCTATCGAATGGGAGAATAAGCAAGACGATAGAAGAAACTCAACATCCTTTTTTATAGTCTCTGTTAGTATGTTCCAGTTTCGCTTTCAAATTCTGCATGAGATGGAAATAACAGTACGCATGATAGCAGTTTGGATACAAGACAGAAACACCATTAACGATACCAGAATGACGGTCTGAAATAAATGTGATCTGGTGATCCAATAAATGTGATCTGGCGATCCAACAAATGTGGTTTCAAACATCCCAAAAACCACATCCAATTGTCCCAATCTTCAATACTAACTATACCAACAGCAACAGGGAATAGTCCTGGAAAAAGGCAGATCAAATGAACACTACAACAGTACTCAAACGTTTAAAAAATGTACACATTTTGCATGCTGTCCTGGTACTTGTTCTCAAAATTCACGCTGCAAACTGTGTACAAGCATAAGCTGCGAATTAAGCACAGTTTCAAATATTTCCTAATTCGCAGCCTCAAATGCGAAATGTCAAAATTCCAACAACAAATGGTGTGCATATATAGGATGCGAACTGTCATCGCATAATTCGCATCCTCTATTGCCATATGTCATTACTTAAACAACACTGGTTAATTCGCAGCTTCGGATGCGAACTGTTGCACAACAATTTCAAACAAAAACATCATAACACATTCAGATTAACTAAATAAATGTAACTAATCGTTGTTGTCATCCTTTGCTACGGCAGTAAGCAAGGTACCCTTATACTTTCCATATAAGTGGGTTCCATCGACAAACAATATTGGACGGCATGAATGAAAACCCTGAAGGAACGAACCGAATGCTACAAAATAACGTTTGAATCGGTTTCCAGCTGATAACTCCAACTGGCAGTCTGAAATAATATCCCGGCTCTTCAAGAGTTTGAAGTATCCGCTTAGTAAACTAAAAGAACTTGAACTATCTCTGAAAACTCCCATTCTAGCCTTCTCTAAAGCATTCCATGACAAACGGTAAGAGATTTCATGACCGTAATCTTGTTTGACAGTCGATTGTTTGGTTCTGGCTGTCAACAAATGGCAAGTCCGTAGAGAATCCTGAATTTCCTCTACAGTCAAATCTGATGTCAAATGCTTGTGCCGCTTATGCTTATGCTTCTGGGAGAAAACAGGACTTCAAGCATGGTGCATAACATACTTCTTGATCGAAATCAAGCCGGTGCTGGAATCAATAGGTGCATAAAGCCTCTATTTGCACCCGTTTGTGAAATTATTTTCACAATAAGCAGTGATCTTAGTTGCTGTGTTGTGCAGGTATTTGAAAGTAAAACCATGCTGTAACGCAAACTTGCACAAAAATAACCTCAAACCGGCAACACCTTCTTCAAAATCTTGACCCACTCCTGTAATAGCATCAGCCCAACCAGCAGTAGTAAGTTGTTTTTTTATCTGCTCATAATTAACTAAACCGTTACTACTCTCCCCGCTAACTAGTTGATTGGGATATGGTTCTCCCAAATTCAAGCTACGCTCTTTACACTTTACACCACAATCCTTACCACCAGAGCTCTTATCAACATAACCTTTTTCACCAGAACCCTTATCGAAGACGTGTTTTTCTATGAGAAAACTAACCCGTTTTAAACGCTCTAAATCAAGATATAACACCAATCCAACAAAATCATTCTGGTTATTAAAGAAACAATTATTGTGATCCCCGCAGGAGTAGATAATTAGGTAGTCACCTGTGACAAGCTCCTCCCATGTGTTCTCCACATAAGCTTGGATACTTTGAAAGCTTTTAAACTCTGTGAAAGGCACAATTGCGGTTTGGTGACCATATTTAAAAATACAAACTCGTGATTTGGATATCTCTTAGCCTGCACAGAACAAGCTATTAGTTATTAGTCCCAAAAACTATGTGCAAATTATTTATTACTGCATCAAACATATCGCATCCTATCTTGCGATTTGTGTATATATACAAGCTGCGAACTGTGTTCAATTCGCATCCTATCCTGATAGTTGTTTGTAAATCAGCTAAAAAAAGTCCTAATATTTGTCTCGAAATACAATACTCTAAAAAGTTCTAGATAGTTCGCATCTTAGCATGCGAACCGTAAAAGCAACTAAAAAATACTGATATTTGTTTGAAAATGAAATACTTTAGAGTTCTACACAGTTTGCATCATAACATGCGAAAACGTAGAAAATTAACTAAAAAGTCCTGGTATTTGTTTGAAAATATAATACTCTAGAGTTCCACGTAGTTCGCATCATAACATGCGAAACATAAAAAGTAACTAAAAAAGTCCTGGTATTTGTTTGAAAATACAATACTCTAGAGTCCCACATAGTTCGCAACCCATCCTGAGTTTTGTAAGCAACTAAGATTAGTTGGATATGTTTGAACATCCATACAATTCACAGCATATTTGTAAGTAAATTTTGAAATTCTTTCATGTGATTCGCATGTCACCATGCGAATTGGTAATACAATTAGCATCTTCCTCATCGAATACATCAAACAATTCGCATCTTTCATGGAACGCCTGGATAACTAAAACTCGTAATCTACACATGTTTAACGTCCAAAATAAAAATCTAATGCACTACAAGATTAGTATATAACATCAGAAAATAAAGACATGAGTATATAACGACAAATATTAACAAAACAATAACAGATCACTGTAACAAAAAAAAAACAGAGAAAAGCTCGAAATCAGGCTATGGCGTCTAAAAACAGTAAAATATAACCTATTCCAACTGATAAAACCAACAAAATAACTTCGAAATCAGTAGGTAATTACGATTACCTGGGACCAGAAACACGATTACTTGAAAAACAACAGATTCATGTACGTAGAAACACGATCAGTTCCTGTACGTAGAAGACAGTGGTTAGATAGGTTTTACACCACAAACTAAATAAATAAACAGACCTTCTAACACTCCGATCACCAGAAAACGTGATTTCAACCGTGCTTCGTGGTAGTTCCTACGGTTAGGTGGTTAGAGCGGCTAAAAAATGCCCCCAAGGGGGTAGCCGAGTTGGTTGAGTATGACATTTTTATGACCAAAAGGTCATGAGTTCGAGTCCCTCTACATACGTTTTCTCGGCTGAGCCTGTCACCTTGTGTGGTTTACCTTCTGGCGTTGGTTTGCAGGCTATTGCGTCAGACTGAGGGTTTTACCCTGTGCGCACTCATTGAACTCTGAGTAGCGGCTGCGGGTTCCCTCCGAAAAAAAAGAGCGGCTAACAAATTCAAATCTTCAAAAAAGCTAGAAAAAATAGAAAGAAAACAGAAAATTATGTTTATATAGTGGGTTAAAGGTAGATAGGGTATTAAAATAATATTAGGTAGTAAGTGACAATAAGGTAGTTGAGTTGGGTATTAAGTAAAAATTGATCAAACCTTGGGTACTAGATGACAAAAGTATCGGTAAATAGCCACTCAAGTACATCCGTTGGTGGATACGATAACACCCCATTTTTCTAAACACATCCTTTTCTTGGAAGTGCTCCTACAAGCAAGTTCTTGTCCTCATCTTTTTTGACCACTTCATACGAACATCACAAGAATTCTAACGTTGTGTTCCTTTTTTCTCTTTATCCCCACATTCCCAGGCATCACCTAACTCATCGTCTGGATGTGAAGTACTCTACTCCTTTGACGATCGTTTTTTCTTCCCCAGTTTATTACTCATAAATGAGTCTTTTTTTTTCTTGGTCACATCTTTCTCAAGATATTCAGATTGCTACTGCAACGATTCTATTAAGAATCATTGCAGTAGCAATCCTTGCAAACTCTCCAAACTCGTTACCTCTATTATCGTTCCCAACATCAGTTTCGCATCCTCCGCCATAACAAGCTCTAGAATATGTCACAACCAGGCTACCAGATAGTTGAATTCCGTAAGTAGCACATAAAAATATATGTACCACACCGAGTAGGCAACAACAGACAATGTGGTCATCAGATTAATCACACTTTTTTCATAAACTTTCCTACAGAGTAACTTGTACTTCGCCGAATCTACATATGACCATAAAACATAATCCGATTACCAATAACCTCAACTTTACAATAAAAAAGTTAATTAGTCAAGCCTATTCGTAGGCGAGTTCATCCATCTCAACTCATCTTGGCAATTTTCTGTTGTACTCTTATACTCCCATTTCCGGAACACAAATACAAAAGAGTTTTTTGAATTATGATCTGAGGTCGTAGGCCCAGTGGTGTCCCAGGAACCCACCCAATTCCTAAACTAGAGGTTTTAGTACCGATCGAAAATTAAATATGCCTTTGTCCCTATAGTAAAGTTAAATTAGGAACCCACTCAGGTCGTGGGTTCGATACATAGGTAGAGAACCATTATATATATATATATATTTTCTTTTTATACTCTATATTTTTTTAATTTTTTTTATTCTTATCTATATATTTTCTTTTTAAACCTACCCTATATTTTCTCATTTTTTTATTCTTATCCTATATATTTTCTATTTAAACCTACCCTATATTTTCTCATTTTTTTTAATTTTTATCCTATATATTTTCTTTTTAAACCCACTTATTTTTCCTATAGATTTTAGGTTATATAATTAGAATCAGTCAGATATATAACTATTATGCTATAATATATCCTATATATTAGCTTAATATAGATAATATTTTTTAAATATATATAATATCAATTTATACTTATATATATATATTAAACTCTAACTACAAAATACAGTATTTTCTTTCTAACTTCTACTATCATTTTAAAAAACTCTAACTACAGGCTACAAATTGTTTTCTTGCTTTCTTGCTTTCTTGTGATTTTCAGCTTCAAACACTAAGGTATTTATTATGTTTTATGTTATTAATTATCAAAATTGAATTTTTGCTACATGTCTTATGTTATTATTCACTCCTTCAAAGATTGAGTTGAAATTTTGTTGTTGATTGAGTTTTTTATGATTGTCATTAGAGGATACATAGATATTTTAAACCAACTCCTAAATATAAAGGAGCAAATACAAATGTCTCTAATTCAATTACTGAAGTTAACCGCGAAGAAACACAAGCTGAAGTTGTTATTCCAGAAGCTCATACTCCGGTGGACAATAATTCACAACCTGAAGTCGAAGATCAATCTACAAATTGGGAACATTTGGAGGCTCATCCAGGGAAAAGAGACCCAATCTCTAGCTTTCATCCAGATCTTCAAGACTCGGTAAGAAGAGCTTATCTTTTAAGGGGTCCAACTCAACCCCGTAAGGATAAATATCCTCCTATAAATTTAAACGGAAAACCACGTGCATTTGTTCAATCTTGGTTTGATTTATATCCAAGTTGGTTAGAATATAGTGAACATAATAACTCTTTCCATTGTTTGCCTTGTTATTTTTTCAAGAGTGAGTGTGTCATTAGCAGTCAAGAGAGTTTTGCTGGAGAGAAAGGGTTTCAAAGTTGGAATAAGAAAAGTAGACTAAAAATCCATGTTGGTAATCAACATAACTTTGCAGTGACAAAATGTGAATCTCTTATGATGCCTCAACAAAGTATTGAAGCTTCTTTAAAGAAGCAAAGTGACAAAGAGAAAGCTGATTATCTTGTGAGATTGAATTCATCACTTATAGCTGCTAAATATCTTTTACTAGGTGGTTTGGCATTTCGTGGACATGATGAATCTAAAAATTCTTCATACAAAGGAAACTTTCTTGAGTTACTATAAGTTTTTGGCTTGATCAATGAAGAAATAGGAGTTGTGTTACAAAATGCTCTGAAAAATCATAAAATGACTTCTCCTGATATTCAGAAGGAGCTTGTGTATTAGTTGGAGATGGTAATTTTTCTGTATTAGTTGATGGTAATTTGGAGATAGCTCTGGTAAAGAACAAATGGCGGTTGTTTTGCGTTTTGTTGATGAGAAAGGGTTTGTTATGGAAAGATTTATTGGAATTCACGTCCAAGACACTAGTGCAATATCACTAAAAAGTGCTCTTGAAAGTTTGTTGTGTGGATATAGATTATCTATGTCTAAAATTAGAGGACAAGGATATGATGGGGCAAGCAACATGCGTGGTAGATTTGGAGGTTTGAAAACTTTGATCCAAAAGGACAATCCTAATGCTTATTATGTGCATTGTTTTGCTCAACAATTGCAATTGGCACTTATTGCAGTTGTAAGAGAACACATTGGTGTGAGATGGTTTTTTGGAGTTGTTACACGTGTTGTTAATGTCATTAGGTCATCTAAAAAACGTCAGGATTTACTTGGAGAATATCAAGAAAATCAAATTACAAATTTGATAGAAGGGGGCTTTGTTGAAATTGGTCGCGGATTGAATCAAGAGACGTCACTTGTAAGATCCGGTGACACAAGGTGGGGTTCTCACTATAGGACACTTATTAGTTTGATTGAATTGTTTTCTCCAGTGATTGAAGTTCTTGACGAGTTGGAAGTTGATAGATTAAGTGATAAAAACGGAGAAGCGAAGACCTTGTTAACTGTGATGCAAACATTTGATTTTATTTTCATGTTGTATTTGATGAATGATGTATTAGGTGTGACAAATGAACTGTCTTTGACGTTGCATAGGGCTGATCAAGATATTTTGAACGCTTTGAACCTTGTTTTAGTAAGTAAAGATCGATTACAGGACATGAGAAATAACGGTTGGGAAATGTTTTTGGATAAAGTTGTGTCATCTTGTAACAACTTGAGTGTTGACATTCCTCACATGGAGGAACAATATGTGAAAGGTATGAAATCTAGGCGTTTAGCTTATGGTGTTTCTAACTTGTATCACTACAAGTTTGATTGCTTCATGAATATTTTAGATATGCAATTAAAAGAGTTGAATGAGAGGTTTAATATGGAAAACACTGAGTTGTTGAAATACGTTGCATGCTTGAGTCCTTGCTCTTCATTTGAAGCTTTTGATAGTAAATTATTATTGAGAATGGCGAGAATGTACCCAATTGAGTTTCCTGATATTGATGATGAAGTTTTGACAAACCAATTTGAGTGTTATATTAGGAGTGTCAGGAAAGATGCTAGATTTTCCAATTTGAAAGGACTTGCAGAACTTTCTAGGATTATTGTGAATACAAAAAAGCATAGAATCTTCAATTGGGTTTATGAGCTTTTGAAGTTGGCTTTGCTTTTACCCGTAGCAACGGCGAGTGTTGAGCGAGTTTTCTCAGGAATGAATTATGTGAAGAATGAGTTGAGAAATAGAATGAGTGATCCATGGCTTAATGATTGTCTAGTAACATTTGTGGAAAAAGAGGTATTTACCACGATTAGTAACACAACTATCCTTCAACATTTTCAAACTATGAGTAAGAGGAAAGTAGAAATAGAATTAACTTAGATTTATGTTTTTATTTTAGTTTTGTATTTTAGTTATTTATGTAACATATATTATGTCATGACACCGACAATTCAATATTTGAAATTTGAATATAAACCATTTGTTATTATAATTTATTTTGATATATATATATATATACTTCTTCGATAATAAAGTCCAGGACACCACGGTGTTCCGATCCTGGCTACACCACTGTCCGAGGTCTGGAGATTAACAATTTGATTCACATCCAGTATGGCTACATAGTAAGAGAGATAGTTCGGTTTCATCGCAATCATCATTAGACAAGAAATGTGTTGAGTCCACAAAGATATCTAGAAATCGTGAGCTAAGCATTATGCTTAGAAGTTTAGGTCACCCATTATTAGTTAGTTAACTTGGGTAAACGGGCACATATCTAAAGCAATCCTGGATTATTTTGGGGAAAGGTAGATGCATACCCCCATTGAAAGACAATGATGAAGAAGATGATTTCATCTTTCTTAGCTTGGTGGGGCATTTCACCAAGTTCAGGCACTCGCGTAATAACATCACTAGGAAACCAATAATCAACCATAAACTGTTGATGTTGCTTTTCTATCATCTCATCATGTAACTCGACTGATTGTCCAAAATAGTGGCCCCAAAACACAATTTTCTCATCAAATTCTACTAAAGGGAGGTTGGTATCAACTGCTTTCGCACCCTTCCCCTTTGTAGTAACCATTACCTGATAAAGATACGAACAGTTATGAGTCAACCTTGGCTTAGGGCCTGTGCAAATGTGTTTTAGCGCTCAACCAAATATTTGCATACGGGATTCTAGCTTCACTACAAATGCCTACAGTCCACAATCCTACTACAATGGGCAAACTCCAATCCCAAAACATAGATTCTCTTGTCTATATGCTACAAATTCTAACTACTACCACTATCATCACAAAAAAACCTATAGATGAGAAAATATGATAAATTTGGGCAAACTCGTATGCTCGAAAAAGAAATAACACCTGGATTGAATCTCAACATAACACGATACTACAATAGCTTTCTGGTTTCTCTAACGCTTTCTGGGCCATTTAATCGAAGCTACTGATAAGGAAATATATTCCTCAAGGGCCTAAGTGCAATTGATAGGGACTAAATTGATAAGTTCTGTAAATATAGAGTTAAATTAGGCTTTAGGAGAAATGTAAGGGTTGAATTACAATTATACCATTATGTAACCATTTCTCTAACTAACTCACTCAGTCTATTTAAAGAGGCTGAAGAAGTCAGTTATGCCTATGAAATAATCAGAAGCACTTTTCACTACTTAAAATTCTCTGAGAAGATTTGTGTTCCTGAAGATTTGTTTTTGCATTGCTAGAAAGGTTGATTTTCTGCGTCGTTTAACTTCAACAGCTTCGAATTGAGGAGGAAGTGACCTGGATTGAAGATTTTTAGTCGCTTTGACTTAAAGTACAGGTGATTTAGGTTGTGGTTTTTTATCAGTAGGTGGCTTGTCTAAAGTGACAACTTTAGATTTCCGATGAGGTCTTAATAATGGAGAAGTAGGTTGATTTCAAGGAGGAAAGGTTTCTTGATTAGTTTCTGGTTGTGAAACTAAAGGTGAAGAGGAAGTGGCAAGGTTGGGGTCGAAGTTACCATATTTAAAAGTTGTACAAGAAGAGTGAGGACCGTTGTAGATCAACCCAGCAGCTTTGTATTCTTTGGCTCTTCGTGAAATGCAAAGATAATCGTAGGCCCCGAATACTTGATTGCTTGAACCAGGGAAAAGAGGTTTCTTTGATTTTACTGGTTTTCTGGGTTTAGATCTTTTGTATTTAGGATGTCTTCTCATACAATGGGTATCGATCTGAGAAATTGCTTTGGTGAATGAAAAAGATGAAGTAATCTCAAGATTTATGAAGAACAGGTTGAAGGTGGCTTAAAGAACAGGTTGAAGATGAAGAACAGGTTGAAGATGGTTCAAGAAGTGATTTCTCTAAAAAGTTCTTAGTGAATGAAGGGTTGGGTATTTATAGGATAAAGGAGTGACGTTGAGAATATGGAGAGGCAAAACCAGTGAGTTGCTCTCATTGGGTGGAATGTGAAACGAAAAGAAAATGTGTAGTGTCATAGGTCTACTATTAAAGGTCTAATCAATCTATGAAGTAGGGGTCAGAGATTTCGAAGTGTTAGCAAAACTGTGTTTCTAGCAATAACGTTCGAAGAAGAGACGAAGCTATTCTTCAAGTTGGCAAGTTCGAAGCGATTGGAAAATCTGTTTGCACTTATTCACAAATTCGACGAGGAGCCACAGATCATTGAGTTCAATCATAATAAAGAGATAAAGTGAAGAAAATTGTATTGACTCGAGGTAAAATTCGAGGAGCTAATAGTTCTTATAAATGTCTGTATAAGAACTAGGGGGGCTACTGATAAGGAAAGATATTCCTCAAGGGCCTAAGTGCAATTGATAGAGACTAAATTGATAAGTTCTGTAAATATAGAGTTAAATTAGGCTTTAGGAGAAATGTAAGGGTTGAATTACAATTATACCATTATGTAACCATTTCTCTAACTAACTCACTCAGTCTATTTAAAGAGGCTGAAGAAGTCAGTTATGCCTATGAAATAATCAGAAGCACTTTTCACTACTTAAAATTCTCTGAGAAGATTTGTGTTCCTGATTTTATCAATTCAGCATTAATTTTTACCAGCTGTCATATTGAATACTAATCCACGATTCATATTAAAAACTTCAAAATTATTTCCCATATCCTTGAAATGTAGAGATACATATTCAAGAAACTTAATTGTTTCAACTAAAAAAAATGAACACGCCATTAACAAATTTATTTATAACATAATATATTTTGACACGTGTTCAACATAATATTCACTAACGCGACTTTGCCACGTGTTTACTTTTCCTACTTATTTGTCATTTCTTAACTCGTTTTAGCTTGTCAAATTTATTTTTCATAGTTCTTTTATAAATTATCCCGTGCAGAGTGGATGTTCTATGCTGACAATGTATGCTCTTAAAATAGATCATTTACAGGTAACTAGAGGATACGATAAAACCAAGAAAGCAAAAAGTTAAAATTAGACAAAGATAAGAAATATACGCGCTAAGACGAAAGTGAAGCATCAGAATCCGAATAAAGTGACTCATAAAAAAACTCTAAGTAGTCAAGCTTATGTTTTCTATTTTTGTCCAAGTGCTCATAATTTTGGAGGCTGTTTTGAATAAGACCTCTTATCATCCAAGACGATTTTTGAAACACTCCCAATGCTTTCCGGGGTGGGTTTGCTTACTGATGGAGAGTGAAACGTAGCAGAAGCCATAAGGGATAAAACCCTAAAGGGATAAAACTCTAATTTTTTTTATTAATAAAAAACAACTCCCCTAACAATGAATAGAAGATAGGTTTATATAGAGTTCAAACAAAACCCTAAAACTAAAAATAGGAAAATTACAAAAATATCCTAAAGTACTAAAAGTGCGAAAAAAGAGGATAGATGAGCCCGAATTCCCAAAAAAGCCCATAGCACACGAGCAAAGCTCGTGACTTGCGTTCGTGACGTCGTTTCCTTCGAAACAAGGTGCTGTGGGTCAAAATCTGACACCGGAGCTCCAAACTGTCAATTCACCGGACTGTCTGCATCATTCCCGCCGGGAAGAGAAGATTCGTCCTCGAATCAGAACCGGTCTCCCCATCAGAAGAGTCGTCTGGGTAAGGAATCGCTGACGAAGATGCTGGAGTCGCTGGTAGAGTTCCCGCTCGAAGGTGTAAGAAAGGAAAGCCTTGTGGGTTTTTCTTTTGAATTTATCCCAGCTGCGGACTTTATCATTGCCTTCACGCGCGCGGTTCTGCTTTACCTGCTGCCACCAAGCCTGTGCCCTACCGCGTAGGTGGATGGTGACTAATGCGACCCTTCTCTCTTCCGGAACTTCCTTGAAGTCCAAGACTTCCTCGATCTGGGATAACCAATCGATAAGTGCCTCTGCCTTAAGGCTGCCATCAAAATCCGGGACGTCTATCTTGAAGCCAAGCTCCCAGCGCCGGTCGTGGGAAGGATTCTGGTCGATCCTCTCTCCAAAAGGGTTAACCATACCTTCAACCTCCGTGCCTTGTTGCCTGGCGGTAAGAACAGCCATCTGCCGGGTAAGATCGGCTACCTGCCGGCGTAGGTCAGCATCTTCACGATCATCTACATCACTCGTATCTCGAGTCACTCTAGTGCTACTGCGACGGCTGAATTTTCCTCTCACCATCTCGCAGGACTGCCTGGCTCTGATACCACTATGATGGAGAGTGAAACGTAGCAGAAGCCATAAGGGATAAAACCCTAAAGGGATAAAACCCTAATTTTTTTATTAATAAAAAACAACTCCCCTAACAATGAATAGAAGATAGGTTTATATAGAGTTCAAACAAAACCCTAAAACTAAAAATAGGAAAATTACAAAAATATCCTAAAGTACTAAAAGTGCAAAAAAAGAGGATAGATGAGCCCGAATGCCCGGAGCTTCGAAACAAGGTGCTGTGGGTCAAAATCTGACACCGGAGCTTCAAACTGTCAATTCACCGGACTGTCTGCATCACTTACTCAAATGAACTTTCATTATTGTACGATTTTATTTACTATACCTTTTGTAGACCAACTGTTGTGGAATCTGATAATAGTTGTATGCTAATTTTAAATTATCACAGCAATAGTTGTATACCAACTTTCGTTGGTCATGATAATATTTGTGTGCCAACTTTTGTTGGATATAATAATAGTTATATGCCAATTTTTGTTGGACATGATAATAGTTGTATGCAAATTTTTTTTGGACATAATAATAGTTGTATGCCAACTTTTGTTGGACATGATAATAGTTGTATGCCAAATTTTATTGGACAACACTTTGGCTCAAAATCAGAAATTTAAGACAAAAGCATCATATGCATAAATCGGCTAGGATGGCACCTTGTTAAAACCTTTTTGTGCCTATCAGGGTAGGAAAGAATGTGCCGCCGCTATATTACAAAGAAAAAGACAAAATAAAACATGAAAACATTCTCATCCTTACTGAAGATACAGTTTAAATGTTCTATATTCCAATGATGCTTGAGGATTCTTCATTCTTTATCTTTCAAGCGACACGTCCCATGCTTAACTTTGTCAGTCACTTCATATGGACCTTCCTAATTGGGGCCTCATTTTCTGAGGCTCGTTTCCTTGATGTGAAGAAAAATCTTTCGTAACACTTTATCGCCCACCTTAAATTCCCTCAGTTTTACTCGTGAAGCATACCTACTTCTCATTAGCGTTTGGTAGTGTAAACATTTAGCTGCGCACGTCTTCTTTATTATTCCACCAAGTCAAGTTCCACTGCTCTACCTTGATCATTTAGTTTCTCTGTATATGCTGCCACACGATAAGATGGGTAATTAACTTCCTAAGGAACTACTGCATCCATTCCATAAACCAAAGCAAATGGAGACTCTGAAGTCACTGTTCGAGGGGTTGTTCTGTAGGCCCAAAGTACTTCCTGTAGATAATCTGGCCACTTCCCAGCCCTTCCGTCAAGGATTTTCCTATTAGTAAACTCCATTGGCCCATTAGCTTGTGGATGAAACGGAGCTGAAAAATATTGTTGTATGCCCTTGGCAACATACGAATTCTGGAATTATCTGTTATCAAATTGGGGACCATTATCTGTTGTAACCTTCATTGGTATCCTAATGAAAATTGATCCACCATCACTATTATTGTATGCCTTCCCCAGTTGCCATCGGTAATGGGCCAACCAAATCAATACCTCACCGATCGAATGGTAATGCCTTTGAAATAATTTCAATGGGGACCCATAGTTTGTGAATAATATTAGCATACCTTTGATATGTATATACCCTATTAAGAATACCCTTCGAATCAAAGCTTTACCCACAGTGTGCAAGCCCTTCTCCGTCATGTAATTCTGATAAGATAATTGACGATTCATTCTTAGCCAAACACCTGAGTAAACGTCTACTCAACGATGTTTTGTACAAAACTCCTCATAGGACTATGTAACCATGAGATTTGAAACGTAGTTTCCTTCCATTGACTTATCCATAGGTAGCACATCTTTTTTCCAAGAACTCAACAATTTCCGATCTTCAATCATCTAACATAACACTTGTCCCCTGAAATGTTTCTTCAACCACCATCGTTGAGTGCTCTGTATCTTTGGTAATCGAAGGAAACTCATGCGTAATCACCCACGGATAATCCTCCAAACATGAAGCAGTTGCTAAAGAGTCTGGCACCGAATTTTCTTCCCTTCGAACATGTTCATACCGGATGCCTTTAAAAGCAAGTACCAAATATTTTAATGCTTTTAAGTATTTGACTAAATGATTTTTTCGTGCTTCAGATTGCCCAAATGCATGATTAATCAGAAGTTGTGAATCACTTAACAATTTAACCTTCCTTGCTCCACATATCTGAGCTAGCCTTAAACCTGCTAAGGTCGCTTCATATTCTGCTTCATTAATTGTCGCTTTAAAACCAAACCGTATAGTCTGGAACATTGCTACCCCATCCGGAGAAATTAACAGTACTCCCGCTCCACTTCCAGAAATGATTGACCCTCAATCTGTTCAAATTAACCACTCGGCCTCAACTCTATGTTCATCAATCTCCATGTCTGACCGCTCGGGATGAAATTCTACTAAGAAATCCGCCAAGGCTTGAGCTTTAATAGCCGTTAGAGGTTCAAAACCGGTATCAAAATCTCCTAACTCGACCGACCACTTTGTCATTCTCCTCGAAATATCCGGTCTTTGAAGCAAACTTTTAAGAGGGAATGTTGTTCGAACTACTATAGAATGCACCTAAAAGTATGGTCTCATTTTTCGAGCAGCTGTCACCAAAGCAAAAGCCAATTTTTCCAGTTTCAAATATCGTTTTTCTGCATCTAACAAACTCTTAATGATATAGTACACTGGCCTCAATACATTTTCATCATCTCGAACTAACACAACACTGACTGCACAATCGGAAACTATTATATAGATAGCCAATTTCTCCCCGAACAATGGTTTAGAAAGTATTTCTGGGCATGAGAGGTACTCTTGGATTTGTTGAAACGCTTTGGAATATTCTTTTGTCCAACTAAACTTGTTTGAATTTCTAAGTACTCGAAAGAAAGGTGCACACTTATCCAAGGATCGAGAAATAAATCTGTTTAACGCTACCAATCTTCACGTCAATATCTGAACTTCTTTGGTATTTTGAGGAAGATTCATTGTTTTCAGAGCTTTAGTCTTGAGCGGGTTTGTCTCGATTCCTCTTTCACTTACTACATATTTGAGGAACTTTCCTGATCTAACGCCAAACATACATTTTCTGGATTTAACTTCAAATTGACATTTCTCAAGTTGTTAGAAGTTTCTTCCAATCAACAAAATGGTCTTGATCTTTCAAAATTTTAACCAGCATATCATCAATGTAAACTTCTACATTTCGTCCAATCTGGTAAAATTCTCTAGCCATCTTCTGGCTACTCCTTATCGTTCCAATATTATTTCCCACGACGTACTTTAAACATTGATGTACCGTGGAAATAACACCATGCATTTTTGACAACCATGACCTTCCTTTGAATAGCATTGTCAGACATCGGCGCATCTACCACTATAAACAGAATTTCAACCTCTTTTCTGAAAGGTACTCGGCCCAGCTCAACAACACTCTCGAATTCTCCGACTTTTTCTGATGTCGCCCACGAAACCCACGATAGTTCTATCTGACCGTCAAATTAGGGGGGGGGGGGGGGTCGCCAATTATCTTATAATTATTCATAAACAAAATATTGGCAGAGCTACCACTGTCAATCAAAATTTTCTGCACATGATCACCAGCTATTCCTGCGATAATTACCACTGCAACTTCATGTGGTCCTGCCACATTTCTCATGTAATCATCATCAAAGAAACTTATTGCGGAAGGAAGGTGGTGCATCTATGCTGAGGATCCTACTTCTAACTAGGTAGTCAAATTAATGATGTGCCCCTTCCGGGAGCTGTTTGAATTCCCTGCAGCAGTATCATCTCCAAAAATAGCTAATGACTCCAAAAATGCGCATAAATCACTAACATTTCCCCTCGGAACAACCTCTTCTACAAAATTGATATCATTTCTTCCCTATTTTGGGTCAAAGTACTCTCTAGCAATATCAAAAGCATCAATTTCTTAAGAAATAACCATCGTAGTATCAACACTCTTTGGAACAACCTTTGCCATCGAATTTCTTTGGGAGTGTTTTTTCACAAATTCTGTCAATTTACCATTTTGAATTAACATTTGCACTTCTTATTTCAAGGCAATATAATCTTTTGTATCATGCGCAATATCTTCATGATATTTACAGTACCTGTTACTACTTCTATTTTCCCTTGGAGTTTGAATGGGAAAAGGCTTCTGAAATTGTACTGTATCCTTTGCTTTGTCAAATATGGTTGCCACACACTCATTTAATTCTGCGAAATAGTATGGACGAATCCACTTATTCGACATAAGCCTTTCTCCTTGTTGTGTGTTGTATGTCTGCTGATTCATTCGTGGCATTATAGGATATTAATTAACTGCTTTAGGCTGCACATTAGTTCGAGGCGCTTGGTTGCTGAAATTCAGATGTTTGGAACTGCTTCTGCTCTAACTGATCACTTGACCCTTTTTCCGAAGCCTGAGTTTCTTCTACCAAAATTCTCTTCTCTGATGAGTTATTTTTTTGCCTTAGTAAACTGTCGAGAGTATATTCTAGAGAGAGAAAGAACTTAAGAGTTTTTAGAGTGAGAAAACACAAGTACAAACGAGTTTCAAAGTAAAAGCGTCCAACCTCTTTATTAGAGTAGTCTGGTCATTTATATAGAGGAGCCAAAACTTAGTCTTAAACTAAATCTGTTACAAAAGGTGGATTAATTGATTTTTAGTCCTTACAAATTACATAAAGTTACAAATATCCTCTCAGACTTACACCAGTCACGAATTAAGGATAAAACTTACATTAATTACAATTATATCCTCAAATTGACACTATTTATAATTTAGTCCTTAAAACTCTATTTCCATATTAGAATCCCCTAGTTCTCATATTAGTAAATGAATGAGAACTAAAAAGTATTCAAAGTTATTTTGTCTTCGAATCTTTACATCCTCAAAAATTCTCATTGGCTATATAACATGTCATAAGCTTAAAAACAACTGTTCGAAGCCATTAGCTTAAAAAATTATTCGAAGCCAGTAGCTTAAAAAATTATTCGAAGCATGTATATAATATAAAATCTTACGACAATTCGAACCAAAGAATGAACAGATTGGTTGGCCTCAAATAGCCATGGTGGGTAAATATGAGCACATAAATCTGAAATCTCTTCGAGTCGATGTAATTACTTCATTTGAAAATTATCCTCAAAATATTACGTAGATAAATCATCCTCAAATTTAACGGTTACATATGTAACTGTTATATTCATCATGACCTTAGTAATCTAGCCATACAGATGTCAAACATCTAGCCCACTCAACGATTCGTATTCCAACCTATCATCACACGGGTCTTTTCATCTTCACATGCCTTCACTTGCTTCAATATAAATACTACCTATCTCTCATTTCAACTCTCCTTACACAAAAACCGTTTTAGAGAGAAAGAAACCAAGAACCTTCATCTGCTTCTCCCTTATTCTCAGGATTTTCACCGCAACATTCAAATTTCCCGATCAACCTTCATCTTCTCCGATCAACCCTTACTTAATTTATGAGAAAGAAACCAAGAACCAAAAAGTGAAAGCTCATTCTTCCTAAAACACCAGAATCCTCTGATACTGATAGTAACTTAGTGTTTAGATCTTACGATTACTTTTATATTACGAAAATGGCTGAAGAATACCGAAGAGAAGGATTAATTCGAGGTTGTCCAATCAGAACTACAACTGAGACATTCTAGTATGGTAACTTCGATCCTACTAAAGTCCCAAATCTTTTACCTTCCCCCAGAATCGAAGAGTAATCCTCATCTAAAATCTCAGGGCCTAAAACACCTCGAGCCTCCTCATCTCAAAGCATAATTTCTCCTCAAAAATAAAAAAGAAGTAACCCATCTTCAGAAAAATCTTCATTATCCAAACGAAGAAAAACTTTCATCGCCATGGGAGATGAATTAACAATCATCTCAACTTCTTCTCCTCAAAATCCAACTACTAATGATCCTCCACAAAGAATAATGATAGAGGAGGTGCCTCGAATTGTTAACCCTTTCTACAAAAGCAATTATCCCAACTTCTAAAAATCCTCGAGAAGAAAGTTCAAAAGCCATCGAAGCTGACTAGGAGGCTACGAAAACTGATCTTGAGGCTGACTCTCAAGAAGAAGCTGATATTTGCTCTATCTCCGAAGAAGAAATGGCAAAAATTGGGAGGAACCTCGAAAGCAAGTACATTATTTCCTTGAATAAATTTGGTTACATTTACTACAAAGAAATCCAAGCCTCGGTTCCTAAGAAACAATGGGGAATGGAAGAATACATAACCCTTCGTCTGCCAAAAGAAGGAGAAACTCCCCTTGACTGCTTCGTCTGAAGCTTCCATTCTATTACTTCACATTGATCGATGACCTCACGATCATCGAATATCTTCTGGAGGCTGAAAAAAAATCGTTTTCATATATTGAGCTTGGGAAAACGGCAAAGAAATTTCCGAAGCTAACCCTTCGAAACTAACTTTTTTCTGGAGAAGCAATTGTAAGTTCCTCAAAGTTTTATGTTCTAATACGAAATTTGTTTTTTTTAACATTTTATTTTGCTAATTTATACTAGAAATTTCGAGCGCTACTCAACACATCGAGAAGCTCCTAAGGATATTTTTCAAAAACTCGCTGCTTGGGCTGAAAAAGAATGGAATAATGCATTTTATACTGTCTTTCAGCTCATCAATTTCCTCCATAGCCACATGTTTCCAATCAAAGAAGGTCGACTGCCTCCTCAAGATTTATCATCCGAACCAGATCCAAAACTTGTGTGCCAACAAATACCTCAACCTGACTGCAAAGTCTTTCTTCCTATTGGCAACAGATCGGATAGCCATTTGCCAAAAAAGAAGAAATAAAAAATCATCAAAGAGAAGAAGGGTAAAAAGACAGCTAGCACATTTGGTGCTAACCCTTCCACTCCCTCGAAACCAAAGTGTCGAAAATGCAAAATTGCAGAACAACCTCTTTCACCCATTGGAGAGGGAAAGGATCAAGCACCATCATCAAAGAAAAATAAGATGTCCTCTGATTCCGTCAGAAAGAAAAAGAAACAAAAGAGAATCACTTCGTACACTTTGGTTGATGAGGACGAAGTCATTGTTGCTTAAAACCCAGAGAATATTTCAACAGAAAATCAATCAAACAAAGACAATCCTTTGATAATCATTGAAGACAGCACCTCCAACGAAAATCAGACCAATGCAGGCTTCGACCCTAACATATTCATCGACTTCAAAAATACCGAATCACTTACTGGTGAGGAAAACCCTGTTCTTCAAGTAATCCAAAACCATATGCTCAACTTTGGAAGACTAGAATCAATTGAAGACCCTCCAATAGCTGCTCACTCTCTCGAACAAATCACCCCAATGGTTCAAAATCCTAGCACATCCGAACTCCATGTTTCTACTCCAAATCCTGCCATCTCTGTAGCTCTTCCACCATTTTCTGAACTTGATGCTGCAGAAAATAAACTTACTTCCCAAGTCGAAGCTTCTCAAAATCCTCTGAAGCAACTAGCTAAGGATTTGGTTTACTATAAGGAAGGTTACGAAGCTGAGAAGAAGCTTAAAGAAATTATGCATAGCAAAGTAATTGATCAAATTTCATGGTTATGAAATGGAATGGTCCGAACTGATCAAAGGCTCTCTCTGCATAAAAAACCATCTACGAATTAAGCACATCATGGATACTGAATTGCTGACTAGTAATCATAAAGCAGAGTTAGATAAACTCAACACTAGCCATGCTACTGAACTAGCCGTTGAAAAAGACAACTCCAACAAGCTTCGAAACTCTCTCACTCTTTGTGACGCAAAAAAAGAGAGCTATCGATGATATGACTAAGTTGAAGAAGAATTCTGAAAATGCAAAAGCTATTGTTGTTGCTGCCGCCAAAGCTGCACTTTCAAAGGATGTGAAAACTACTATTCGCGTCGGAAGAAGATGCAACCATTCTTCTCCTTCGTGAACTTCACGCTACTTATCCAAAAATAGACCTGACAAGCTTTTGGAATGATATCCATGAAGAAAAACGCCCAAGTGAAGCTTTCGACCCTATTCCAAATTCATCGTCCTTCGAAGACGAATCATTTGATGAAGAAGAATCTTCTGAATAATTTTACTGTTATCTTTTTATCCCTGTCGGATTACAATATCCTTTTTTGTACCTTAATGACTTGATCTAAATGAAATATTTTTGTATGTTATCATTTTCCTTGTATCTTATTCGATGTTAAATTCTTCAAACAACATAATTATAAAACCTTAACAAATTAATGTAAACTTACCTCCTCGAATCATTTACCAAAATTAATGTTTCTCATCGATAAATTAATGTCGCTCTTCGAAAACATTATAGTTCTTTGAAAAAATTATTAAGCTTTGGTCGCACTTCCAAACAATTCTCAGTGTGTTGTTAAACATTCACTTCGAAATAAAAATGTAATGTAATTAATCACTATGGTTGTTTCTTCAAAAAGTGTCAAAAACACTTCAGAACATTCTACTCTTAACCAACCTCAAAGGTGATCAATCTTTGATGATTCGCTAAGATAGTAATCGAACATATGTGAACAACTATTGGCCAAAAAATGACTTTATTGATAATATCAAATATGTACACGACGCTTCGTTAAAACCTATCTGGGCCAACAGGAGAGGAAAGAGTGCGCCATTTGAAAAAAGAATTTCAAAGTACAAAAACATAACTACTCCCAATAAAGCTTCAAGTGTTGGATATTCCACGGATGTTGAAGCATTCTCCCATCGAAATCACAAAGACGGTAGGATCTCGGAGCCATTTTTCCGAGGTTCTTCTCCTTTGTGTGCAAGAAAACTTTCCGCAATACCTTATCACCCTCTTTAAATTCTCTTCTTTTCAGCTTCGAATTATATCTATTTCTCATAAGAGTTTGATAATGGATTACGTTCAGATGAGCTCAAACCCTTTTCTCCTCAATCAAATCCAAATTAGCCTTTCGAATTTCGTCTTTAGACCTTTCAGAATATTGAGATATTCTAAAAGATGAGATCGTAGATTCAATAGGACTGACTGCATCCATACCATATGCCAAAGCAAAAAAAGTCTCTTCTGTAGCCTCTCTTGGAGTTGTTCGATAAGACCAAAGCACCTCTTCCAAATAATTTGGCCATTTCCCTGCTGCCCCCGATATATTCTTCTTCAAGCCATCTAAAATCGTTCTATTTGTTATTTCCACTTGTCCATTAGCTTGAGGATGAAAGGGCGTCGAGAAAAATTGCTGAACTCCTTTAGAAGTACCAAATGCAGCAATTTCCCTATTATTAAATTGAGGGCCATTATCTGTTGTAATTCTCCGAGGAACCCCAAAACGACAACATATACTATTCAAAATAATTTTGATAACATCCTTTGCATTTGTGCCTGATTGCGGTTTTGCTTCTGCCCACTTCGTAAAATAATCCACCGCCACAATTATCATCTGCCTTCCCCTAGAGGCCATCATCAAAGGTCCCACCAGATCAATTCCCCACCTATCAAATATTATTGCCTCAGATATAGACATAAGCGGTATTGTTGGTCTATGAATAGCATTGGAAAATATGGATGCATCTTCCTAGCAACAATCACCAATGCTAAAGCCAGCTTTTCCAATTTCATATATCGTTTTTCTACTACCACCACACTTTTACTAACGTAATACACCGGCTTCGGAATTCCTGAGTCTTCACTAATTAACACTGCGTTGAGTGCAAAATCCGATACCGCGATGTACAAAAATAATTTCTCCTCATTTCGAGGCTTTGTCAAAATCTCTGGTGATGACAACAAATTTTTAATGTTTGTGAACGCTGCTTCGCATTCCGACGTCCATTCGAACCTATTGGGTCCTAGTAACACTTGAAAGAAAGGAAAGCATTTGTCATAAAATCTTGAAATAAATCGATTAAGTGTTGCTAACCTTCCTGTCAGAATTTGTACTTCTTTGATTGATCGAGGTGAATTCATTGTTATCAAAGCTTTTAACTGTTCTGGGTCAGCTTCTATTCCGTTTTCACTGATAATAAAACCCAAAAACGTCTCTGACCGAACACCGAAGGTACACTTCTCAGGATTTAATTTCAACCTGATCGCTCTTATATTCAAAAAAGCTTCCTCTAGATCATCAAGATGCACTTCGTCCCTTGAACGTTTCACTACCATATCGTCTATATATACTTCCATATTATTTCCGATCTGCGTAGCAAAATATTTATTCGTTAATCTCTGATAAGTGGCTTTAGTATTCTTCAATCTGAAGGGCATTACTCTATAACAATAGCAGGCCCATAACAGTTATAAAAGTCGTGCATTCTTGATCTTTTGGTTCCATTTGGATCTGACTATGCCCTGCAAAAGCATCCATAAAAGTTAAAATTTTGTTTCCTGAAGTGGAATCAATCAACCGATCTATTCGAGGAACAGGAAATGCATCTTTGGGGCAAGCTCTATTCAAATCTGTAAAATCCACACACATCCTACATTTTCCATTCTTCTTTTTAACCACCACCGGAATTCGCCGTCCATAAAGGATACTGTGATTCCCTTATGTGTCCGACCTTAGACAACCGATCCACTTCTGCAACAATTACTTCTGCTTTTTTCGGAGGAAAACAATATCCTTTTTTGAATTACCGATTTGACCTTTGGATCTATGGCCAAACTGTGTCGAATTACCTCAATAGGTACTCTTGTTACATCTTCTGTCTTCTAAGTGAGGATATTCAAATTTTAAAATAAAAAATCAAGCAGTTGTTGACGTAGAAAATGGGTCAATAAAGTTCCAATTCGAAGCATCTCTCCTTCCGTAAAAGTAAACTCTTCTATCTCTTCACTCACCATTAAAGACCCCGGGGTTTCCCTCGGATCGCCAACCCTTTCTTCCAAATCCAAAGGTACCCTCTCTAACTGCTATTCTCTTATCAAATCCCCACTGTCGGATCCCCGGACCCGAAGCGTAGTAGCATAGCATTCCCTGGCAACCTTTTGATCGCGTCGAACCACCCCAACTCTGTCTCCCTCCAGGTACTTAGAGCATTGATGAACTATTGAAACCACCCCATACATTCTTGAAAGCCATGATCTTCCAAAAATATCATTATAACTTGTGAGATAGTCCACCACCACAAAAAGTACTTGGACTTTTTTCTTGAATGATCCTTTTCCCAAACCAACTTCACCTTTGAATTCTCCAACAACACAAGCTATTACACCCGTGAGTCTGATAATTCTACGATCCGATGAGTAATCCGAGGTGGATTTGTCATCCTATCATAGGTGGACTTTAAAATGACATTAGCAGAACTGCCAGTGTCAATCAGCACACGTCGAATTTCGACACCAGCCACCTCAACTCTAATTACCACAGCATCCTCATGTGTTCTTACAATCCCTCTCAGATCATCTTTATCAAACAAAATGAAAGGAATATATTTCTTTCCATACAAGTGTGTTGAGATCCTCCCTTCAATTTGAGTTGTCAAGATGACAACATACCTTTTCCTCGAACTGTCTGAGTTTCCAGTCATTGAATCACCCCCAAAAATAGCCAACGATTCAACAAACTTACATAACTCTTGAAATCGCCCCTTTTTTACAGGCTCTTCGACTGTCATTAGAAGCAGCCTGTTTGGATCATTTTCAACATATTTAATAAAAGCATCGAATGACTTAATCTGTGAATCTATAATCATTAAGTTATCAGCTGGCTGTGCAACCTTTGAAGTCGATGCGCCATTATTTTTCGATGCACTCCCATGTGACTTCACATAAGTTAGGAGATTTGCATTCTCAATTAAATATTGGATTTCTTTATTCAGAGCGATACAATCATTTGTATCATGTCCAATATCATAATGATATCTACAAAATTTATTATTTCTCTCTTCCTTTGGTCTAGTGATGGGAGTCAACTTCCTGAAATTGACAGAATTCTGGGTCTTATCCCAAATGACAGAAACATTCTCTGTCAGATCAGCATAATACTCAGGCTTGACCCATGTATTTGACCTAGGCCTATTGTAAGTATTAGATGAAGCATTGTTTGAATAACCACCACTCCTAGGAGGAAAATTATTGTTCTTCTGCCTTGATTGTTGATTACCATTACCATTGTTGTTACCATTCGAGGGCTGCCCCTGATTATTGGTTGCCTGTCCTGAATTGTTCGGAGTGTTAGATGGTCTGCCTCGGACTCTACTCGACTCCTCCACCTTAATTTGATCCTCAACTTGATCCATCAAAGCTCCAGAAGTCAAGGCCTTTCTTTTTGTTGTTTCATTAGCTATATCTCTTGGCAAAAATCATTGGCGAAAAGCTGCAATTGCCACATTTTCTTCATAGTTGTCCAAACTAGCCTTGGTCATCACAAACCTCTTGGTATAATCTTTCAACTTTTCTCCCGGTTCCTGCTTGCACTGAATAACTGTATCACCATTTGCTCTCATCTCTTTGCTTCCCACAAACTACCTTCGAAAAGCAGTATAGAAATCTCTGAAATTTGATATAGACCCCCTTGGAATCAAGTTGTACCACTTGAGAGTTGTTCCTTTAAAAGTCGGTGAAAATGCATGACACACAAGTCGGCCGTCATCTTCGAAATTCATCATATAATTCTTGAATTTTTTGATGTGATCATCGGGATCCTGCATCCCATCGAACTATTCAACCTTTGAAATGTCAAAACGCTTCAGAAGCGCCATCGATCGAATTTAATATGTTAACGGAGAATTTCTCCAGTCAACGCCTTGGACGAACTAATCATCAGTTCCCATTGTAACATATAAGTACATATCAGTTTCAGCATACTGATTGGAAGGATTTCCCTCATGCTAAGTTGAACCAGGAGCATTCTTTGATTTGCTTTCCTTTTTATACTTCCTCGAATAATCTCTATCAGATTCTCCTCTCGAATAATCTTTATGCCTCTTAAAACCCGAGGCTGATCTTTCGACCTCCTCGTCACTAGAAGTTGATAATTTTTGTTTATCTTTTTTCTCCTTTCGAGACGAATACCGCTCTTTAGGAGCCACAAAACGTGCCTTTTTATGTTCGGACTTAGCGCGTCGGTCCTCAAAAGATCGATCTGACTGACCTTCCACCTCAGTCTTTTTTACTTCCTGTCTAACCTCAGATTTGATCCTTGCTGAGAGTATCTCTTGCTCTCTTCATTCATATTTCTCATTCAAAGTATTTATTTTATCTAGAAGTTGATTCATTCGCGCTTCAATATCAAATTGAGCTCGGATCGGAGACGATCCATCAGTTCTATTTCCATCAGTTTTCTCAGCATCCATTGCCGACGGAAGCGTAGGATTATTTTCAAGATTCATCGTATGAATTTTAACCAGAGAATACAACTAGATTGTATCAAAAATTTGAATGAAATAAAAACACTGATTTTACGTCCCCAGTGAATTCGTCGATTTGATGAGTTATTGTTTTGCCGTAGTAAACTTTCGAGAGTGTATTCTAGAGAGAGAAAGAACTTAAGAGTTTTTAGAGAGAGAAAACACAAGTACAAATGAATTTCAAAGTAAAAGTGTCCAACCCCTTTATTAGAGAAGTCTGGTCCTGTATATAGAGGAGCCAAGACTAAGTCTTAAACTGAATTTGTTACAAAAAGTGGACTAATTGCTGTTTAGTCCTTACAAATTACAAAAAGTTACAAATATCCTCTAAAAGTTACAGAAGTCACGAATTAAGGACAAAACTTACATTAATTACAATTAAATCCTCAAATTTACACTATTTACAATTTAGTCCTTAAAACTCTATTTCCATATCTTTCTCGACTTGGTCAAGAAGAGCCCCAAAAGTCATTTCCTGACTCTCAGCCACAGTATCCTTCAAAAGTCCGGGGAGAAGTCCCATTCTAAATGCTGCCAACGCCACCGAATATTTACAATATTCCATATCAGTTTTTGTCTTCACAAAATGATTGGTATAGTTCTTCAAATTCTCTTTGACCATTTGCATGCAGTATATTATTGTATCTCCATTGGCTCGAAATTTCTTACTTCCGACAAAATATTGTCGGAAAATGTTCCAAATACATATAAAAAAATCTAATGTAACCCTGCAGAAGTCTATTGTACCACTTGGAAGCTACCCCTTTAAATTTCTGATAAATAATCCTTACACAACAATTTATCATCATCATCAAAATTGATTCTAAAGTTTTTAAATTGCTCAATATGATTATCAGGGTCTTGCGTTCCATTGAAATTTTCCAACTTAGAAATGTCTAAATGCTTTGGGAGGTTGCCAGAAAGAATTTTCGAAGAAATATGAGAAGATCTCCAATTGTGACCTATCTTGTAAACATTAGCCCTCGAACTTTCATGATTCAGTTCGTAGAGACCTTCTTCGGAAGGTAAGGTGTACTCCTGTTTCCATTCCAAATTCTAATGCTCAAAATTTTGATTTCCTGTTTGAAAATCCCTAAGATTATAGGCCTGCTCATCAACGTTGCTTCTATTAACATAGTTCTTTTCCTCCCGAACCTTCTTTCCCTTAACTTTTAGTCCGATGGTGATCTACATGCTTTCTGTTCTTTGTTATCTTCCGGTGACTTCTTTCAGGGGATGATTCTAACAAGCTATTGATATGGAAGTAGGATTTTGAGGATTAAATTGTAAATAATATAAATTTAAGGATTAAACTGTAAAATAATGTAAGTTAAGTCCTTAAATTACATATAATATAAGTTTTAGAGAACATTTGTGATAATGTATAATTATTAAGGACTAAATAGCAATTTGTCCTCTTTTGTAACAGATTTTACTTTTGAGGATAAGTCTTGGATTCTCTATATAAAGGGCAAGGCTACTCTAATAAAGGGGTTGAACAATTTTTTCTATTGAACTCATTTGTACTTAAACTTCCTCTCTTTAAAAACTTTATTAACTATTTATCTCTCTAAACTTCTCTTATAACAATTTACTAAGGTGAAATCTTAACTCATCAAATTGGTGACTCCACTGGGGTTTGAATAAAAGAAATCAGTGATTTATTCTGTTCGAAATTGATACAATCTTGTTGTATTTTCTGCAGAATTAATCATACGATCATACGATATTTCTTTATAATCCATAACAAAAAGAATATACAATTATTTTTTAATTTAATCATTTCAAGTTCATACTATCTTTACTAGTATGTTCTTATTTGATCAAATTATTCAAGTATCATTAACTCGGGTGATTTTTGCCTCATTTGGTTTCGTTTTCGTGAAAATGCACAACCGCATATCATAACCGATCAGGAAAGGGTAACAATGAAGACCCTTCGAGAAGGCATACAACAATGTCCCTTTCCGAGAAATGATGGATGCAAAATTCTGATAAAAAAGAATATAAAGGGCGACGAGCCGCTAGAAAATCACTCCTCAGAAAATGTGATATGGCCCTATAGAAGAAAGATAGAATAGACAAGTATTTATTTCACTTGGAAAGACTTCAAGATAGTAACCCACCATCGTCAAGACATCCTACAACTAAAAACCAACGTATAAAGATTAAATATATCGATAGTTTCTGTAGACTAGAAGGAAACAAAAAACTTGCTTTTCATTCCTCCCAAAGGTAAATGCAAAAATCATCGACCCCCATTAGCATTCGTGCTACCCCAAATTGATAATGGGGGACGATGGAAAAAATCATAGTTCCCTTGGGAAAACAATGTTGGAAATTTCAGTTGAAATGTGGAGATGGTCCAAAACCGAGATGTCAGAATTCTTGTTACTTAACTCACTGTCCTCATACAACCCTGTTTTCAGAAGATCCTAGATGTTTAACTTTAACGCCATCCATTCTTCTTACCATTAATGTGTAAAATCTGGAATGAGAGATAAACAAGGAAAAATCAGGGGATACCACGAGGTAATATACGAAGACACTCGGAAGGATCTATAGAGCTCAACATACCACGAGGTAACATGAATGTGCCAGCATGCGATCTCAGATATTCCGCTCGCAGTGGATGGCCCAGAAGAGCACGAATCTAAGTTTGGGTTAACATATGAATTAAAAGAGGTATGTATGGGAGAAGGTGTTGGCCGAGTAGTTTAAATAATAACAAATTTGAAGGAAGAAATGATGCAAATCTTAGTACCCATAATAAAAGAACACGAGGTCAACTTAGGATGAGACAGTGCCTTAGTCGCATGTATTCTCAAATCTTTTGCTACCCATGATGTTATAATAGACCCGCAAGTAGGACCGATACAATAAAAGAATAGGCATTTGGCACAAGAGTGGTCAAAGGAGGTGGAAGAGGAGGTCGAGCGGTTATTATCTATAGGCCATATCAGGTAAGTCAGGTACCCCGAATGGCTGGAAAATCCCATGCTAGTAAGATTGAAGAACTGAAAGTGGAGAATATGTATCGATTCCATGAGCCTTAACCCAGCATGGCCAAATGAACCTTTCCCCTGCCACGGATAGATCCACTCATGGATGGCACCGCAGGTCACGGGATGTTGCCATTCATGGACGCATACTGCGGGTATAACCATAATAGATTAGAACCATAAGATCAAAGGAATACCTTTTGAATACAAGAGCTATCACATGAATACAAGAGCTATCACATTGAAGACCTTCAGAAAATTGTTTCCACCCTGAGTCGCCAAAACATGAAAATTAAAGCCCCACCAAATGTATCTTTGTGCTAACCTTGGGGAAATTCTTCGGTTGCATCGTTCACAAAGAAGGGATCAATACCGACCAATAAAAGATTTCCAAAAATTGAATAGAAGAGTAACAATACTTAATAGATTTATCTCGAGAGCAGGGATACATAAATTCGACTTGTGGTACATAAATTCAACACCCCGTTGTAGCCATCACACCAATTACTAGTCTTCATAACATATTTCTCACCCTTACACCAGCGGTGTTGAGCCATAAAACCCGAGGTGTAGTGGTAGCGTCAAGCTACGCGATGGAACAGATGGCTGAAAATTCAGAAAAAGAAGACGAACAATAGAAGATGGATAGTTCTAACCCTAGGTTAGAGTAAATGAGACTTTAAAGAAAATCAAAATTCTATTCAAAAAAGTCTGAGGCAAAACTAGGGTTTGAGAGCCTTTTATGTAAGTGCTCGAAACCCTAGCCCAAAATTACAGTTTTTTTTCTTATGCAATAAAATAAAGCCCAGCCCAATTTCAAAGCGATTGGAGCTGGTTAAGTATTTTAATAAAATCTAAATAAAATAGGAAAATGCAGAAAAGTTACTAAAACAGCAAAACGATGGTTTAAACGACTAAATTTAGGGCCTGGACTTCATCACTTTGTGATGCTTTCGAAATGTGTTGGGCTTCTCGACGCGTTCGATTTGAGTGGTCGCATCGCCTAATTCTGATATCTGGGCCCCAAATAAAGCCTGTTTCCGTTGTCCAAAAAGGCCATAGTCATGGGCTTGTGCAACTACATCATGTAGTGCCAGTACACCCGCGACGCCAACTACAGTATATCGTTTGCCACTAAATATGGCATAGTATGAGGCTATGAAACCAGCGGCGTTGAGGTGATTACACCGACGACGTTGGTCTGGTTACACCGTCGGTGTCAAAATTATAATGTAAAAAGATATACAAGTTTTACCAATAACTAGTGTAATTTTGAATACCGACGTCGTAGGCCTCGTAACATTGACGATGCGGGCTTGGTTACATCGCTGATGACAAACATATATTCTAAAAACTAAGCTTATATTAACCACAAATAGACCATATCGGAGGTATCAAGGCTTCGCATGGATAGTGAAAATTCTGAAACGGTAATAGTTACAAAAATGGCTACTTTAAATCTAATAAATTAAAGGATTACTTCATTTAGAGTTTCAACTTTATCAACAATTTACTTATTTTCCATTGTTATTTGTTTTTTTTAGGGTATTTGATTAATGTTTTTTTATAGTGATATATGAATTATTATTTTTCATTAAAGTTTTTGAGATTTTGTAAAAAAAGTTGAAATTTGTCAATAGATCAAAAGTTGTTAAAAAATTACGTGTTAATGAAAATAAAAAACTTAAGAACAATAAATTTTCCTAAATTTTCCAAAAATATTTTTTGGTTTAAAGGATAAAATAGAAGAAAACGAAAAAAAAAATTGCTTTTTTTAGAATCACTTGCAACTTTTGGGATAATTGTTTAGCTTTAGCGTAAAAAAATATATTTGGCTACACTATTCATCTCCTCTTCTAGTTCACTTGGTACATACGGAATTGCAATTTTGCTGAAATCCCAAAACCTAATTTTCCTATCAATCTCATCACAAGCTTAGGAGGAACTCACGCTACTTTTAGCTTCGTGATCTCTATCTTCACTTGCAGCTTGCATCGATCTCTTCGTAACTCAATTTTCCACAAACACTGACCTCAACTGAAACGTTTCATAACTGATGGTGCACTCATTTGTCCCTCTTCCAAAGGCATTATAATCACTCAAACAGTTTTTCGAACACAAACACATGAACCCTCACAAATTTCACTCATATTTCATTCACAATCGATGATGAACTTTTTATTAAAAACAAAGCCGAGAGAAGAACAAGATAGAGTGACCTGAATTCTTTTTCAAATTTCAATTGCACAACCTTGAACAACTTACAACTTCAACTTATTTGCTAGCTTATCTAACATGGCGGTATAGCCGAACAAAACAATTCAGGCCAACACTAAATAAATAGAACATAAAACTAAACACACACACACACAATTTGATTAGTAGAATACTAAAAAAACCAAATCATAAATATAAAGCAACAATAAGTAAATTTGAGAAGCTAAGTGCAAAATTCATAGTCTTCAGGTCCAAGATCTTTTTGATACTTTGACTTTGAAGCCATCCTTCATGTGAATAATTACAGAAAGAACCGGCGAAACATGATGTCCTTTGACAGCTTCGAAATCATAGTTATGAATCATAGCAGCAGCAACAAGCTTCATTTGAGTGAAAGCCATTTCTTTTCCCAAACAGGTTCTAGGACCTGAATTGAATGCCATGAATTTATGAGAAGGCTCGTGCTTTACTTTTCCATGCTCAGAAATCCATCTTTCAGGTTTGAATTCCAAACAGTCGTCTCCCCAAATTGCAGGCAATCTTCCCATTGTGTAGATAAATATTAAAACTTTCGTTGTCTCATCGACACGGTGGCCGCTTGGAAGAACATCTTTTTTCAAAGAAGCCTTTGATTGGAAAGGAACAGGTGGATAGAGCCTTAGTGTCTCACACAGCGCACCGTGTAAATACACTAAACGGTTAACCTCTTCTATGTCAAATAGTCTCCAACCATCGCTCTTGGGTACTTTGGATTGAATTTCTTGTCTAATATTAGTAAGAACTGTGGGGTTCGTATGAAGAAGCCAAAAGAACCAAGAGAGAGCTACAGTGATAGTGTCTCGGCCGGCAATAATAATATTCAAAATAGTGTCTCTCAAGAACTTATCATCACTACACTTGATTATTTCATTTTCATCATTCTGAATCTTCAAGTAAGATGATAATAAGTCCTCATCTTCATCTTCAGCTTTATGATTCCTGTTAGACGTTTTCATTGACACGTATTTTGCTATTGTATGATCAAATATTTCATGTGCCTTTTTCATTTGCTTCTCTTGCCCGATACAAAACCACCGTTGTAGCTTCCATACAAATTTAGGCTTAATGTGTCGAAACAGTATTGCTTCTTCCGCGTTATCAAGTGCCTCTGCGAATTCGTTATTTGGGAATTCAGTCGAGAGGGACTGAGGATCATAACCGGTGGCCAGCATGGAGATTGAATCAAAGGTGAATCTTTGAAACAAATCCTGTAAATCAATCACTAACCCTTTTTCGCATGCAAGCTCAAGAACCCGAACCAAATCATTCTCTACTTTGCTCTTAATTGTCTTACAAACAAACTTATGGAACTTGCTGTGGCTCAGAAACGCTTGAAAATATTTTCTTTGGAATTTCCATAGTTCGAAATCTGCATTGGAAATCCCATCTCCCAAGACATCGAAAATTTCTTTGAACTCCTTTCCTTTTGGAAAATTTGAAAACTGAGAGACCATTATGTGGCGTACGTTGGCTGGATCCGCCGTGACCAAATAATCTATGTTTGAGAACCAAGGCCCTTTTAAGAGTATTGTCATTTTGCTTTCCGCTAAAACCACGGTAGCGTAGTCGTAACCGTGGTATAGATTGTGGATAACAGCCGGCAACATTCCCAGAAAAGGCCAATTTGTAGGAAGGTTTTTGTTGAATAAGTTTTTGGTTAAGCAACTAAAAACAAGAAAAGAAACGATCGCTAAGAAGATTTCAAAGATACCTAAAATTTCCATTGTTTTTGTAATGTAACACTTTCTTTTACTAAACCTGTAGAGTACTACAGTAATAAGGTTTCAGAGATGTATGGCTTTCCTTTTATACAGACAGGCAAAGACTATAAATAGAACAAAGGGAATCTAGTAAAAGAAGCTTAACCCTAAAACTCAACGTTGTATCACATTAACTTTTTTACCTTCATTTTTTTCTTACAAGAGTCCCAATGCTCTAAAAATTCACATATTTACTGCATCGTTAACTTACTTTAGACAGCTAAATATTTGTCAAATACTACGCGTTCAATAATATTCAAATTTAAAAAGAATTATTGATAAAAGATCGTAGGAAGGAACCAAATGTAAAGAAAACTTTTAAACTTGACATGACTAACTCTTAGACAATTTAAACTAAAATTACCATTAGTTTTCATCTTTGGCGTTTTTATAAACTAGCGCATTAGGTTCATTTTTGTTTCCAATACTCACATTTTAAAAATTTACATGTTTACCGCCTGCCCACTTGATTAGAACTGTTCCAACAACAAATTTTCGTCCTACAATTGTTCTTTGAATATTTGTAAATATTTTACCAATAATATTCAAATATGAAATTTTTTTATTGTAAATATGCAAAATTTAAAAAGATAAAAATTTATAAAAAACAAAAAATTAATTTAAAAAGCAAACGCTAAAAACAACAATGATTTTTAGGTAAAGGCAGTTCCCCTCAACCCTAGGGTTGGAATGTACCAGTCTCAGAATCTGGGCTCATTTTTTCAGGCCATTTAAATCGTTATCTGGTACATGGGTTTACATTGGGCCATTGGCTCATAAATTCGAATGTTGGTGGGTGAACGATAAATTCAAAAATGAAACGCACCACCTATTTGAAACAAGTTACTGTTTTTCTTCCCTGCCCGTTTTTATAGTTTATTTTCAAAATAAGTACGGGTAAAAAAATAACTAATCCCAAAATTTTGATCAATTTAGAAATTTATCAAAAATATTTTTTTATTCTTGTCGGGTAAATTTTTTCAACCGGCGGAAAGCTCTCCGCCGGATGAATATAAGTGGTCTTGCGGTTGAGAAGAGCTTCCCGTGAGTAGATTCCCACCGGATTAGAAGGTCTTAAATCGATTGGTGAAAAAAAAAAGATTAAATGCAAAATGTGAAAATTCAAAAACTCCTAGTTTTTAAGAGTGGTTAACACAATGAGTGCGCACAGAGTAAATCCTCAGTCTGAGGCGATAGCCTGCAAACCAACGCCAAAAGGTAAACCACACAAAGTGACAGATTCAGCTAGGTTCAGCCGAGAAAGCGTACGTAGAAGGACTCGAACTCATGACCTTTTGGTCATAAAAATACCATACTCAACCAACTCCGTTACCCCGGACAATTATTTATATTTATATAGATAGTAAATTGTTTAAATATCCCAAATTGTGCTAATGTCGGTTTAAAATAAGTTTTTTTACATGCTTTTTGTTTGTTATATAATAAATGCTGTTTAAAAATTTCAGTGTAATAAATTTATTAAAGATTACTATTTTATTTTTTTAATTTTCAGTTATTTTATTTATATGGTAATTTTGATGGTTATAATTAAATAATTTTTATGTTTTAAAATATGAAACGTTTAAAAAGATTCACATATCAAGAAATTTAATAATTATATTTTTTGTTCGTTGGACAAACGTCAAATAAATATATTTAACATTTTATAAGAATTTTAAAGTAAAAATTTATACATTCTTTTTTTTGAAATAAGACAGCCGTTTTTACAATTTTAAAATTCATCATTATAGTATTTTTTTTAAGGGTATGCTAATGGGTGTGGTAGGGCACCCAAACAATTTTAAAATGGCCAAAGCTATTTCTCCATCAAAATTATTATTTCTCCCATAATTTGAAATAAATCCCATGTTGTTATTTCTTCCATAAAAGATAATACACATTTGGCTTATACCTATTTTTATAACAAACCATTACCCTAATATACCATTACCCATTCACTACAACTAAACTCATTCTTCACAAAACAACAAAACAGGTACCTTACAAATTGAAGAGAGAGAGAGAAAAAAAACTTGGAGAAGAAAATCCATTCTTCACAAAAGAGAGAAGCTTGGTGAAGAAAACTCATTCTTCACAAAACCATTCGAAGAGAGAAGATAGAAGGCTCGGAAAAGGTATGATTTCTTCATTTTTCTTTGCTTTTTCATTTTCGATTAGGGTTTGGTTTGGAAAAGTTCTGCAATTTTTTAAATGCATCGAGCATGTGATTCCGAGTGGGCATCTCGGAATCACATGCTAGATGCATACAAAAAAATTCAGAAAACTTGATGCTTTAATTTTTTCCGAGATTTTATCGGATGTTGTTGTTTGTTTATCGGATGATGTTTTTTTTAATCGAATTATGTTTTTTGTTTATCGAATGATGTTTTTTGTTATTCGGATGATGTTTTTTGTTTATCAGATGATGTTTTTAAACGGACAGAAAGTTTGCAACTAATTCCGAGTGGCCCTCCCGGAATCAGTTGCACATTTTTTTTGAAAACTTGCAACTGATTCCGAGTGGCCCTCTCGGAATCAGATGCACATTTGTTTTTTAAAATTACACCCGATTCCTAATGTCCGGCTCGGAAATAGTTGTTTTTCTGTCAGAACTATAAAAATCGAGTTTAGCTGGAAAAAAAAAAGTTTCGAAATAGGTATTTTCAAGCTACGAAGTTGTAAACATAAAAACAAGTTTAAATTATTTTGTTCGTCGATTGAGTGCTGTTCTCCGGCTTTGTTTGGGTTTCTCCATTTTCCATGATTAATCTTCAATAAAATTGAAGCTTTTTGTTTTAGGGTTAATTTTAGAGATAGAATCATATATCTTGAATTAAAATTAGGTTAATGCTGTGTTTTTTCATATAAGATTATCTATTAGATAAATGACATCTAGTGATAAATTTGAAATAAAAATAAGAGTAATTTGGTAAAAACAAGTCACTAGTATTTTTTAAAGCTTGAAAAATAAAGGAAATAGAAAATAACATAGAGGAAATAGCTTTCGCCTTTTAAAATCTATCGGTCAAAACAAACCATTTTTTATTTAAATAACACCAAGCTAATCCCAAAAGCTAATGACACGTATTTTTTAACCTTTATTGGTCTTTATGAATTCACTTTAACTGATAAATTAAAATTTCAAATTCAATTAATACCTATACAATTGGTAACTACCAAATAAAAAAATACTACCGCAGTTATTATTAACTTTTTTATCAATTAAATATTAATATAAATGTATAAAAGATCAGTATAGTTTTATTCAAAATAATAATAAACTTAGATATAAAAAAAAAACGTCCGTGTAGTGGAAGAAAAAGCTATTTCGCGTGCAAAATTTTATTTTTATAACTTAACCCATTTTATTCGGAAATGATCCATTTTAATCATTTAAACAAACTTTACTCAAAAGTATACAAAATTGATATACAAGTCATTGAAAGACAATTCATTTGAAAGCAAATAAAATTGATATATGCGTCATTCAAAGTTAATTCATTCAGAAGCAAAACAAATTTAATATCCAAATCAGTCGAGGTACTCTATTCGAAAGCAAACAAGATTAATACACAAATCATTTAGAGGTAATCCATTCGAATCCAAATAAGATCAATACACAACCTATTTGAAGGAAACCACAGGTAATACACAAGTCATTTGAAGGTAATCCATTCGACGTCAAACCAAAATAATACACAAGCATTCGAATGTAATTCATTCAAAGGACAAAAAAACGCATACACAAGTCATTCTAGGGTATTTTATTTGAAGGCAAACAAAACTAATACATAAGTCATTGGAAGGTAATCCATTTGAAGGCAAACAAAACTAATACACAAAGAATTTGAAGGTAATACATTTGAAGGCAAACAAAATTAATACACAAGAATATTTATGAATAAAAGTTTAAAACAAATGTGGTAGATTAATAATAATTCATACACCTTGTTAAAACCTTATTGAGCCACTAGAGTTGGAAACAGTATGCCCTCAAATATTTACATTAAACAAAAATATAGTAAATATATTCCACATTTTACTCAAGATAAAATCGCAAGTGTTCGATGTTCCATGAATGCCTCAGTGGACTACCCTCTTGATCAACCAACTAATATGTTCCTTGTTTAATCTTTTCGTTGACAACCTACTCCGAATTCTCTTCTTCAAATTTTAAATGCATACCTAATTCTCATTAAACCTTGATAATGCATCGTTCTTAAATGATATTTGATTCTTTTTTTTTTCCAATCAAGTCTAGCTAAGTTTTTACTGAGGTCTCGCTATCCTCCTCATAATAATTTTGAATTCTAAAAAATGAAGAGTAGATTATGTAGGTGTTATTGCATCCACATTACAGGCCCACAATACTTCTTGTAAGTAACCGGCCAATTCTCCCCTTCTAAATTATTTTTAGACCCATCAAAATAGTTTCATTCACAACCTATATATGTGTGCTATCTTGGGATGAATCGGTGAAGAGAAACATGGTGAATTCCTCTAGATGTACATAAAATTTTCATATCTCTGTTATCAAATTGATGACCATTATCTGTTATAATACTTATAGAAACTCCAAATATACAACACATGATGGAAATGATAAACTTAATTATCTATTTTAAAGTAGTTCTAGAGAGGTAGAGCTTCTACCCACTTAGAGAAATAATTCATTGCTAGTATACTGGTTCGACACCCTCCAGAAGTCATTGGTAGGTGTCCCACCAAATCAAGCCCCTATCTATCAAATGGAACTGCTTTGGATATTGACTCCATTGGGACTGGCGTTACATGTATTGCGCTTCCAAACCTTTGGCACCGATCGCACTCCTTAACTAGATTTTTAGCATCCATCATGATGGATGCCCAATAATATCTTGCTAGTAAGACCATTCTCAAAAAATATTTGTAGCCACAATGGGTGGAGCCTTCTCCATCATGTAATTGAGATAAAATTACTTGGGACTCATCATATCCGGGGCAATGCAATAAAGGACTGCTAAAAGATTTCTTGTAGAATACCTGTCTCAAAACCAAAAAACTATGTGCTTTAAACATATATTTCTTAGTTAGGATTTTGTTTTCATGAAGATTTATTTTAGTTATGAATTCTTGGATCTCATGCCTCAAATATTAGTTTTTTATTGTAGATACTTGAAAATTTTCCTCAGGTCCAACTCTCATCTCGAAGGATGTTCTTATGGAAGGGCATTATTGTACCAAAATCCAAAGATATGCCTCAGTGTCCCCAACAGTGGCTAAACAATCGACATTAAATTTTAGCTTTTGGCACAACTCTTACTTAGACATTTAAAGAAGGTAGAAGTTTCTTTTTAACGCTTGAAAATATTTTACCTTTTTTTTTCATTTCAAATTGTCCTTAAGCTTGATGTATAAGCACATGTGAGTCACTTATCAATCAGATACTTTTGGCACTGCATATTTGAGCGAGCCTTAAACCAGTTATCCGGAAACGAAACACTATTTTCTACATTTTATTGAAATATTTTTGGGGTTCTCCAAAAATTTCAATTGGATAAAATCAGAGATATATCTTTTGAATAGAGAGGATGAAAATGATATGATATAATTTTCAACAGAACCCATATTTATAAATTCGACCAACCAAAAAACAATTTGGAAGTTAGGACAGTTAGGGTCTCTAAATTGATTTTGTAATAAAACGGGTAAAATTTAAAATTTGAATAAAACGGTCAAATTTTCCATTTCGAAATTCTGTTGACTTTCAATTTCGAAATTCCATTGGACCCCGCAAGGGGCTCCGCCCCTTGACCCCGCTAATCATGATATAATCTAACAAGCGTGCACTCCGCACTCTACGACTTGTTTGATAATATATCATGATTAAATTGGTCGACTAGTCGATCCAATTACACTAAAATAAATAAAAATCTTCCCCCATTTTAGTGTAATTCATGATCTACTAAACACAATCATATCAAACATCAAATTTATGCATAAATGAAATATCGTAACGATTCAATTTCACATTAGTATATTACACATTCCAAACATTCGAATATCAAGGTATCACTAAAGATTGAACCTTTACTATTCACAATGAATACACGAAGATAATATACACATAAATTTACATTCTCACTTGTTCTTACTTGACACTGTATTTTACTAGCCTTGTGTCCTTATCCTTCTTAAGCATATCAAAGCCAAGTCCTAGTTTCTTGAAGCGGCTAAACTTCATGCTAAAATAGGTAGTTCTTTTCATCTTGCACCTGCATATGCAATTTTTTAAAAGAGCTATTAAGAAGATAATCTTCAACCTTCATAACTTACAGTTCTGAACACATACCTTGGGATGATATACAAATGTGTTCCAATATCTTGATGTTAAGCTTTCCACATTGAATTCAACACCTAATGTCATATTAGATGGGAATTGGGTATCTCAACATGAGAGATTTCAAATGGACTTTAATCCCATCCCAATAGTCGATTTGTGCACAAGATCTCTATTTAACCCCTTGGTTAAATGATCGGCTAAGTTGTATTGAGTTCTCACAAACTCTACTGAAATAACATCATGCGTGATACGCTCACGAATCATACTGTGTCTAACACCTAAGTGTCTAGACCTGCCTTTGTAAACTTGTCTATAAACATTGGCCAAGGCAGCCTCACTATCACATCTCACAGATATAGGTGATATCGGTTTGGGCCACAACGGAATTTCATACATTAAATTTCTTAGCCACTCAGCTTATTTACTCGCTGCTGCTAATGCCACAAACTCTGATTCCATTGTTGAATCAGTAATACAAGTTTGTTTCTTAGACGCCCAAGAGATAGCACCTTCCCCAAGTAAAATACCCATCCACTTGTGGAAGAATGATCTTCCATATTGGAAATATAACTCGCGTCTGAATATCCTTCAAGTACAGAAGGAAATCCGGTATAAGTTAAACCATAATTCATGGTTCCTTTCAAATACTTGAATACTCGATTTAATGCTTTCCAATGATGCGAACTAGGATTTCTAGTATACATACTAAGGTTTCCAACAGCAAAGGCAATATCCGGCCTAGTGCTAGTCATGGCATACATAAGACACCCGATGGCTCTCGAGTATTCAAGTTGAGAAATAGCAATACCTTTATTAGGTAGAAGCTTAAGACTATGATATATAGGTGTGCTTACCGGAGAACAATCTTTAAAATTATATTTATTTTGATATCTTCTCAATATAGTGAGATTGAGAAATCGATATACTATTGTTCTTTCGCTTGATTCTTATACCAAGAATCATTTCAGCTTCCCCCAAATCCTTCATCTCAAAGTTAGATGATAAAAAATTATTCGTTTCATTAACCTGATTTTGGTCAGTACCAAAAATCAACATATCATCCACATATAGACAAATCATAACTCCTTTACCAGAATTATCAAATTTGCTATATACACACTTGTCTGATTGGTTAAGAATAAATCCATTACACAATATCACATTATCAAATTTTTGATGTCAATCTTTTGGTGCTTGTTTCAAATCATACAAAGACTTTTTCAATTTGCATACCTTGTTTTCACAACCAGGCATCACAAACCCTTCCGGTTGTTTCATATAAATCTCCTCATCCAAATCACCATTCAAGAATGATGATTTAACATCTATTTGATGAATTACAAGATTGTATACAGATGCAAGTGCAATCAACAATCTAATAGTGGAAATCCTAGCAACCGAAGCATAAGTATCAAAGAAGTCAATTCCTTCTCTTTGTCTAAATCCCTGGATAACCAATCTAGCTTTATACCTTTCAATAGTACCATCTACTTTCATTTTTCGTTTAAATATCCATCTATTTCCCAATGATTTGCACCTAGGAGTTAAATCAGCCAACTCCCATGTATTATTATGCATGATAGACTCTATTTCATCCCGGATAGCTTCTTTCCAGAATGCAGCATCCCTTGATGCCATAGCATCACTAAAAGTCCTTGGATCATCTTCAATAACAAAACAGTATTGATATTGATAGTCAATGTTATCTCTTGACCCTTCAACTAAATATAGTTGAAAATCAGATCCGTACGACTTAGCTTTTCTGGCTCTAATACTTCTCCTTGGTTCAGAAGGTCCAGGTACACAATTGGTACCACTTGATATATTTTCATTTTCACTTGAGTTCCTATTAAAAGAGTTCTGAATCAAATCTCTAGGTCTAAGTATAAAAGTAAATCTCTCTTCATCAAATATTGCATCTCTTGACTCGATAACGGTATTCACCGACACATAGTCATTAGATTCTAACACATAGAACCTATATGCAATGGAATGCTCAGCATACCCAATGAAGATACAATCTATACCTCTTTCACCCAAATTTTTCCTTTTAGGTTCAGTGAGTCTTACAACTGCTCTACAACCCCAAACTCTCAGATAATTTAGTGTTAGAGGCTTCTTAAACCAAAGCTCATACGGGGTCATCTTATTCCTTTTAGTAGGAACACGATTCAATAAATAAAAGGCTGTTAATATAGCCTCACCCCAGAATCCTTCACTCAAACCCGAATAGGACAACATGGAATTAACCATTTCTTTCAAAGTTTTATTCTTCCTTTCAGTTATACCATTTTGCTGTGGTGTATAAGGAGCCGTGGTGTGATGAATTATACCCGTAGACTGAAAATATATAGGATCATAATATTCACCTCCTCTATCCGTACGTAGATTTTTAATCGAATCATTCTTATGTATCTCAACTTCTTCCTTATATTTTTTAAACTTATCAAGAGCTTCATTTTTAGCATGCAACAAATAAATGTAGCAATATCTAGATGCATCATCAATAAAAGTAATAACATACTTTTTATTTCCTAATGAAGGTGTAGCATGGAAATCACATAAATCACTATGTACTAGTTCCAATATTTTGGAAACTCGGTTAACATTATTGAAAGGTTTTCTAGTTATCTTAGTTAACATGCAAGTTTTACATTTTTCATTATTTGCATCAACAGGAGTAATAAGGCTCATTTTAGACATGTCTTTTATTCTTTCATAATGAACATGTCCTAATCTAGCATGCCATAATTCTGTTTTATTTATATTTCTACACACACTAGTAGAAGTCATACAAACAGAATCATTTTCGAACAAAACATTAATATTTAACATAAACATACCACTACATAAATATCTGAATCCCATAAATACACCATGTTTTGACAATACATATTTGCCACTTTCGTACACTTGTTTGAAACCACAATTGTTTAAAACAACACCAGACAAAAGATTCTTTCGAATCCTAGGAACATAAAATACATTGTTCAATAATATGTACTTTCCAGAAGTAAATAGTAATTTAACATTTCCTAGTCCTTTGATTGGTTCGGTAGCAACATTTCCCATCTTAAGTGAAGGTCCATCTTCAATCGGTTGAAAATTACTAAACCATCGAAGATCTTTACATATATGACTTGTTGCTCCCGAATCAACCCACCAAGCAACATCATCATCCTGCACATAAAATGCTTAAGATATTAGAGATATATAATTTTGACCAGCATTAGAATTTTGAAATAAAATCTGACCTTGTTGCTTTTCAGGATCCTTAGATCCACTTGAACCAACATTGTTCCCACTTGGACCAACATTATTTTTGCCTTTTCCAACTCGACAATCCCTTCTAAAGTGACCAGGTTTGCCACATTTCCAGCATGCTATTTTAGGCTTTTTGCTGTTAAAATTATTGTTTTTGTTGTTTCCTTTAAACTCTCGTTTATTCCCCTTATCTGTATTTCCATTCTTAAAGAATCCGCTGCTTTCAGCCATATTTACAGATGAGTTTCCCACTTTGTTTTTACCCTTGGGATTACTTAATTCATCTTGAGCCCTTAGAGACTCTTCAATCTTAAAATGACTACCAAGTTCGACTAGAGTCATTTCTTCCTTGTTGTGTTTCAGTGTGTGTTTAAAATCCTTTCACGAAGGAGGAAATTTGTCAATAAGAGAAGAAACCCAAATACATTCGTCCATTTTCATATTGTGTTGAACAAATTGACCCAGAATTCTTAGTAGTTCATTATACCGTTCCATTACAGGTCTAGAGTCAACCATTTTGTAATTTATAAAATTACTAACCAGGAACTTCCTACTGGTTCGTTCTCAGCTTTATTTGTTGATGCCTTGAAACCAAAACATATTTTTTGTTACATTGAGTCTCTAAAGGGGGGAGGGGGAGTAAATAAAATTCTTGTCCCACAATCCATTAAACTAGATCCTCTATATATTCAGATTACTAATTATTTCCTAGACTTATCGATCGAAGATTCAACATGGGGTCGCTCGGAATGAAACTCAACCAAGAAGTCTGCCATAGCATGTGTGTTGATTGATGTTCGAGGAGAAAATTTGATATTATAATCCCCGAACGCTACCGATCACTTGGGCATCGACTCTGATGCATCCGGTTTTTTTAACATACTTTTGAGTGGAAAATAAGTTTGAACTGTGATGGAATGCACTTGAAAATATGACCTTATTTTTTTGCTGCTATTACCAGGGCTAAGGCTAACTTCTCGAATTTCAGATATCATCTCTCAACATCTAACAAACTCTTACGAACATAATAAATCAGGCGAGGGTAATTGTAAACTTCCTGAACTAACACTACATTCACCGCATAGTTGGATACTTCCAAATATACATAGTATTTTTCCAATTACTCGTTTAAACAGAGTTTTGGGCAAAGATAGGTGTTTCTTCATTTTGAGGAATGCCTTATCGCAATTTGAGGACTACTTAAATTCTTTGGAATTTCTCAACACTTGGAGGAATTGTGCATATTTATCCGATGATCTTCATATGAACCTGTTTAAAGCTGGCAGCCTTCATGTTAACACTTAAACCCTTTTTATGGATATGGGAAGATCTATAGCCAGCAATGCATCTAATTATGTTTGATTAGCTTGAATCCATTTCTCATTAATGACATACCCCAAAAAATTACATCACACAGCGAAGGTGTACGTCTCCGGATTTAGTTCTAAATTGATAACTTCTAGGTTTGAGAAAGCTTCTTTGAGATCGAACAAGTGGGCCTCCTCCCATAGACTCTTTACCATCATGTGATCTATATAAACTTCTATATTTCTCCTAATCTGACTAGCGAGCGCTTTGTGCACTAAAAGTTGGTAAGAAGCCCTGACATTCTTTAAGCCGAAAGACATTACCTTATTGCAATGTAACCCCCTGTCAGTGATAAATGTAGTATGATCCTAGTCCTTCAAATCTATTTATATCTGATTGTACCCAGTTAATGCATCCATAAAAGATAACAACTTATTTCCAGAAGTGGAGTTTCTTAACTAATCAATCCAAGGGACAGAGGAAGACTCATTGCGGCATGCCCTATAAGGTCTCTGAAATCAATACACATTTTCCATTTTCCAATTTTATTTTTACGAGAACTAGATTTTTTGTCCATAATCGGTAATAAGATTCGTGAATATGACCCACCTTTCTTAACATATCTACCTCTTTGACAATAGCTTTAGATTTTTCTTTAGAAACATTTCTTCGTCTATGTATCACCGGGACAGTTTCGGATCACACAGATAACTTATGGAAAATAATACTATTTGCTACGCTTGTTTCATCTTCATTACACAAGGGGAACACATGAAAATTCTTGGATAAAAAAGACAATAAATTTTCTTTTAATTTCGATCGTTTTGAATTCCAATTCCAACACTCTTTCCCTCTGTAAAATTGTGCACTTCAACCTCTTCAATATGAATAAATGCACGAGGATCATATATCTTGCTTGGATCCGAAGAAGAATCTAGTAATTTTTATTTCTTTTTTGCTGTCATATTTTCTAGAGACTTGGGAGAAAGAGCAGTGACATAGTCTTCTATAGACACTTATTGACTTCTTTGAAACACCCTAACTTGGCCTCCAGCGGCGTATTTCAAGAATCGGTGAACCTTTGATGGAATAACATGCATAATTGATAGCCAAGATCTACAAAAAATAGCATTATAAAGGGCCAAACAATCAACTACCACAAACAAAAATCCCATAGTCTTTTTGAATGACCCATTGCCCAAGATAGTTTCCCCTTCGAATTTCTCGTTTACATCAGCAGAATTTCCAGTAAACCTTACTATGATTTTTTTCGATTAGAGAATAATATATGTGTTCTTCATTAGCCTGTAGGTAGATAAAAATAAAATATTAGCTGAAAAACTCGTGTCAATCAAAATCATTCAGATTTATGTTCCCTTGATAGTAGCCCCAATTACCACAACATCCTCATGTTGTCTCGTAATATTTCTTAAGTCATCTCTATCACAAACTATGAATGTAGCTAGATTCTGGTACAAATGAGTAGACATATTTCTTTCTAACTGTGTGGTTAGGGTAAGCACGTGCATTTTAATGGAGCAACTTAAGGGAGTTGTCACTGTATCCCCTAAAAATAGTCAATGAGTTAAAGAATTAACACAATTTGGAGACCCTTCAACCATTTTTAGATATCATATTCACTCAAACCCGATACAAATAAGGATCCAAGTGTTTAGAATCCATATCAAATTGCTTAATAATCCCCATCGTACTTTCTTGTTTGGGAGATTTTATGGTTGCTCTTCAGTTAACACGTAACGTTGCATGCATCTCACTCGTACTTGGTTGTGATTTGTTACCCACTTTTTGTTACCTATTTTCCTGTTACCCACTTGTGATTTGACAAAGGTAGCCAGCTTCCCATTTTTAATTAACGGTTGTATATCTTGTTTCAAAGCAATACAATCCTTAGTATCATGTCATACACCATTTTGATATTTAAAAAATCATATGTTTCGATTTTCTCTCGAATTCTGGATGGGTGGGGGCTTCATAAATGCACATAATTCTTTGACCTAATATAAAGAATGGGAACATTTTAAAAAAATTCTAAAAAACAACTAGGTTGAACCTATTGATTTCTTCTTTGTCTAAATTGCTTCCATGAGTGGGCTGGCTTGATCTAGGTCGATAAGAACCTTATCTAGGGGTCCATCGGATGATTGTTCACCGTAGCTTATGAATGGCTACTAGCTTGCTGATGAGGATTTAAAGGGGAAATTATATTTGGATGAGGCTATTAGTTTCCTCTACTGTGATTTGTTTTCCAAATTGGTTCAACAAACCACCCCAAGTCATTTTTTACAGGTAACTGCATCTGCCAATTCATTATCTAACAAATGTTTCATAAGTACAGTTATAACTACCTATTTGAAGAAGTCTGTCAATTCATCTTTAGTCTTCATAAAACATTGGGTGTAATCTTTTAAAGATTCACTAGGATGTTGCTAGCAATGGATTATAGTGTCCTCATTTCCTCTAAGCTTTTTACTCCCCACAAATTATCTTCGGAATGCCATCTTCAGCATGTCAAAGTTATTGATGGAGCTTTGCAGTAATCTATTATACCAATTCAAGACGATATCCTTAAAAGTTTGAGAAAACAAATTACATAGTAATTTTTCATCATCATCAAAGCTCATCGTAAAGTTTTTGATCTGCTCAACATGATTATCCAAATCGTGACTCCTATCATATTTTTCTATTTTTGAGATATCAAAGCGCCTAGGTAAATATACGGAGATGGGGTGCAGACAAAGACAATTGCCTCCAATTGATTCTTTGGTTGAAAATGTGATCCTCATTAGAGGTGGAAAAAATCTCAGGCTCAGATTTAACGATAAATTAATCAATCAACAAACAATCTATGTTATGATCAGCTGACCCCTTCATATTTCCATGATATTGTTTATGTTTTCCTTACCTTTTCGGTATATTTTATTTCCCGAAGAATCTTGCTTACTTGATTTAAGGTGCTTATTCGAATGTTTCTTAGATCGAAGTTTTCTTTTCTTACGATAATGATCACTACTTGAAGAGGGTAATGGTATCATGCCCTATTGTAGAGTCCTCAGTAGAATCCAAAGTGCTGGAATAATATTTAACTTAATGTTCTTTTTTAGAGACTTGATGTGTTTTAGGGAATTGGTCATATTGGCATAACTTTAGATTATATTATGGATTACCATCGAACTCATCAGATTTTTTATACTTCGATGAAATCTTCCCCTCTAGATTCTTCTCAGCATGTCTTTGGGCTCTCAAAGCCTCAATTTATCTTCGCAACTGATCTCATTCCTCTTGTATATGAAGTATTTCTTCGGTTTCGTTATTCACATGTGATGCATGCACATGTTTCTCTTTGATTCTGACTTCCTCATTCTTGAGATGAGGGTCTATGTGCATCTCATGATCCATTTCCAAATAATTCTGAAGGATATCCTGGCACATTTTCTATCATTGTGGTCGCCAATTTGATAAAGATTAAAATTATTCATAGGGTATTTAAAGTAATATGGTGGAGGATTAATAAATGTAAGATGAGAAATAGAGAGATAATAAAACATTTTAGTACACAAAATTGGTGTCAATTTCAATAATTAACAACATTTAGTCGTAAGACTAAGCTTTGACCTAACGTTGGATAAAATATTTACATTTAGTTATTAGATATTAAACACAATACACATAGATATTTATTAGAAAAATATTTATTTTCCTTCAATTTCTATTTGTGCATATAATCACCCTTATTGTTTATCTCTCTATTGTCTTTATAGGTCTTATAGACTGTTGATGCTCATTTCTCAGGTGATGGTTCCAATAATCAGGTTATGTTGGCAAATCATCGATATAGTACAATATCAGTTGTAAACCGTGATGCTTGCATATCAAATAATGCTCCATTACTAGTGTCACTACCTATTAAGGGGATGGTGTGTGACAAGCTTGAGTAAGGTCTAGTGAATCTTGTGAGGGAAATCTCATACTAGTATGTAAGGAAAGCCAAACAAGCTCATAAACTGAGGGACTAGCGTATTTTTTTAAAGTGTTAAAGTAAGCTTTCCAAAGAAAGGTGAGACGTCATTCATTATCTTATACAAATGGGTGGTCTTTTCACGTAGATGCTTGATCATGGGATTTGCTTCTCCCTAAGTTCAGACTTATTATTGTTCTTTACGCTAACACAAGTTTGCCCAACTCAGCTAGTTCATGCGTTTGCGGTGTTGTTTGTGGATATTAGATTATGGCATGATCATTTAGGAAGGTTTAAATTTGTGATTTTCTAGCGATAAAAAAAGTGTTGATGAGTACAGATAACTCTTATTTCCACATAGGTTTCTAACTCTGAATACAAAGTATTGGATAATCTTCTTGATTTCAATAATATATAGAAAAAATAATTTATGTATATATCGGGATGCTGGGAGGGCCCCAACTACGAGATCATTTGTATTATGTTATAATGATTATTTTTTCTCTGTTAAGTTTTTGTCTATGCATTATGGATTTATATGAATTTCTCAGTTGCAGTTGTGGATTATGATTACAAGATGTTGTTGAGTCCAGCGACGGTGGCTTATGTAATTTTGAGGGCCAAGCTTATTTAGTTTGGAAAGAATTTTACTAGTATCTTGGTGACGAACACACTTGTGATTTATAGGTTTTTGGCAGCATAAATAATGTGTAGGTTCATATCAATATAAACATGTGGAAACAATTTATTTTGTTGTAGTGTGAAAGAATTTCTCCAAGAATTAGTACAAACCAAGATTTCTCAAGAATGGAACACTACCCTAGTACTATTCTCTGCTTCTGATCATTTCTCTTGATGATGAAGGATGGAGAATGCTCTTCTCCAGGTCACAGATCGTCTGATCTTAATAAGCGATTCCCCCGTCTGAATTCTTGACCTGATCAACCTAGGATTAGGGATAATGCTGTATTCGAATCTGTCACGAGTAACACAAAGCCATCGGAAACAAAGAAGACTTTTGCTGAGTTATTCAAGTCTAACTCGGGTAAGGTTTTCCATAAAAATGTTAAAAGAACAAGAGACAAAGACCATGTGTTAATTCAATTTGAGGAAGAGGATTTGAATGTTCTTCAACAAATGGATATACATTAGTGGGAAAGTTTGCTAATGGAAAGCCTTCCTACTCTATAGTGAAATCTTTCTTGGATAAATTCAACTTCAAAGGGACTTTTTGTGTTTCTAGTTGGGATTTCAGACACGTATTTGTAGAATTCACAGAGGTTGAAGACTTAAAGAAAATTTAGCGCAGAAATGTATGACATATAAGGGACAAAATAATGAGGCTATTATTATGGTCTCTTACTTACAAGCCCAGGGAAGAAACAATTCTTGAGGTGGCAAAAACCACCATTGGGAAGCCTGTTAATATTTGGGTTCCACATAATAACAGAGCTAGGAAATTTTTGCAGAATATGGGTTATAATGGATGTTTCGAAAGCAATGCATACGTGTATCAAAGTTTCTTTTGGGTTTTATAGCTACTGGTAAGATTTAGTTTATAACAACTATCCTATGTACTATAAAAGTTGTACTCATCTGGGTCATCCTGATAAGGACTGTAAAAGACTGCTAAAAGGAAGCTTGTTCAGGCACAATCCTCCACACCCTTGATGATGTATTCATTAGATCATGCATTTTAAATTAAGATGTTTGGTCAGAAGGTTAAGTCTGTTATAGTTGATGAAAGAAAAGAAGTTACTGAGGATATAAGCCAAAACATCAGAGAAAATGTGACTCAGCATCAATTACCTTCAGGTTTTGAGATTTTTTAGATAATTGGGGCACTTCACATGCTTGAAGTGGGATAAAACAACAAAGAAAACAGTAAAGGCATATCAACAAACTTTTTAAAGGAAACCTCCTCACCAACAAAACAGTCCACTGGCAGTCTTCCAAAATCTCATGTAAGCAATCAGAATAGCACTAGAAAGAGATCAAAATTGAAGAAACTAAGGAAAGTCGGAACTTTAAACTCAAAGGGGATAATATCTTCTAAGTGTCTGCAGCAAAAAGTGACTGTAAAAAACTATAAAAACTTTAAATGGCAATTGCCATATTAAACTGAAGCGTGCGTGTCATTGGTAACAAGGATACTCAATCAAGAATTAAGTCTATTAAAAGGTCTAAAAAGCTTAACTTTGTTGTTATCCAGGAACATATGGTCTGCAATTCTAAAATTCAAGCTATCTCTACGAAACTGGGCTTTCAAGGTTACACTAGCAACATTAGCAATAAATTGTGGGTTATGTGGAATAAAGATTTTGTGGTGGAATTTATTGTTAATCCTGATCCATTCATCCATCTAAAATTTAAGCACCATATGTCAAACAAAGAGTTTATGGTAACTGTAATCTATGCCAAGTGCACTAGGAGTCTTAGGCAGACTCTAAAGGGCAAGGCTACTCTAATAAAGGGGTTGAACACTTTTTTCTATTGAATTCATTTGTACTTAAACTTCCTCTCTCTAAAAACTCTCTTAACTATTTATCTCTCTAAACTTCTCTTATAACAATTTACTAAGATGAAATCTTAACTCATCAAATTGGTGACTCCACTGGGGATTGAATAAAAGAAATCAGTGATTTATTATGTTCAAAATTGATACAATCTTGTTGTATTTTCTGTTCAGAATTAATCATACGATCATACGATATTTCTTTATAATCCATAACAAAAAGAATATACAAGTATTTTTTAATTTAATCATTTCAAGTTCATACGATCTTTACTAGTATGTTCTTATTTGATCAAATTATTCAAGCATCATTAACTTGGGTGAATTTTGCCTCATTTGGTTTCGTTGTCGTGAAAATGCACAACCGCATATCATAACCGATCAGGAAAGGGTAACGACGGAGACCCTTCGAGAAGGCATACAACAATGTCCTTTTCCGAGAAATGATTGATGCAAAGTTCTGATAAAAAAAGAATATGAGGGGCAACGAGCCGCTAGAAAATCACTCTTCAGAAAATGTGATATGGCCCTATAGAAGAAAGCTAGAATAGACAAGTATTTATTTCAATTGGAAAGACTTCAAGAGAGTAACCCACCATCGTCAAGACATCCTACAACTAAAAACCAAGGTATACAGATTAAATATATCGATAGTTTTTGTAGGCCAGAAGAAAACAAAAAACTTTCTTCTCATTCCTCCCAAAGGTAGATGCAAAAATCATCGACCCCCATTAGCATTCGTGCTACCCCAAATTGATAATGGGGGACGATGGAAAAAATCATAGTTCCCTTGGGAAAACAATGTTGGAAATTTCAATTGAAATGTGGAGATGGTCCAAAACCGAGATGTCAGAATTCTTGTTACTCAACTCACTGTCCTCATACAACCATGTTTTGGGAAGTTCCTAGATGTTTAACTTCAATGCCATCTATTCTTCTTACCATTAATGTGTAAAATATGGAATGCGAGATAAACTGGGCAAAATCAGGGGATACCACGAGGTAATATACGAAGACACTCAAAAGGATCTATAGAACCCAACATAAACCGGCCAGCTACGGACGCCAACTCGAGCATGAATGTGCCAGCATGCGATCTCAAATATTCCGCTCGCAGTGGATGACCCAAAAGAGTACGAATCTAAGTTTGGGTTAACATATGAATTAAAAGAGGTATGTATGAGAGGAGGAGTTGACCAAGTAGTTTAAATAATAACAAATTTGAAGGAAGAAATGATGTAAATCTTAGTACTCATAATAAAAGAACACGAGGTCAACTTTGGATGAGATAGTTCCTTAGTCGCATGTATGCTACCCATGATGTTATGATAGACCCACAAGTAAGACCGATACAATAAAAGAATAGGCATTTGGCACAAGAGTGGTCAAAGGTGGTGGAAGAGGAGGTCGAGCGGTTATAATCTATAGGCCATATTAGGTAAGGTAGGTACCCCAAATGGCTGGAAAACCCCATGCTAGTAAGATTGAAGAACTGAAAGTGGAGAATATGTATCGATTCCATGAGCCTTAACCCAGCATGGCCAAATGAACCTTTCCCCTGCCACGGATAGATCCACTTATGGATGGCACCGCAGGTCACGGGATGTTGTCATTCATGGACGCATACTACGGATATAACCATAATAGATTAAACCCATAAGATCAAGAGAATACCTTTTGATCTATGAACAATGGGTTGTATTGCTATGTGGTAAAGCCCTTCCGGCTATAAAATGCATGTTTCACCTACCAAAGTATGGTGAAAAAGATGTTCGACGAGCAAATGGGGCAGAATATGAAAGTGTACATCGACGATATGTTGGTAAAAATGAATACAAGAGCTATCACATTAAAGACCTTCAGGAAATTGTTTCCACCCTGAGTCGCCACAACATGAAAATTAAAGCCCCACTAAATGTATCTTTGTGCTAACTTTGGGGAAATTCTTCGGTCGCATCGTTCACAAAAAAAAGGATTAATACCGACCAATAAAAGATTTCCAAAAATTGAATAGAAGAGTAGCGGTACTTAATAGATTCATCTCGAGAGCAGGGGATACATAAATTCCACTTGTGGTACATAAATTCAACACCCCGGTGTAGCCATCACACCAATTACTAGTCTTCATAACATATTTCTCACCCTTACACCAGCGGTGCTGAGCCATAAAACCTAAGGTGCAGTGCCAGTATACCCGCGACGCCAACTACAATATATCGTTTACGAGTAAATATGGCAAAGTATGAGGCTATGAAATCAGCGGCGTTGAGGTGATTACACCGACGACGTTGGCCTCGTTATACCGTCGGTGTCAAAATTATAATGTAAAAAGATATGAAAGTTTTACCCATAACTAGTGTAGTTTTGAATACCGACGACATAGGCCTCATAACATTGAGGATGCGGGCTTGGTTACATCGCCGGTAACAAACATATATTTTAAAAAACTAAGCTTATATTAACCACAACCACCGCAAATAGACCATATCGGAGGTATCAAGGCTTCGCATGGATAGTGTTCTACTTGTTAAAAAATTTCCAAAGGTAATAGTTACAAGAATGGCTACTTTTTTTTTTTTTGATATTCAAAAGAAAAACCTCTATACTTTAGGCTGAATGATGAATACATACCAAGATCTTGTAATAATAGGGCCAGAGTTGTAACACTAGTCTCAAGTTACTTCTAAATAAAAGGTTGATCCCTCGAGAGGGATTTAACACAAATGACAGATGGAGCTAATCAAAACCATAAAAAGCGGTCTTAATTACAAAACTGGAAATAAAAGTCGGTAGGGTACATTATATTGAATCCTTAATCCTAAGGCTGAAAACCTTGAGAAATGAGATATATCTCTCTGGACGAAGATCTTGTAGCTTTAGGCCTCAACCATGACGTCTTCCGGAAGATCGGCTTGCAGATCCGGCTAATCTCTTGTACATCTTCACTCTCTAAAAGTTTGATAACAAGGTGACCTCCTGGCTGCAGTAAACCAACATTCTCATCTGGACTCGGATCTTTGGATTCTTCCTGTAAAGTAGCAGCACTACCTGCAGCAATATCAAGGGCTCGCATTCCTAATTCGGCAGATAGGGCTGCATCTCTTGTAGTGATTCCAGAAACTAATGGGCACATGTCTGAAAGTATAACAGAAAAACCTCTTTGCTTGAGATCAATGCCCACAACAATCCCTCCATTTTTCAATGAACCTAAGCTTTCACAAGCAACCTGAAGCCAAGCACCAGGAGCACATCCAAGATCAAGAACGGAGGAACCTGGTTTAATCAGCTTGTGCTGCTTTTGTATCTGTAAGAGTTTGAAAGCAGAGCGAGCTGCGTAACCAAGCCGTTGAGCTTCTTTGTAGAAGAAATCTGGTGCTCCTGCCCCACTCTGTTGGAATATATTTATTTAATATATTTATAGACTAATAATAATTTGGACCGATATGCTAAATAAACATATTCGGTTATTGTCTTAAGGAAGTCCAAATTAAAAGTAGTCGAGTTAATTATTTAATTAACTAAATTGGACCTATGGGTAAAAAAGGCGTTATGGGCTCAAGTGTGGTAACCGGGTTGAATTTGGGCACTGTGATGAAGAGGGCCCAAATCTCAACACTTAAGCCTGAATTAATAAATCAGGGATATAAATTGAATTATCAATTTATTGGGTTATGGTCCCGGACACAAGGAAGTAACAAAGGATGGGCTTTACAATGTTGGGCTTCACATTGTAAAATCTATAAATAAGGGGCTAGGTTTAGGTATTTCATCACTCTAAACCCTAATCAGAAATACGGCCGCTTCCTTAGTGTCTGGAAACCTTTTCCTTCTTCTCTAACCTGATTCTACAGGTCTCTTAGTTTCATAAACGGAATCGCCAGAGAACGTGGAATCGCTAAAGAACGCAAAAGAACGCTAGAGAATACTAGATGGATAGCAGCAGGCAAACCCGTAAGTATTCTTAATTTTTGTTTCTTCTATAGATGAATCTAACAAAAAGGGTTTTATTATTTTTTCCGCGATTTGTTATATATTATTTGATGCGATTTCGGATAATATATAACAATTGGTATCAGAGCCAAATAAACCCTTTTTGGATTCAGTAGAATAATCAAATTGAGTATTGATAGATAAAAACGCATGTTTTTCTTCATCGTAAAGAATCCATGTCATTGGGATTATGTGTTAATTGAATTGGTAGGGCATGGATTTAGGGATTGTATGAAAAGCATGTTATGTGATTTATTGTATTGAAACACATGTTTTATTATCAGTAAATTGCAATTTTTATAGTTTGGGGATTTTTTTTTCAGGTAAAATTAGGGTTTATTGATGTCTGAAATTTTTTCTCCCAAAATTAGCATCAAATCAACCCTAAAATAACGAATAAAATCAAAATTATTGGGACAGTGGCTCATCGGCAGCTTAACCCCTGATGTTAACGCTGATCGAAGACTGTCCACTGATTATCACGGTAACCTACGGAAAAAAAAAAGAGAATTTTTTTTTTTTGAAAGTACATATTTTGTTCGGATATATATATATATATATATATATATATATATATATATATATATATATATATATTGTATGTAAATTATTTCACAAGTATGTTGTGTTTGGCATGCATTTTTTTTTGTATGTTTATTTGTGAATTAAATTGTATATGTGTGAATGATTAAATGACGATGCATGACTAAGGTTTCGTAGCCGGTAGGTGAAATTAAGAAATTAATTTAATCGGCCCTCCGGAAGGTTAAAATTAATTTTCTTAAGGATCCTAGGTTTCGAAAGGTTCGGGGATTAATTTAAATTCAAATATTATCGGCCCTCCGGAAGGTTCACGTTTGGGTTTAAATTAATCATGAACAGGAGAAAATAACAGAAAATAGTTGTTGTGTTGATTTTAATTTTAAGTAAATGACATCGGCCCTCCGGAAGGTCTCATTGGTACTTAGAAAATTAAAATAATGATCATGCTATTTTTTTTTCTCAAACTCATAAAATTGCATGTTAGTATGATTTGCCCTCCGGTATCTATTATCAATGAATTTTATGTTTTACATGTATTTGTCATATTCATGCATATGTTATCAGAAATATGTCAATATGCTAAATGTGTTTTGTGTTGATTGTTCTTATTATAGTATCCATGGGTTATAATTTTTTGGGGAATCGTCCACCGACGTTGGATTGTTCGGACTTCCAATTGTGGAAGGAAGAAATGTTGCTGTTTTTATCTGTACATGATTACGACTATGCACTGATAACTCCCAAACCATCTCCCCTTAGTCCGGAAAGTACACCGGATGAAACTAAGGCTGATGAAAAGTGGGAAAGGTCAAATAAGTTATGCATGGCGCTCATGTTACAGGGTATACCAGTAGCATTGCGTGGGGCTGTCCCTAAAGGTGTTACCACTGCCTCGGTCTTTCTCACGGAGATTGAGAAAGCCTTTGCCAAAAATGAAAAGGTAGAGATGCAGCGTTTGCTCATCGAGCTAGCTACCAAAAAGTATAATGGCAAAGGTAAAATCCGGGAGCACATTCTGGGAATGTCGATGATTGGTCAAAAGTTAAAGGCAATCGGTTTAGACTTACCTGAGGAATGCATAGTGGGATTCACATTTCATTCGCTGCCAGACCGGTTTAAGTATTTCCAGTCCACCTATAACTGCATGCGAGAAAAGTGGAATATCAATGAGTTGATTTCCCACGCTGCACAGGAGGAGGAAAGACTTAAAGGCACAGCGCCTGAGGCTAATGTGATTACATCACCTAATAAGGCAGGACCTAAGCGGAAAGCAGATGGCAAAGGACCAGGTCAAGGTCCGGTAAAGAAGAAAAAGCCTGAGGAATCGACTGTAGGTCGATGCTTTTTCTGCAAAGAGAAAGGACATCTGAAGAAGGATTGTGAGAAACGCCGGGCTTACATGATAAGCAAAGGTACTCCCACATCTTTGGTTGTTTCAGAAAGTAATATAGTTTCTGTGAAAAGGAATACTTGGTGGGTTGATTCGGCTGCAACAACTCATGTTTGTGTTTCTTTGCAGGGTACGTCAAAGAGCAGGATGCTAAGTGATGATGAAAGATCCATTTTCACAGCAAACGGGAGCTCATGTGATGTTTTAGCTATTTGTGATTTTTCTTTAAAACTTTCCACTGGACATGTATTATTTTTAGAGGATGTAATGTATGTTCCCACTTTTCGAAGGAACTTAATTTCTTTTCCAGTTTTAGACTTGCAAGGTTACTCTTGTCTGATGGGAAACAATTGTTTTACACTCTCTCTAAATAATATGATTGTTGGAAATGGAAATTTGATTAAAGAGGATAATTTGTATTTGTTGAATACTATTAATAATCACAATATTTCTATGAATACACAACGTACACCAAACAATATTACTAAATCTGAAAGATCTTCTAAACTGTGGCACAAGCGGTTAGGTCATATATCCAAAGTTAGGATGGACAAGCTTGTTGCTGAAGGTTTATTAGGCCCCCTTGATTACTCTGACTTCGGTATATGTGTCGAGTGTATCAAAGGGAAACAAACCAAAGTTAAAAGGAAAGGAGCATATAGAGCGAAAGAAGTCTTAGAGTTGATACATACCGACATCTGTGGACCGTTTCCACAGGAATCGTGGAACGGGCAGCGGTACTTTATATCATTCATCGACGACTACTCTCGTTTTGGTTACCTGTATCTTCTTCATGAAAAGTCTGAGGCCTTGGACAAGTTCATAACTTTTAAGACCGAGGTTGAGAAACAACTTGGTAAAAGCATTAAGACCGTTAGATCTGACCGTGGTGGTGAATACTATGGTAGATATGACGGATCGGGTGAACAACGTCCAGGACCCTTTGCACAGTACCTAGAGAAGTATGGAATAGTCCCTCAATACACTATGCCCGGTTCACCTCGCATGAACGGTGTATCTGAGAGACGGAACCGAACACTAAAAGATATGGTTAGAAGCATGATAAGTCACTCATCTCTACCATTATCTCTCTGGGGGGAAGCCATCAAATGTGCCGCTTATATACTCAATCGAGTACCCACAAAGGCTACTGTTAGGACTCCATATGAGCTTTGGAACGGGCGTAAACCTAATTTAAAGCATCTGCATGTGTGGGGTTGTCCAGCTGAGGCGAGGCCTTACAAACCTCAAGAAAAGAAACTGGACCCAAAAACAGTTAGTTGTTTCTTCATAGGTTATTCTGAACATTCTAGAGGGTTTAAGTTTTATGATTCTCTCACTGGTACAATATTTGAGACAGGAACGGCCAAGTTTCTAGAGGATGTTGAGTTTGGGGGGAAGAATAAGGGAACATATGTTGATTTTGAGGAAGAATCCATAAAGATTCATGAAGGTTTTAATAGGGATATTGAGATATCTGAAGATTGGGCGGTAATGCCAATCATTTCGATCCCATTAGAACAAGGTAATCCTCAGATTAACACTGATGCTCCACTTGAGGGTTCTAACCAGGATACAGAGATTCAGGTAGAACAAGAGGAACCTCAAGATAATCTTCCACAGGGGAATCAAAATGACATCGTTCATAATGATCAAACTCTACCTCCTCAAGAAGTGCAACAAGAGGAAATAGTGCCATTAAGAAGGTCCACTAGAGAAAGGAAGAGTACTATAGGTCCAGAATTTATAGTATATCTTCAGGAGCATGATGAGTTATGTGCTGGAACTGTAGATGATCCCTCATCCTACAAACAGGCCATGGCAAGCTCTGAATCTCAAAAGTGGATTGACGCTATGAAAGAAGAGTATAAATCAATGCAGGATAATGCGGTATGGGATCTTGTCCCATTACCTGAAGGGAAAAAGGCAATTGGTTGTAAATGGGTTTACAAAACCAAACGCGATTCCCTGGGTAATGTGGAAAGACATAAAGCACGTCTTGTAGCGAAAGGTTATACTCAGCGTGAAGGGATTGATTTTAAAGAAACTTTCGCTCCAGTATCGACGAAGGATTCCTTTAGAACAATCATGGCATTAGTTGCACATTTTGACCTTGAGCTTCATCAGATGGATGTTAAGACCGCTTTTCTCAATGGTAATATTGAGGAAACGATCTACATGATGCAACCAGAACACTTTGTAGAAAGTAACTCAAAAGATCTGGTTTGCAGACTTAAGAAATCCATTTATGGGCTTAAACAAGCTTCTCGTCAATGGTATCACAAATTCCTTGAGGTGATAGTCGGTTATGACTTTGAGATCAACTCGGTTGAGGATTGTGTTTATCACAAGTTCAGTGGGAGTAATTTCATATTTCTTATATTATATGTGGATGACATATTGCTTGCCTCGAACAATAAGGAATTGTTACACACTACAAAAAGATTTCTATCAGACAAGTTTGATATGAAGGATCTTGGTGATGCCAGTTTTGTGTTAGGAATCCAGATACATCGAGATCGTTCTCGTGGTATTCTTGGATTATCACAAAAAGCATACATTAAAAGTGTGTTACAACGTTACGGATTGGCAGATTGCAAACCCCTAAGTACCCCTATAGCAAAGGGTGACAGACTTAGTCTGAGTCAATGTCCTAAGACAAAACTTGAGATTGAGGAAATGAAAACGGTCCCTTATGCTTCTGCAGTTGGGAGTTTAATGTATGCTCAAGTTTGTACTAGGCCGGACATTGCCTTTGCTGTAAACATGTTGGGGAGATATGTTAGTAACCCAGGAATGGATCACTGGAAAGCAGTTAAAAGAGTACTCCGATATCTGCAAGGAACAAAGGGGCACATGTTGACATATAGGAAGTCGGATAAACTGGAGATCATCGGGTATTCCGACTCAGATTTTGGTGGATGCGCAGACACATTAAAAAGCACGTCAGGCAACATATTCTTATTGGCTGGAGGTGCAATATCCTGGAAAAGTGTAAAGCAAACACTTATTGCATCGTCCACCATGGCAGCAGAATTTGTTGCATGCTTTGAGGCATCAAACCAGGCACTATGGCTGCGGAATTTTGTTACTGGATTACGCATTGTACAAGGGATAGAAGGCCCTATGAGGTTATATTGCGATAACAATTCCGCAGTGCAGTACTCTAACAGTAACAGGAGCGCGTCTAAATCCAAACACATAGACATAAAGTTTCTGTCTGTTAAAGAAAGAGTACAGATGGGTCAGATAAGTATAGAGCACATTGGAACAAATTCCATGATAGCAGATCCCCTAACAAAGGCGGTTTTGCCTAAGGTTTTCCAGGGACACACCATCAGTATGGGTGTAGTTGATTTAGAGGATTGTTAGTTTCAGTGGGAGAGTTTGTAATAGGATCTGATGTTATATTTTGCAGTATTGTGCACATTAAAGTTTATTGCAATATATATATGCTTGGAAATATTTATTGATATTTGTACTGTATTGGATCTCCAAAAGTAGGAACCATTTAAGAGTAGATATGTACGATTACAAGCCATATTACTCTTAGACCACCCTCCATAATTGGCCCAAGTAATTGATTGATTATGGTAATGTGATTACTGTTGCATCCTATTGTTCACATTACGAGAAAGAGGTCTTTAGTCCTTTATTATTATCAATCATGTACGGGGTTGTACCGTTTGCCCATTGACAATGAATATAGGGATCCCATTAAAGTTGAATATGTATTCTTGAGTAGCATATGACGGTCCAAGTGGGAGATTGTTGGAATATATTTATTTAATATATTTATAGACTAATAATAATTTGGACCGATATGCTAAATAAACATATTCGGTTATTGTCTTAAGGAAGTCCAAATTAAAAGTAGTCGAGTTAATTATTTAATTAACTAAATTGGACCTATGGGTAAAAAAGGCGTTATGGGCTCAAGTGTGGTAACCGGGTTGAATTTGGGCACTGTGATGAAGAGGGCCCAAATCTCAACACTTAAGCCTGAATTAATAAATCAGGGATATAAATTGAATTATCAATTTATTGGGTTATGGTCCCGGACACAAGGAAGTAACAAAGGATGGGCTTTACAATGTTGGGCTTCACATTGTAAAATCTATAAATAAGGGGCTAGGTTTAGGTATTTCATCACTCTAAACCCTAATCAGAAATACGGCCGCTTCCTTAGTGTCTGGAAACCTTTTCCTTCTTCTCTAACCTGATTCTACAGGTCTCTTAGTTTCATAAACGGAATCGCCAGAGAACGTGGAATCGCTAAAGAACGCAAAAGAACGCTAGAGAATACTAGATGGATAGCAGCAGGCAAACCCGTAAGTATTCTTAATTTTTGTTTCTTCTATAGATGAATCTAACAAAAAGGGTTTTATTATTTTTTCCGCGATTTGTTATATATTATTTGATGCGATTTCGGATAATATATAACACACTCATCTCGTCTCTTCCTTTTGAAAACCAAACCAATTGGTACAGCTTTAATGGCTACTTTAAATCTAATAAATTAAAAAAATTACTTCATTTGGAGTTTAACTCTATAAAAAATTTACTTGTTTTCCATTGTTATTTGTTTTTTTGTTAGGGTATTTGATTAAGGTTTTTTATAGCGAAATATGAATTATTATTTTTCATTAATTTTTTTGAGATTTCGTAAAAAAAGTTGAAGTTTGTCTATAGATCAAAAGTTGTTAAAAAATTACGTGTTAATGAAAATAAAAAACTTAAGAACAATAAGTTTTCCTAAATTTTCCAAAAATAAAAATATTTTTTTTTGGTTTAAAGGATAAAATAAATAAAAAACGAAAAAAACAATTGCTTTTTTTAGAATCACTTGTAACTTTTGGGATAATTGTTTAGCTTTAGCGTAAGACAATATATTTGGCTACACTATTCATCTCCTCTTCTAGTTCACTTGGTACATACGGAATTGCAATTTTGCTGAAATCCCAAAACCTAATTTTCCTATCAATCTCATCACAAGCTTAGGAGGAACTCACGCTACTTTTAGCTTCGTGATCTCTATCTTCACTTGCAGCTTGCATCGATCTCTTCGTAACTCAATTTTCCACAAACACTGA